>ML793083.1:125485-198610 GCA_009831015.1 Picea engelmannii
ATATGGTAAAGGATTGATCCAGCTTGACAACAAGATTTCATCCAACAAGATAATATCTTGTTATTTAAAATTTGGCTTGATCTTAACTAAATTTTCATATGCTCTGTTTTCATAAATATTGACCATATTCCATGACTTGTTTTCCTTATCTTTTCGAGAGATTTGAGGAGTCTTATCAATGAGTTGTAAAGGGATATAAAAAGACAGATTTTTGTAAACAAAAGGGGAAGGCCCGAGAGGGAGAGGCTTGAGAAGGAATTTCATGAGATATTATTCAATGTGTGTTATTGTAAGCCTGAGGGCATTTTATTAAGTATTCATTTATGACATTGAACATCCCTGTGAATTGTTTTATCAGATTGTGATCTTTTCGTTTTACATTCTACTTTTTCCTCTTGCTTGAATGAGTTATAGACATTGAGAATCAATGGCTGTCCATAAACAATAGATTCTTAAGCAACAAATAATTTGTTGTGATGTGCCTGTTGCTTGTGTGCTTTGTTCGAGTACCTGTCAAATCCATTTTGCAGAGATAATCTCTGTTTGGTGGATGTTCTACTATTTTTTACGTTCTCCGTTATTCCATCAACCATCTTATAAGTATTTTGTTTGATATGCAACTCACTGGCCTTCAATCTAACAGGGTGTTTACTTGACTCCATGCCCAATGGTGTTTTAACTGATATGCATTTAGCTTGTTTTTATTATTCTTTTTCTTTCCATCTACCTGATCCACCTTCTTTCAAAACCCAAAACACATCCTTATTTATAAAATCATTTCAATAACTAAATATGTGCTAGGATTGACCCTATAACAGTCTAGGGGCAACTTCTAGCACTAACAGTTACCAACAAGGTAATATTGTTCCTTGACTACATCCATAAAAAAATCCCAAGTGGGATCGACCCCATGTATTCCAGAATCCTCTGTGGAAATTTTCTCCTAGTAAATTTCCCACCAATGTTGACATGGGGGAGGGATTTAAGGAGTGCGAAGGTGATATTTACCCAGTTGGAAAAATTGTGAACAAAGAAATAACCTTCTAGCAGATTTAACCATTTTTCTAGGGCATCTACATCTATTTGTCCTTCAAATACGAGAATATAAAAATTAACTTGTACCTTGAAAGGTGAGGTGCCTCTACAGTGGCCACTTGATGAATATGCGCTGGTTGTTATCGAAAGACGTTGAAGGATGTGGGAAAAATTCTCCATCATTTCGTCCCTCTATCACATGAGAGCTTTCTCAAGCAACATATTAATATAATTGTCTGCTCTGTCATTTTTCTTTTCTTCTGCCATGAAGGGTTTCTTGGGCATGCGAGAGCGATTTTCCTCATGAGATACAAGCTCAAGACCCAAATTTCTATACTCAAAACTCGTAAGGGACAAGCACTGAAAAAAACAATCAAGAGTGGCTTGCTCTGATACCATTGATCCATATTATTTTTGGCCCAAAATGAGAGTGTATATATAATAATGAAATGTACAAAGATATATAATATATATAGTAATATAACATATATTTATCAGATATTTAACCATAAACACAGAGATACAATAATACACAATTTCTTTTAATGAGCGAAATGTACAAGACTGTAAAAATACAGAGTGAAAGAATCGTTAGAATGGTGGAAGCTTATCTATGAGAAGAGATGTGACAACTACTCACATTCACAAGAATATGGATTACAATGAGGCTCTAAAGGAATTTTTAACATAAAGAAAATCCAAAACCCTAACCCTGGAAGATGAAAATCCAACAATTTCGTGGACCCCGTTTTGGGTAGTTTGGTGTATCAACTTCCCGGGGGCGTAAGTTTGGCATACGATCTCCGTTTGGGGCGTAGGATAGCTCGTTGGAAAGATATCATTAGGGAGATTCATTTTGAGGTATAAATTAAAGTATTTAGCTATCATTGAGGTGCTCAATCCCAAAAAATCTTCCTTTAGGCCCTCAAAATGGCCCCGAAAGTGTAGGAACCAAAAAACTGCTAAAAATAGTAAATTGTCAGAAGACTGTTTTTAGCCAGTTGGAATAGGTGGGTGGCCACCGATATCCACCTAGATCACAAGGTCTTCATATCAACATGGGGAATGTTGGGATAGAGTATAACGAAAGGATAGGTAGATAAAATCCCGTAACTATGAGAAGCCTGCATAGAGAAGCATAGAGATAAAGGGAATATGAAGGCTCAAGGAGAGATACTTTAGAGTCTAAATATATTTCATAAGAAAGTTAACAAAGAATCTGGTACGAAACAAGAATCTAGTGCTATATAAGTGGCAACATCAATATCCCATAGCAAAAAGGATTATCATGGGAATGACAGGAAGTAAATAAGTATGAGAAGGGTGACACATTCTCCAAGGCAATCCACTAGAAGAAATCATGCAAGTTTAGGGATAGGGAGCATCCCAAGTGTGTCTCCTGTTAGGAGATAGAGAATAAGGCATGAGGTAGACACCTTGCACGGTGAATTATGGAAAATAAATCCACCAACTTTCAATGGTGAGCATAGAAAAGGAGAAGCGGCTAAGGCCTAGCTGTTGGAAATGAAGAAATATTTATAGCTGCATGATTACCCCTCAAGGGTAGAAGCTAGAATTGCAACCTACCATTTTCAAGGAAAGACAACCATGTGGTGGGATCAACTTAAGCAAGCCAAACAACTTGATGAGAACATGATCTCATGGAGCCAATTTAAAGGATATTTCGAAGATAAATATTTTTCTAAGCATTACTATGAAAGGAAGATGAAAGAGTTCTTTGAACTCAAGCTTGAAAGCATGAGAATGGATGAATATGAGAATAGGTTCTTTGAATTTTTGAAGTATGTGGACTTCATAAAGGATGAGAAGGTGAAAAACCAAAGGTTTCTATGTGGGTTACCCTCCTTTTATAGTGATAAAATACAATATGATAACCCAAAAACTTTGGAGGAAGACATAAGGAGAACAAATCATCTTTATGAGCAGAGCAAAGGAAGGCCAATTTTCCAAAACCCTTGGAATGAAAATATGAAGGGTAAAAATGATCAAAGTAGAAAGGTTTTAACCACCCTTTTCAAGAACAACTCACACACAAATCAACAAAGTTAGTCAACCCAAAATGAGCACAAGACTGTAAATTATTTCGGGAAAAGGCCAAGGCAATATCTTGTACAATGTTGGGGATGTGAGGGAAATCACTTATACAAGGACTTCCCTCACAAAGGAGAAAGAATTAGGATTTTCCACAACATTCAGGAGGCTGAAATAATTGAGGACATGGGAGGAAACATGCCAAGGATTTATCCAGGATTGGACAACACGTAAGAAAAATATCAATCCCCCATGATTGACGTGAAAGGTAAGATTTATAACCAACCTATAACAATTTTAATTGATTTTGGAGCTAGCCATAGTTACATAAACTCTAACATTCTTGAAATATTTCACTTGCAAAGGATTAAGCATAAGAAATATTGGTTAGTTCAGTTAGCCATGAGGGCTAAGAGGAAAATCAATGAGCTAGTTAAATATTGTTCGATACACATGAATGGACTAAACACAAAGGTAGATGTGCACATCATACCGTTTGGTTCATATGATTGTCTAATTGGAATGGATTGGTTGGAAAAATACCATGCTATTTTAGATTGTTACAACAAGAAAATCACTTGTCTTGATGAAGAAGGGAAGCAAATAAAGGTTCAAGGAAATCCAAGAACTATAGCTATTAGAGATATTTCAACTATTCAGTTGAAAAAGAGTATCAGGAAGGGATGTGTGATTTTTGTAGCCCATATGGAAGAGGTGGCCAAAGATAAAGTGGAAAGTATTGAAGACCATTCAGTCTTGAGGGATTTAGAAGATGTTTTTGGGTAGATCCCGATATTTTCACCAAAGAGATAAATTTATTTCTTTATTGATTTGGTGCTAGGAGATGGTATAGTGTCCAAGACACCATACAAAATGGGCACACCAAAGTTGAAGGAGTTGCAGATGCAACTTGAAGAGCTATTAAGGAAGGGGTATATATGCCCAAGTATGTCACCTCAAGTGCCCCGATTCTTTTTGTGAAGAAGAAAGATGGAACTTTAAGGTTTTGTATCGATTTCAAACAACCAAATAAGGTCACCATAAATAACACATCCTTTTCCAAGGATTGATGATTTATTTTATCAGTTGAAAGGTGCAAGAATATTTTTCAAGATTGACTCTAGACTGGGTTATCATCAAGTGAGGATAAAGGAAGAACACATCAACAAGACAACATTAATGACAAGATATGGGCATTATGAATTCATGGAAGTGCCATTTGGGATATCAAATGCCCCAATTATTTTTATGTGCATGATGAATGGAGTGTTCAAGGAATACCTGGACAAGTTTTGTTGGACATATTGCCATTGATGTCAACAATCAATGTGATTATTTGTTTTTATAATGAATTATCATTGTGATTTACCACAAATGATATTGTCATTGATGTCAACAATATATCAGTTAACAAAATATGTCAAACAATATGCAGAGATCAAAAGCGTAAGCTCAGGAGGAGGAGCGAACAATATGCGAAGATCAAAAGCTCAGAAGGGAAAATGTTGTACAAAAGTGAATGAAGATCAAATCTCAGAAGGAAGAACGCATCGCAGAAGTATCATCGAGATCGATGGAAATATTGAGAAGTCGACCAATGCACAGGAAAAGGTGAGAAGTCTCAACAACTGTCCAATCAAGAAAATTGACGGTGTTGACCGTCTCATATTACGGACGTCGGTCATATGAGTGACTATGGGCTTGAGGACCATTGGAGGATCAGACTCTCGGATGTGGAATCTCTAGATCAACGAAATGGATAGATTTCAGAGATCGAAAGGAGAATAAAATATCGCACTAGTTCCAATCCCGCATAGTCAGGACCGTCAAATCTTATAGCTTCAAATATCGATGATTGTGGTTGACTCACCAACAATGCACAACTTCAAATTGTGGAGTTTGGGTGTCAATTTAAATCACTCACAAGTTATGGTTCTGCAATAATTTTTGACCGTTGATCTTCTTCGAGTGTCTTCATAACTGTTGGATCACTTTTGAGTGGAAGGATAGGATACGCTGAAAATATATGAGATCTCGATCATCCGAATACCCGTCAGCCATCAGAACAAACCCGAATTCCCATCAGTCATCGGATCATTTCAAAGTGAAAGGATAGGATAAGCAAGGCTAAAGGGTTGAGATTTTGATTATCCAAATACCCATCGACCTTTGGATCAAACCCAAATTCCTGTCAATCGTCGGATCATTTTCTAGTGGAAGGACAGGATAAGCTAGAAGAGATGCATCGCAGACAGATCGAGCCGTCGATCTAAGATCCTGATCAATGAACAACATTCGTTTCGGGTCTAAAGATGTGAGGAGGTTACGCTCCAGAAAGTTTGAGATTTGAAATTCCCAAAATGTGAATTTGTGTCAGCCGTTGGATCATTCTAAGTGGAAGGACAAGATAAGGTAGAAGAGATGCATCGTAGACAGATCGAGCCATCGATCTAGGATCATGATCAATGAAAAACATTTAGTTCGGGTATAAATATGTGAGGAGGTTAAGCACTGGGAAAATCTCACTTCAGATTTTTCAGTTTGATATTTGAAAAACCTGAAGCCCAAAGATTCAAAATGAATAAGGACCATCGAATCTAGAGAACATGCAATGATCATTAGATCAGGGAGATCTATGTCAGCAGACCATGTCAGTAAGGACACATGGTAGATCATGTCAGCAGACCACATTATCATGGACATGTAGCAGACCACGTCAGGAAGGACGTGTGGCAGACCGCGTTAGCAAGGACATGTGGCAGACCACATCTACAAGGACATGTGGCAGACCACGTCAACAAGTACACATGGAATAATCAAATGATGACAAGTGTCAAGAGAAAATTGGCTCATGCCATGTCAGCAAGTGACGTAAGCAAGTTATGTCACTTTGGGAGTTTCACCACCAAGAAATGTCAAAAGTCCCGAAGTACCGAAGGACGAAGTTCCGAAGTCACTCACTCTCAACTGTCGATCTGAGATACCCTTCAGATACTATTCTAACTGTTAGATCAAGGATATGAATATGTGTCACATCGAGAGATCTACGTCGACATCAGCAAGAAATTGTGATAGACCATGTCAACAATCCACGTTAGGAAGGACACGTGGCACAGTAAGAGAATGACAAGTGTCAAGTTGAAATCAACATTTCAGATACGTGAAAATCATGAATCTGAGTGAGACATGGCATCTACTCAGCTCGTGACATGTCATCAAGTGATGTAAGTAAGTTACGTCACTCTGAGAGTTTTTCTTCAGGATTTTTACCACCAACACTTGCCCAAAGTCCTGAAGTCCCGAAGTGGACACGAGATGTCTAATATGAAGATCACTTCGGGAGCATTCTCATCCGTTGATCTACTACAGTGGAAGGATAGTGTAAGAGGAAATGTTAACCAATAATAAGTGGTCTCCATCGCATTATGACTTACCACAACAGGTGATCACTCCGAAGGAAAATGGAGCCGCGTCTATTCGAAACCTCTAAAGTACCGAAGTGGACATAAGTCGTCCAATCTGAAAGATCACTTCGGGAGTATTCTCAACCATTGATCATACTACAGTGAAAGTTGAGACTTGAGAATTCCAAAGCCTGGAGATGTGAAAGGATCGAAACCGTTGATCCAAAAGGGACACGCATCAGTGGATTGTCAGCTCCGAAAGATTGACATACGAAGGAAAGAAGGGGTTGAGATTTGAAATATCCAAAGTCTAGAGACACGAAGGAGATCTCAACTGTTGATCTGAAAGGGACACGCGTCAGTGGATTGATAGCTCCAGAAGATTGTTCTATGGAGGAAAGAAGGGGTTGATATTTGAGATCTTTGAAGTCCAGAGACCCGAAGGAGATCTCGACTGTCGATCTAATGTGAAGTGTACTCTCAACTGTTGATCAAAATATAATGGAAGGATAGCGTAAGCATAATAGCCAAAGTCCCAAATTAATTGGTGGCCATCCATATCAATGCTTGATTAAGTCTTGGCCGTCGAATTAAGGAATGAAAGGATAGATGTAAGGATCAGATATGACCATTGATCTGACTTTGTGATATAAATGTGAACCATCTGATTTGTTCGACGAAATTGTATTCAGGAGATTTGAAAGGTTGGAAGTCCCGAAGACTCGAAGGGTGAAGACTCTAAGTCTCGACAATCATCCATCTCATCGGGAGATTGAATCGTGACTGTTGAATTGATAAGTGCTCAAGCGCTCGTCTCGCCTCACGTGAGGTCACCGCTGTTGGTCATATGATACGAAGGAAATCGATCCATACCTGTGATCGATTTATGAAAGTGAAGAGGATGCTAGGTTTAAATTTGAAGACCCAAAATACTGATCTCAGGTAGTCCCAAAAGTTGTTGTAAATGAACAAGTTAGTTATAACTTGTTGCACAAGTTGGCCCAATAACTAAAACAAGTTTTGAGCATAAACAAGTATAAATACAACCATGATTGGTTCACTTGGAGATGTGTGCTAGTGGAGAAGTAAGAGGTGGATCTAGACTTGAGGTCCGTGTGAATATCAAAGAGATGAAGAAGTGAAGAAGGCGTGAATATATCAGAGGAAAGAAAAAGTGAAGAAGGCACAAATTTTAGAGAGAAGATGAAGTGCGGTGATGAACGTTTTTGGTATACCTCTGATCGTGAGATAGAGTTGATCCAATAATGGATCATTGCAACTAGATTTGGCTGAATTACTATATGAACTCTAGTTGGATAGACTACGATCTATCAACAAGCTGGGTCTTGTGGCAAGATGGGTCTTGCTTGAGAGTTGGTGCTCTTCGAGGAGTTGGTGCTCCTTACTTCAGTTGGTTCTGAAAAAAAAATAGTTGGTGCTGGGAAAATTCATATTACTATATTCACATATATATACATATCATTTATACAAAATCTTACACAAACATCTGGTATCTCTTGTCCATTGTGATTATGATTTAATTGTTCTTAATCTGTTCAATTATGTTTTAAATGCTAACTTGTAAGAAGAAAAGTTAGAAACATCCACGCACTAATTCACCCCCCCTCTTAGTGTGGATTGTGTGTTAAACAATTGGTATTAGAGAAGGTTCCTTCAACACAACTTAAATACTGGAAGGTAGATTTTGAAGAAATGGGTGGACATATGGCTCTCTCCGCAATTGAAGCTCCCTTATTTGATGGAACATATTATTCCTCATGGAGAGAAAATATGAAACAATATTTGAAGTCAAAAGGATACGAAGTTTGGAATTATATAGTAAGAAAGCCTTGGGATTTAACTACATCAAAGAATCTATCCAAGATTACAGTCCAAAGAAGAGCAAGGAAGAACAATGAAGTGGCATTGAAGATTCTTCTCAATGGATTATCAGATACAGTCAAGGAAAGCATAGGACTATGCACATCCGCTAAGGACTTATGGCTGAAGTTAGAAACGATGTATCAAAAGAAAAGTGAAGACACAAAAGACATTCCTATCAAGGATGAAGATGAAGACTCAACCATCAATAAAGGTAAAGACTCTACACAATATTTCGATTACAATAATGTTGATATTGAATCCTCCCCTGCAAGGAAAGAAGAAGACTGAGATACAATAAAAGAATGTCCTGTTAGCATTTATCCCATGGAAGAAGTAGAAGAAGAACTATCAAAGGCCAAACAAAAGGTTGATTGGAGTCTCTGTGAATAGCTCTATGAACATAATGATTCATACTATATCTGTCTTCATGAATACGCTAAAGAATTTCTTGAAAAGAGTCAAAATCATATCTTGGAAATAAAGGAAATGCTAAAGGACAATGAAAAGATAATTTATGAGCAGGATAATCAGTTAGAAGAAAAAGAAGAGGAGATCGAGAAGCTGAAGAAATAAATTAGTCAAGCAAAAGAAAAGAAGAAGGAAGATGATGAGCTTAGAAATCAAAGGCATATCCTGGAAATAAAAGAAAATATCAAAGACAATGAAGAAATCTTATCTGAGCAAAATATTCAGTTAGAAAACAAATAAGAAGAGATCAAAAGATTGGAAACAAAAGTTACTGATCTAACAAAAGAAAAAGAAGAGGAGATCGAGAGACTGAAAAATGAAATCAGTCAAACAAAATAAGAAAAGAAGGAATAGGATGAACCAAGCAAAAACCTTGCAGAACTAAAATAACTAAGGGAAAGCTATGTCAATCTTAAAATCCAACTTGAAGAAGACAAAATAAGAGAGGAGGTAGTGAGGAACCAGTTGAATAAAAAGGAAGAATCCTGTCATGAGCTGGAAGCAGAAGTTGTGAATCTTAGAAAGAAGGTTGAGAATTCAAACACCCAAAATAAGTTCCTGAACAACTCCATGACCCTGGATGAGATCTTGGATAGTCAGAGATCACCAAATGACAAATATTGTCTTGGATACAACAAGGAAGAGATCAATACTCCTAAGAAATATGATGCAGGTCCTTCATTTGTAAAAGGTGAAAATAGGTCTGACACAGGTCCTTCATTAGTAAAGGATGAAAAAAGGTCTGACACAGGTCCTTCATTTGTAAAGGATGAAGATAGGTCTAACACAACTCTTTAATTTGTAAAAAGTGAAAGAAGGTATGACTCAGGTTCTTCACGTTCAAAGAATAAAAGCAACACTACAAAATTTAGAAGATTAGATCAAGGAAGACATCCATAAGCTACTCATACACCTCAAAGAAAGTTTAGAAGAGAGACACCTTCATGGATGAATCAAATAAGGTATGAGAGTGTTTTTAACGGTTATTATTTTTCTTGTAATGAATATGGTCATAAAGCCTTGGATTGTAGGCATCATGGAAGAAAACAATTTGGTAGGTTCAACAATAGTATAAGATGTTGGAACTGCAATCATGTTGGACATATTGTTACACATTGTTACACCATGAGATGCTACAGTTGTGGTGGATATGGCCACAAATCCCATAACTGTTGGAACTCATGAAAACAGTCAATGAGAAATGATTCATACAATACGACAAAAGGAGTAAATGAAACATGGAAGAAAAATGAAGTTGCAGTAATATAATATCAGAGAACAAAGTTCAAGAAATCACGACACTCAAAGATGTGGATAGAAAAGACTGAACAAGTGAACAAGAGTGAAGTTAATTGCTGCAAAAATAATTGCAGTCATGTGACAAGCATAATATAAACTTTCTCAGACAACTTTAGAGCAATGTACAATAAAGAAGCATCTTGGATAAAGATGGATACATTTGGTTAGAGATCGATGAGAATCAATGGGTAGATCCAAGGGTTATTTGAAAAATATGAGCTACAATTTCACAGTGTTCCAGTAGGACAACGACATCCGCAGAAGAAACATTCTGATGTACAAAATGAGGTACATGACATCCTGTAGAGATAACAAGAGGAGGGACCATGTCAGAAAAAGATACCCTTTTAGAAACAAAGTGGGAGAACATTTAGTAAAAACTCAGGGGAAGTTTTGGTTAGTAAATAATAAAGTAATTAGATTAAGTTTTGAAAAGACTTGATTACTACAAAAATTGATATCAAGAAGACTACTCATTTGAAACACAAAAATCCCAATCAACTGAGATAAGAAGTTAGCAAATTAACATGGGAAGAAACCTTGTCAGGAAGAGCTATCTTTTCAGAAACAAAGGGGGAGAGTAGTCAGAAGCAGAGAGAGAGCATATTGACAGGGGGATTCATTCAGTTATGGCAGGTAGAACATGATTGTAGGAAGAGTTATCCAAGTTCAGATTATGGTCAGTAACATACAGAGCTTTACCACAGGAGGAAAAACCCTTTGCCATTGATGTCAAAGGGGGAGAGAAAACTTCATAAGAGGAAAGCATCATCACAAGCGGAGTTTTGTATATGAAGTTAGTGGGTTGCCCTCAATGACAAAGGGGGAGATTGTTGGACATATTTTCATTGATGTCAATAGTTGATGTGATGATTCGTTGTTATAATGAATTGTCATTGTGATTTACCAGATATTATATTGTCATTGATGTCAACATTATATTAGTTAGCAGAAGATGTCAAACAATATGTAGAGATCAAAAGCATAAGCTCAGGAGGAGGAGCAAACAGTATGTAGAGATCAAAATCTCAGAAGGGAAAACATTGTATAGAAGTGAAAGAAGAAGCTCAAAAGGAAGAGCACATTGTAGAAGTATCATCGAGATCGGTGGAAATATTGAGAAGTCGACCAATGCACAGGAAAAGGTGAGAAGTCTCAACAATCGTCCGATCAAGAAAATTGATGGTGTTGATCGTCTCATATTACAGACATTGGTCATATGAGTGACCATGGGCTTGAGGACCATTGGAGGATTGTGACCATCGGATGTGCAATTACCAGATCAATGGCAGGGATAAATTGCATAGATCGAAAGGAGAATTAAATATTGCGCTAGTTCCAATCTCACAATTAGTCAAGACCATCAGATCTTATAGCTTCAAAGATCGATGACTGTGGTTGACTCACCAACAACACACAACTTCAAATTGAAGAGTTTTGGTGTCGAGTTAAATCACTCACAAGTTATGGTTCCACAATCATCTTCAACCGTTGATCTAATTCGAGTGTCTTCATAACTGTTGGATCACTTTTGAGTGGAAGGATAGGATAAACTGAAAAGACCTGAGATATTGATCATCCAAATACCCATCAATCATCAGATCAAACCCAAATTCCCTTCAGCCATCAGATCATTTCAAAGTGGAAGGATAGGATAAGTGGGGCTAAAGGGTTGATATTTTGATTATCTGAATACCCGTCGACCGTCGGATCAAGCCCGAATTCTCGTGAGCCGTCGAATCATTTTCGAGTGGAAGGACATGATAAGCTAGAAGATCTACATCGTAGACAGATCGAGCCATCGATCTAACATCCTGATCAACGAACAACATTCATTTTGGGTCTAAATATGTGAGGAGGTTATGCTAAGGAAATATGTGATCACAGTGGAAGGATAGTGTAAGCAGAAATGTTAACCGACAACAAGCGGTCTCCACCGTATTATGACTTACCACAACAGGTGATCACTCCAGAGGAAAATGGAGATGTGTCTATTTGAAACCTCCAAAGTCCAGAACGATGAAGACCCGAAGCGGACATAAGTCGTCCAATATGAAAGATCACTTTGGGAGTTTTCTCAACCGTTGATCATACTACAGTGAAAGTTGAGACTTGAGAATTCTAAAGCCTGGAGACATGAAAGGATTGGAGCTGTTGATCTGAAAGGGACACGCGTAAGTGGATTGTCACCTCCGAAATATTGATGTACGGAGGAAAGAAGGGGTTGATATTTGAAATCTCCCAAGTCCAGAGACTCGAAGGAGATCTCGACTGTTGATCCAAAAGGGACACACGTTAGTGGATTGACAACTCCAGAATATTGACGTATGAAGGAAAGAAGGGGTTGAGATTTGAGATCTCCGAAGTCCGGAGACTCGAAGGAGATCTCAACCGTTGATCTGATGTCCGGTGTAATCTCAACCGTTGATTAAAATATAGTGGAAGGATAGCGTAAGCATAATAGTCGAAGTCCTGAAGTAATTGGTGGCCATCCATCTCAATGCTTGATTAAGTCCTGACCGTCGAATTAAGGAATGAAATGATAGATGTAAGGATTGAATATGACCATTGATTTGGCTCCATGATATAAATGTGAACCGTATGTTTGATGAAATCGTATTCGAGAGATTTTAAAGGTTGGAAGTCCCGACAATCATCCATCTCATCGAGAGATTGATTTGTGACCGTTGAATTGATAAGCACTCAAGCGCTCATCTCACCTCACATGAGGTCACCGCCGTTGGTCATATGAGATGAAGGAAATTGATCCATACCTGTGATCAATTTATGAAAGTGAAGGGGATGCCAGGTTTAAATTTGAAGACCCGAAACGATGATCTCAGGTAGTTCCAAAAGTTGTTGTAAATGAACAAGTTAGTTATAACTTGTTGCACAAGTTGACCCAATAAATAAAACAAGTTTTGAGCATAAACAAGTATAAATACAACCATGATTGATTCATTTGGAGATGTGTGCTAGTGGAGAAGTAAGAGGTGGATCTAGACCTGAGGTCCGTGCGAATATCAGAGAGATGAAGAAGTGAAGAAGGCACAAATATATCAGAGGAAATAAAAAGTGAAGAAGGTGCAAATTTCAGAGAGAAGATGAAGTGCAGTGATGAGCATTTTTGGTATACCTCTAATCATGAGATAGAGTTGATCCAATAATGGATCACTACAACTAGAGTTGGATGAACTACTATATTAACTCTAGTTGGATAAAGTACGATCTATCAACAAGATGGGTCTTGTGGAAAGCTGGGTATTTCTTGAGAGTTGGTGCTCCTTACTTTAGTTGGTGCTGAAACAAAATAGTTGGTGCTGGGAAAATTCATATTACTATATTCACATATATATACATATCATTTATACAAAAGCTTACACAAACATCTAGTATCTCTTGTCCATTGTGATTATGATTCAATTGTTCTTAAAATGTTCAATTATGTTTTAACTGCTAAATTGTAAGAAGAAAAGTTAGAAAAGTCCAAACACTAATTCACCCCCCCCTCTTAGTGTGGGAAGTGTGTTATGTTAGCACACATTATTGATCCGGGGGGTTTTTTCCATAGGAAGTGGCATTCTGGCGAAAAAAAATGAGAGAAGAGGGCTCAAAAAATACATCAAATGTTTTTATCCTAAGTCAGGCGATGATATGACATTTTGGCACCCACGCAGTGCCAGTCATCTCATCATCTCCCTATCATCAACACCCACATCTGCCTGCCAAGTTCTCCCTACAAGCGTCCAACAAATTCCCCCCCCCTCTCCGATTAGACCGCTTACCACTCATCCTTACCGCCCTCCGCTCCCACCAACACTTGTCTTCCACTTATGATTCCGCATGCCTATTACCGTCCGCTGTCTTGTCACTCCCTCTCATCTCCCGACACGTGTCTCCCACTTTCTCTCCGTGTCACCTCCACCGAGGCTGTCATGTCCTTTGAATGTAATGACTTAGGCATGCCTCTGCTGGAAATGGCGAATTGTTCTGAGTATATAGGATTCATTTTTATATTTTGTTATGGTCGATGGTTGAGCTACGCTCCCATATTGTAAATCTTTGATGAAGATTTGGTTCTCTAATTATGTAATGGGATTTGAGATTTCTTATTTAATCTAAGTCAACCTTGTTTTCCGTCTCTTTTTCCTTTGATACTGAATGACTCGGGCATGGATGATCTAGTCGAGTTGTTGTAACTGTATTGTGATGTATGTTTGATTTCAGTCCGGTTATAACTTCATTTAGTTTCCTAAAACAGTGAATCGAAGAGGATCTTGTTTTCTACATTTTTCCTCCTTGGGCTATTGGAAGACCGGATGTCCATAGCATACCTTTACATTCTCTTTACCATTTGTTGCACCTATTTTATCACCTAAATGAGAAAAATAAGGGTGCTTACAAGCCCAGTTGGGTTAGCTAGGCAAGACATTAGTAGAGGAAAGAGTTAGAATTATAAAGCATAAAGGATAAACAAAGAACTAAATTAAGAACATTAAAATAAACTAAACTAGAGTGCATAAGGACATTAGAACAAGAAACAAACAACACTCATGCCACCAATGGAAAGGATTGTACTAGTGGAAAGAAAAAACCAAAGAGAAAGGGAGACTTTGGGTCCCCTCTTCCTCCAAGGGAGGGCTCTTGGACCCCCAAATATTGAGCTCTTCTTACAAATAACAAACTAGAATGAAATGGTGAAGAGAATCCAAAGAACATTCACTCAAGAGGTGATATGAATGGATAAATGCAATGTTGCTAGTATTCTCTTGATGAGGAAAGAGGATCCTCCAAGAGAATATCAACAACATAACAATACAAATGAATTCCTTGAAAATATAGTGCACCCATGTCTTCCTTTTATAGCATAGCTTTGAGGTATTATGCAACCAGTTCTTAGTGTGAATAAGGGGCCCTTTAGGGCACCTTTAGGTCTTTGACCAACCCCCAGTCGGATTCAGCTAAGATTTGGATGTCAAATTGACTTGGAAGCTAAACCATAAGTGGGTGGAAGTCTAACCAATATCATAAGTGCGTCGTTTTGAGGTGTGCGCGGTTTTTTGCGTCCATAGTTGCGCATCGGGAACATGTGCGCTTTTCCGACGTTATCTGACTGTCGCATGTGCGTGCGCACATTATGTATTTTTAGTGCATGCTGATTTTATTGCTGGTTGTATAGTTTTGGACCTTTTGGAGATGCATTTTTTGTCCATGAGTGAACTAATGAGTGTTTTGAAGATGCTGGATTCTTGTAACCATTTGCGGACGAAATTCCGGTGATAACAGATGCCCCCTGATGTGTGAGGTTAGGAGCATACGTATAGCCGAAATACATCAATGTTTCTTCTACTGAGAGTACTTGTGTAAGAAAGAGTGTTGTGGGGAGTGTTAAGAGCGACCCATTGGAAGGAGAAGGGAACCTATAGGACCCAAACCTTTCCCAAGGTGTGGAAAAAAATAAAATTGTGTACAAATGAGGTGGGCATGCCCCATGCTCGTGTCATGTAACTCAAAAATATGTAATACAATAACTGAAGCTGTGTGTGGACGTAGATAACTGCAGTGCTCTCCAGGGCAGTTTGATAATAACATAGGACAATTCTGATGGTGAACAAACTCTGAAAAAGGTAAGGACACCTGTGAGAAGTGTCGATAATGTGTAGACATTGATAGTCTATCAAATTTCAAAGGTCTTTGGCTAAGATAAAACAACTGCAATAGTCACAAAGTAAGACCCACCGTAACATGAGATAGTGTTGAAGTCGAATGTTATGGGGGTCGGCGACAATAGAGAACAATGGTGGTTTTCCTTGTGCCATCCGAGACTCCTCATTGTAAAGGTAATAGAGTCAAGATACTGTCGCCCTTCTGGAAACCATGTTGATGTCGACAGAAAGGGAGATGCCACTCCAAGAAGAAAAGGGCTTCCTGAAATCCATTGGATGAGATCAGAAACTGATGATGTACATGGACGAAGTCAAGATGCGGTGAGACTTAAGACTGCCCTTGGTTGGGGAGCTATGCAAAGTGGCAGCAACCGTAAAACTGAATCTAGCATGAGGGCGACGACTAGATGAGGGTGAATTGTGCTAGAGGCTCGACAAAATGGACAAACACAGAGATCAAAAAGGTGTACGGGCTGTAAGATACTCGGGGTCCTGATTCCATTCCCCAAGCCATTTTCCATCCTCAGCCCCCAGGGGATACGCCTCTAAAGCTGTAAGATACATTTGTATTCCTAACAACTGCGCATGCGTGCGCAACTGTGTAGTGAACAAGCGTGCTATGATGCATGCCTATATGTGTGACAGAGGCGTATGCATGCGCCTCTGTATGGACAACATTCGCACATGAGTGCGCGACTGGGGGATGAAAAAGCGTGCATGTGTGCGCGCCTGTGGGGAAAAATAGGCGCGCCTTTGGGGCAAAACTGGAGGGTGAAAAAAAAACTTATCTTTTTGGAGATTTTGATGTTTTTATGGGTTATGATGGTTAATCAAGTGCTGTATATGTGGGTTCAAGTGATCATTTGGATTATGCCAGTTCACCGGAGAGAGAGGGATTGGTCACACCTGAGGGAGGCAGTGAGGGATGAGGAGTCGACAGTCTGAGACGCTTTGGTGGCATGTGGGCTACTGAAGTTTTTTGAGTGTTCGCTAGTGTGGGCATAGGAGTATCTTTTGCAGTTTCTGATCAGGCTGTGGAGCTCTGACCTGCATTTCTTTATGGTGCAGGGTGAGCATCTAGCCTTCATAGCGGTGGAGGATGTATATTTTTTGACTGGGCTCCCTTTTCGGGGAACCCCACTATCGACATAGCCCGTAGTACCCGGGGATGGGTAGTTGGTTGTCTTAGCCCGAAGATATTGTTCAGGGGAGAAATTTATGTTAGGCTCAGTGGTTAGTATTGGGGTGATGGACGCTCTTGTACATCGTTGCGTGGTAGCGATGATTGTGATAGTCTACAGGTCTCTTGTGACTCAACGGATCAGTGGAGGTCAGCTGCGGATCATGGAGAGGGCACTGGTGGATGAGCATTTTTCTTGGAGCTTGATGCTCCATGCCAAGATGGTAGGGCATATTGACAGGTGTCTTGCTACTGACACGAGGGAGTTTTCCTTTGGGTCTATCTTGGTGTCATGGTTTTTGGAGAGGGTGTTGATGTTGTGCCCTAGAGTGCTGTTGGGTGCACCTGGTGTGCGAGAGCCGTGACTCAGGCGGTGGGCGATGATCCTGGTTCGTCATGGTGGTTCATCATGATGCTACTATTTGTTTGTTGTGTGTGCAGATGTTGGACCTCACAGGGACGAGGTTGAGTTTGTTAGAGTGCCGACTCGTCAGGGGCCGGTGAGGCCTCTGCAGGGGGAGCCCCAGGTAGGAGGGAGACGACGACGGGATGATGTTGAGGCGAGGCCTATTGAGGATGACAGAGTGTCCAGGCGACGCCAATTTGATGACCCCGGGGTAGGGCCATCACATGTTCCTCTGGCAGAGGCCGGGGGAGAGTTAGAGGATATTCGTCGCCGCTTGAAGGCGGTACTACAGGGAGTGCCTGAGGGCATGTGGTTATAGATCGTGGACGAGGGGGTTCTAGAGCACTATGTGGGTGTTCTGATAGCGTGGAAGACTGTGGTTTGGAGAGAGGCTATAGCAGGGGTGACGATGACTGGGAGATTGCCTCTGGAGCCTGAGGGACCCATAGCTGGTGGGGCCCCTCCTCCAGAGAGAGGGCCAGGTGGTGGAGCTCTAGAGGCGCCATGAGTGCCTCTATATTTATGTATTTTTTGTATCTATATAGGCTGGTGAGCCCATTTTGTATATGGTGGTGTAGCACCGTTTTGTATCTATAGGGGTAAGGTGGTTTACTACCTATGAATGTTGTACCTGATGTACTATTTTTTGTAAACATTGATGACAGATTGACCGGTATATATATAAGTATGGATATACATTTTTGGGATCTTTGTGGTGTTCACTTGTGTTGATGTTTTTTAGTGTTTTTTGATGGTGTCTAATCTATATGATTTTGACAGACTGTTGATGATTTATGTATGCATACTGGTGTCTTTATGTGATAAATGCCAATCTAACACTAGGTTAGCCATATTATCTGCTATTTGATTAAATTGTCTTGGATTATGTGTAAATGTGATGGAATCAAAATTTTGAGATAAAAGTCTAACTTGCAGGTATTTGTGGAAGAGGCATGAATCACGGACATGGTACACATTATTGAGCTAAAGGAAAACCAATTGGGAATCTAATAAAACACTAAAGTGGTGAATATGGAGATGAATGGCCTCAGCGAGGAGGCCAATGATTGCTGTGTATTCTGCTTGGTTATTGGTTGCTGAACCCAAGCATATGCTGCTGGAGTGGAGCAAATCATGTGAGGGGGAATAAAGGGCCCACGCGGCCGAAGCGAGATTTTGTGTCCAACAGCTAGCTCCTTCAGCGTAACCGATGTGGCAGGCTGGTGGGGGAGGCATCTGTCAATAACACAAATGGTAAATTAGACGTAAGGGATGGAGAAGAAGACTAAAAAATCTAAAAAAGCGTACATAAAGAACAAGCCTAGTGTAGTATGGCTATGCTTAGGCGTAAAATTTCTTTAAGTACAACCTGTTGATGGGTTCTTTGAGAGGGTGACCTTTGGGGGAGGCCAGGATGTAGGCGCCTTTAGTGAGGCAGTACTAGATGATGTAAGGTCCATGCCACAATGACTTGAACTTTCCATGGCCAAAGGTATCGTGAGCGATATCGTAAGCAAGGATGAGGTCACATTCGTTGAATGAGTGAAGGTTGACATGGCGATCAAAGGTGGCCTTGGATCATTTTTTGGCTGCCTCATTATTCTGTAATGAAGATTGACAGTCTTCATCCAGTGACTCTAAGTTTAGAAAACGCTGCTCCATTGGAGCAGTGTCGAGTAATATCTCAATAACGATGCGTAAGGTGGGAATTTTGCATTTGATGGGGAGAGTGGCCTCGACCCCATGGAAAATATGAAATGGTGTGAAGCCAGTGGCAGTTTTAACTGCCGTGCGATAAGCCTATAGTGCGGAAAATAACATATGATGCCAATTGGTCTTATGTTTGTTAACCGTGCGTTGCAACATTGTTTTGAGGACCTTGTTGAGTGCCTCTACCTATCCGTTGGACTAAGGGTAGTATGGGGAGGCGAACTCGTGGGAGAAGCCTAATCAAGAGGAGAGTTCGACAAAGATCTCATTCTCAAAGTGTTTCCCGTGATCGGAGACTAGCTGTAGCAGGACTCCAAAGCGGGAGATGACGTGGTTGAAGAAGAAGTGTGCTGTGGTATCGGTGGTGTTGTTAAATTTAGGCATGGCTTCAACCCACTTGGTGAAGTAATCGACTGCAATGACGATGTATTTGTGTCCATTGTTGGATGGAGGGTTGCAAGTCATGAAGTTTATGCCCCATTTGCAAAAGGGGCCGACAATAATGACCAGGTGTAGAAGAGTAGGTGGTGCTTGGGATTTGTTGTTATAAAGTTGACATTTTTCACAACGCTTCACAGCGTGGATGCAATCGTGAAACAATGTAGGCCAAAAGTAACCAACGCAAATGATTTTCTCAACGGTGGACATCCCTAAGAGGTGGCCCCCGCAAGCACCACTGTGTCAGTCGTTCAAGACTCAATCGGCCTCATCGATAGTCAAACATCAACGGAGTACAGTGTCGACCCCTCGCTGATATAAAATATCATCGATAAGTAGGTAGCAGGGAGCCTGGTGACGAATACATTGACGATCATCTCGGGAGAGGTGGTTTCTGAATTTCTGTGTTCGGAGGTAGACGAGAAGATCTCCATACTAAGGGTCATCCAAGGGGATGTAAAAGAGATGTTCGTCGGGGAAGTCGGTATTGACAGGGGTATGGGTAGTATTTGAGGTAAATACCGTGATGAATTCAACGAGGAACAGGTCTTTCTTTCTCTTGGGCGTTGAAAATTTGAGGTCGTACTCTTGAAGGATGACGATCCATCAGGTAAATTTACCGTTAATTTTCCATCGACTGAGCAAGTATTGCATGGGGTTGGAATTTTCTATGACTTTGGTAGTTTGAAGCAAGATGTAATGGCGCAATTTCTGGACTGCGAGGACAACTGCAAGGGCCAATTTCTCTTAATGATTGTATTTCAAGGCTGTCCCTGAAATATTTTTACTAATATAGTAAATTACATTCTCACGATCATCGTCCCCTAGTTGGAAGAGAACTCCTGCTACTGAGACGGTTGAGGCCGAGATATAGAGGATGTAGTTGCGGTTATAGTCGGGTGGACTAATTAACAGGGAGTTGGAGAGGGTTGTTTTGAGATCATCAAAAACATTTTGGGCATGTTCATCCCATTGGAATGGGATATCATGACGTAAGAGGCGAAGGAAACCATGTGCCTGAGTGGCATAATCGGGGACAAAGCGGCGTAAAAAGTTATCTTTGCCTTGTAGGCTCTGCAGTTGGTGTAAATTCCGTGGTGGGGGAATTTCTGTGATGGATTAGACCTTGAGGGGGTCAACTATAATGCCACATTGGGAAATGATAAACCCAAGGAGGTGCCCAACAGTGACACATAACACACACTTGAGGGGATTCAAGCAGATGTTATACTGATGACACTGTTGGAAGATGATTCGTAAATCATTGAGATGTTGAGTGCAATTTTTGGAGCGAGTGGTGAGATCGTCCAAGTAGGCGAGAATGATTTGAGCTAGATCATGAAAAATGTATGTCATGGCACATTGGAAAGTGGCTCCTGCGTTCTTCAGGCCGAAAGGCATGACACGATACACAAAAGTGCCCCAGGGGGTAGTGAATGTGGTTTTGTACTGATCGACTGGGTGAATTTGAATTTGGTTGTAGCCAGAGAAACCATCCATGAAAGACAAGGCCTCGTGACCAGCACAATCATCGATAATTTGGTCGATAAAGGGTGTTGGAAAGTTGTCCTTGGGACATACATGATTGAGATCGCGAAAGTCCATATAGACGCGGACACTGCTCTGTTTTTTGTTGACAAGGATGGGGTTGGAGACCCATGACGTATATGCGATTGGGTATATGAACCCTGCAACGCGTAATTTGTCAATTTTGGCTTTGATGGCCGCAACTTTGGATGGGTGTGGCAGATGCTGTTTTTGACGGACAGGTATGATATTAATCTAGGTGTCTATACAATGTTTGAAAATAGAGGGATCAAGGCCATGCATCTCTGTGTATGACTAGGCAAAAATGTCCCGGTATTCCTAGAAGAGAGCTTTGTAGGCGATGATTTCTTCAGGAGAGCATGCGATGCCAATGGTGATTTCCTCTACGACCCTTGATTTGATGGAAATATTGATTTTGATGGTGGGGGAAATATTGGCCATATTACCTTCTTCAAAAGCGTCGGGGGCAGGGATAGGGTTATTGAACCAATCTATATGCCCCGATGGGAGAAAATATTTGGTTTCGACTGTGTATATGGGGTTTTGGTTAGGAAGCGTGAAGGCTTTCTGTAAAGGAAAAAGCGCTCTATGGTGGAGCGCGTCCCATGGGAAATCAGGTTTAGTTAACTCCTCAAGGATGTATTCATTGTAGTGAAACTGTCGAAAATATAGGGGATCGAGAGGAGTAACTTTGGTGACGGTCATCGTGGGGTTGTTTTATGGTGGTGGCGATGTAGAGGGGGTATCGAAAGGAGGTTGTGATGGTTTTCTCAACATAAACCAAACATCGAGATATTGTGGGTTGAAAATGGTAGTCGGACGTAAAATTTCTGCAGGGAAATGAATTACAGAATAAGGGGATTTGGGGGAAAATCCGCATATAAATCATCTAGGAACCATGGGGGAGTAGGGAGAGCCTCAGGTTCCAGTGAGAAGATATGAACCACATCAAGTGATGGGGTATGGGTACTCATTGGTCCTGCTAGAGGGGGGGGTGTAGGGTTTTGAATAAGGGCCAGTTGGCAACGCCTGTATTCAATGATCATAGGACATTGATATGTGAAATGATTGAGTGAGTCGCATAGAGAAAAAGGACATCTCATACGTTCATTGACTGAGGTTGTGACATAATGGATGTCGGTGACATGTGTTGGGGTGGGTTCTTGCTGAAAGATCTGGCGTATGGCTATTAACATCTGTCGAAATTGAGGTAACGCTAGACAATGGTGTGTATAATGGCCATATTTTGAACTGATGGCGCATGTGAATTTGGTTCCCATTCGTTTGCTACTTGTGTTCTAGGAGATAGTGGCAGTACTGGATGAAGCGACGAGCGATGGTGGTGCTCAAGGGAGTTGAATTAGATTGTGTAGCTCGGGGATAGATGGGCACTTGTTGGTGGGGTGTCCATCTTTCTCGCATAACGCATAAGGAGGTTGGACACGTGGGTGAATAAGAGCAGTGGGCTCTTTATTTTTCCATCTGCCCCCAACTGTAGTAGGGGTGTTAGTGAGTGGGGTTGTGGGTGGGATGGTGGGGGTAAGTATGGGAATTTGCATTGGGATTCCTTCTGTTTTGGGAGGGAGGGATGGTTGAGGGACCATCTCAGGTGGATGTAGATACTAGACTGGGATTGCCAACACCATATTAGGAAGGGTGAGCGTTGCGGCTACCGGGAAAGATTATACGCCCGATGGGGGGTAAAAGAAAGGGAGTTGGGTAATGGATTGGGGGACTATTTCCCAAACCGAGATTGGCCCTGGGGGAGGGGAAGATCAGGAATGGGTAGAGATGAACAATTTCTAGGAGATTCCTGAGGAAGGAGTTCTGCGACTAGTGGGATGTTAGGGATGAAAGAGGCCTCGGTGGGAGGGAGAGTATCTTTAGTTGTTGTTCCGTTGGTGGAGACGACACATACTTGTGTTGAGGGATGGATGAATAGTGGTGCTCCATGATATGTCCCTAGAAAGGATGGGTCTTTAAAAATTTCGGGGCCCATCTCGATGAGTGGATAGGCATCCAGATTAGTGTGGACAAAAGGGAGGATGTTGTTGATGTTGGATGAAGGGTTAGGCTCATAATGTGATACCTAATCAATGGTAATGATCTTCCCGTTATGGGGAAACATCATGGTTCATAACACAGAAGAGGAGACTGCCTTCATAGCATACATGTATCTATGACCAAACAAAATATTGTAGTCAAGTGGGGCATCAATAACCTCAATGCCAATAAGAATGTTTTTTACCCTGAGTTCGACGGGGACATTTTGGAAGAGCCCCTCGGGAGACGAGGGTCGTCCATCATAAGCCCTCCGAGTAATGACCGATGGTATTAGATATGGAGAGCCAAGTTTTTTCCATACGATTTTGGACATGATGCATGTGGATGCACCTTTGTCAATAATGCAGTGGTGGACTGTGATATTCCAAATTTTAACTGGTATTTGAAAAGTGACAAGAGTGGGGAGACGAGGTTCTCTAGTGTCGAGATCAAATGTGATGAGTTGAGCATCGGTAGGGTCGACTGGCCCCAGAGCAGAAAGTAATGACTTCCATTGAGTATCACAGGTTTGAAGAACTTTTAAGATTGACATGGCAGTGGGGGATTGTGCCAAGTCATAGACCAGACTATAATTGTGGGCTACCCTAGCTTGAGGGTTGTGGAAATTCTTACGCAATGGGATGCAAAGAGGTGTTTCAGTATTAGGGCATGAAATCATCAAAGGTAGGCCAGCCGTGACTGGAGGGGCCTCCGAGGTAGTGGGAGTAGGGTCAGATGGTGCACTGTATTGATGACTGTGCATTTGTAGAAGGACTTCTTCCTCACTAGTGAGGAGGATAGTTCAATCTGCAGAAGTGCCCGGGTTGTGATATGGTCCTGCCTATGGTGGGGCAGGTTGCATCTCTTGTTGGTTCTTCATCATCCCTTGATGTGGTATGGGGTTTTGCAACATGGTCGGGGGTGGGTGCTGCACATATTGTTTGGGGGATTGTTGGGGGGTAAGCGGGGCTGGCGGACGTGGTCCATTACCAGATTATTTCATCCATTTGAAGTCTGCAATTTGGGGGCAATGGTGAGTATAATGGCCATACTCACTGCAAAGGGCAGAAGGGAATTTTGTCTGAATATTGTTGTTGTTCTTCCCTTGGAATTTGTTGTTATTTCCCCCTTGGGGGTTCTGGTTTCCCCCTACAGGTGGGTTCTGCTGGGGTTGGTTCTGGTTTCCTCCTGGTCTGAGATTATTATTGTTTCGATTTTTTCCTCTCTTTCTGGCATTGTTCGACTGATGGGATGGATTAGCCGTATTCAACTGTTCAAAATTTTGATACTACTGAACGAGAGAGGGTTGAACAAAATTAACCCTAGCATGTGGTTATCCTTGTGGTGAAGGAATGGGTTTGGGGGACGAGGGAATGGAAAGTATGAAGTATTCGGTGGTAGTGATCCATAGGATGCATAGGAAGACGTGGTGCTTTCACTAGTGCTTAGGGTGTAAATAGAGGTAGAGGGGGTGCTCGAACTAGGTTGGGACGCAGGGTGTATTGTGGGTGCTGGCGGTGGTCCACTGGTGGGTGGAGGAAAGGTCAAGGGGTATGGTTGTGGATAAGGGGGAGGATTATAATAAGGGGGTCCTCCATATGCTGGTGGATATTGAGGTGTTCCATACATCGGTGGTTGTTGGGGATGTGAATTGTGGTGTGTAGTGGTACCAATCAATCCATCCACTGAGTGAGACATCCAAGGTTTGTCCTGGCTGAATGGCATGGGTCTCGGGGATTAGGTAGTATCATATACAAGTACCCTGACTGTGAGTAAATGAGTTCGAACTGTTGGGCCTTGCTAATGGCTTCTTCTTTCGACTGGGGGAAGGTGTCGCCCACATCTTTGGCAAGGAGGGAAACAAGTGATTTGAGGAACCAATTGAGACATTGTTGTGGAGTACCTTCAACTTTGTAGAGACTACGTTGCCGACGCCATTCGTGAATGTGGTCAACGATGTGCATGGTGGAGGTTTGTTTAAATTCTGAGAGTAGTTCAAGGCCACTGTCATGACAAATTGGTAATTGAAAGAAGGTCAAGAATGCTTTGGCCAAGGATTCAAAGGTTACATGGGACCCAGATTTTTCTTCTACATACCACTTAGCTGATGGGCCATTGAGTGTACATTGAAATAACCTCAATCGGACTGAATCGTTCATGATGGTGTTTTAAGAGAACCATAAGTGAAAGGTCATGATATGGTTGGCGAGATTGTCTCCTGCTTTTACTTCAAACTTGGGGATGTTTGAAGATAGTTTGGTAGGCATTGTAGGCCATGTGGGGTTGTGCAATATATGATCATTGGTGAGTTTAGTCAGATCTAGTGTGTTGAGGGAATCCAAGTATGGAATTTGAGGTGGTGGCGGAGGATTAGTTCCATCCATGGTGTGAGTGTTTTGCGTACCTGACCGTTGAGGGGGACTAGGTGGGTTTGTACTTCCCCTTTGAGAAGAAGTTGGCCCCCCGCTTCTGTGTAAAGGAGAGTGTGGGGATGTTTGACCTTGGGAAGTGGACCCAAGAAAAGTGGAACCAATCAAAGATGATCCCAAGACAGTAGCACTCACAGGAGTGTGGGAAAGCATGGCCGATGAGTTGGCAAGACAAGGAACTCCCTCTAGAATGGGAGGGAGATTTAGAAAGCATCTGGAACGATGGGGATTCTGTGGGTCCCCTATGATGTCTGACTAGCAAAGTGGATGTGTGAAAATGGTGATGAGAGCAATTAATGAACAAGAGACTTTATATAACTTGGGCCTTCACAATATATCTCACAATCGTATGTAATCACAAGAATAACATACATAAATCAATTGATAAAGAAGCATACATGTGGGTAGGTGGATTTTGTCTGCATGGGATAACAAAGAAAATAAATGCTTGTGTCCTAATAGATGTAACGTCCTTCCTCTCAAACAACATTGGACCTTCCAATAACACTCAATAGTGGGGTCTGAAGCCACCAGAAGAGGAACTAACGAAGGATGAAGTAATCAGTTATAATGAGGGGTAGAGGGTGCATATCCCGAAAGAGCTGGCGATATTTCCCAATAGCCACACAAAATATGATCAAGGTGCAATTGCAGCCCACAATTGCCACCTGGGTAGATGTCCTAAAATTTTGTCACTAGGTACCTCGGTCAAAGTGCATCATTTAGATTTTTGACCTAAGAAATCGGTCACGGGCTGGATCCCTTCCAAGAGGTGGGTGCCTCTAGGGGGATGCATAGAACAACCGGACCTCGACCTTCAACCCTTCACGGGTATCTCCTTGCCTTATGGTGTTAGGAACACTTGACTTGGAGGATTTAAAGTTCCCAATTTGACAACTTCTATTGTTTGAAGATGTGAGAACCAGATAACGGGGAGTTATTTGGATTCCTATCCCCAAAATCCTACCTAGACTAAAAAATTTCTTTTGGCACCTCCTGTGGAGGAAAACTTAGTGATTTTTTAGAAAATTTTTAGATGTGGTTGTTTGAGAGATTGGGGGTGTGAGCCAATCTTGTGGAAATTAAGTGGGAGTGGATAGTTTCGTCAAGAAAAGGGTGGGATGTTTCAGAATACCTTTGGAGGAAACTTACTTCAACCTCCAGGTTTCGAGATGAAAACTATGTGAGTGAGTAGTGACTTTTGTGTGTGAACAAGTGAAAGTGTGCCAATTTTTTAATAAATTAGGTGTCACCTTACTCCATGTGGACTTCGCTTGGTCCTTACAAGTCTTGATTACCTAATTAACTAAATGTCATTGGTACAACCTTGTGAAATTTAAAAGTCCCTAGGAAACTAGCATGTGGACATGTGGGCCCTTACTATTCCTTTAACTCCCTAATGTGATTTAATCTAAGAAATCTTTGAAACTATCCTAGATTGTGCATATGTGGGCATGTATGGGCCCGTTACAAAACCTTTAAACTTCCCTAGTGATTTAATCTAAGAAAGTAAAATTCAATCACTATCCTATCTTTGTGGCATGTGGGCATGTATGGTCCTGTTACAATCTTAAGATGTGTTTGAAAAATAAACTAAGAGGAGTCCTGAGGGGGCTATTGTTCTCTCCTAAATATTTTGTCTTTTTAAGGGAGACAAAATTTTTCCTCAATCTCTTTCTGATTCTCAAGATCGCTTTGGGGCACGAGAGAAGAGCATACTCAACGATTGATATCCAGTTTCTGGTCCCAATGCAAGTTTTATATGTGATGTAGAATGATTCCAACTTAAAATTTAATCAAAGCAAGCCCTCCATGTGGAAACATGAGAGAAAAAGAGGAAAAATAATGATTTTAACCCCCTAAGTGCCTGTGTTTTGACTAATCCCTTCATATGGAGAGGGTATATAAGTGTGGTGCATGTTACGATCTGCAAGGAATCAATTTTAAGAAGGTTATGGGCCTTCAACAGATCACAAAAACCCTTACAATATTTGATTTTCTGGACAGATGCGTGGGTCGTAGAGTAGACAGGGGTGCTGTGAATGCTAATGCACGAACTTAATATGACTTATGGGTGCAGGTGCGCAAAGAGCGCTAAGAAGTACAATGGTTTTGACACACATGCGCTGAAGACATGCCTGTGGGTTAAAACATGCGTGCACTGTCCGTTAAACGGTCGTGAATTTTTTTTGGGATGAAATTCTCTCTGCTCAGCTTTGAACTTGGCTTTTTGCAGGTCGGCTTGGGCCGGTTATGGTCCCTACAAGTTAAAGAAACAAAAAGAAGAGCTAAAATAATCCAAATGGGGTAGGAAAATGATACCTTTCCCCAATGGAGTCGCCAATCTATTGCACCTCTTTTGTCACCTAAATGAGCAAAATAAGGGTGCTTACAAGCCCAATTGGGTTAGCTAGACAAGACAACAGTAGAGGAAAGAGTTATAAGTATAAAGAATAAAGGATAAGCAAAGAACTAAATTAATAACATTAAAATAAACTAAACTAGAGTGCATAAGGACATTAGAACAAGAAACAAACAACACTCATGCCACCAATGGAAAGGATTGTATTAGTGGAAAGAAAAAACAAAAGAGAAAGGGAGACTTTGGGTCCCCTCTTCCTCCAAGGGAGGAATCTTGGACCCCCAAATATTGAGCTCTTCTTACAAATAACAAACTAGAATGAAATGGTGAAGAGAATCCAAAGCACATTCACTCAAGAGGTGATATGAATGGCTAAATGCAATGGTGCTAGTATGCTCTTGATGAGGAAAGAGGATCCTCCAAGAGAATATCAACAACATAACAATACAAATGAATTCCTTGAAAATATAGTGCACCCATGGATTCCTTTTATAGCATAGCTTTGAGGTATTATGCAACCAGTTCTTAGTGTGAATAAGGGGCC
This sequence comes from Picea engelmannii, assembly GCA_009831015.1. Taxonomy (NCBI): domain Eukaryota; kingdom Viridiplantae; phylum Streptophyta; class Pinopsida; order Pinales; family Pinaceae; genus Picea; species Picea engelmannii. The sequence continues at coordinate 153,954 of ML793083.1, forward strand.
CTTTAGGGCACCTTTTGGTCTTTGACCAGCCCCCCAGTCGGATTTAGCCGAGATTTGGATGTCAAATTGACTTGGAAGCTGAACCAGAAGTGGGTGGAAGGCTGACCAATATCATAAATGCGTCGTTTTGAGGTGTGCACGGCTTTTTGCGTCCACATTCGTGCATCGGGCGCATGTGCGCTTTTTCGACGTTATCTGACTGTCGCACGTGCGTGTGCGCATTGTGTATTTTTAACACATGCTAATTTTATTGTTGGTTGTATAGTTTTGGACCTTTTGGAGATGCATTTTTGGTCCGTGAGTGAAATAATGATTTGTTTGAAGATGCTGGATTCTTGTAACCATTTGCGGACAAAATTCCAGTGATAACACCATTCTTCCTCCTACTCACCTATACTACACCTTACTTACTGAAGTTGAATCAAGACCTCATCTTCTTGTGCATACCATTCCAGTTTTCTGAGTTAAAGAAATATCATATTGAGTCTGCACCCATTCGACCCCCCTTAAATTTATTCATTGTGACATACGAACTGATGGGTAGTAGGCTTACCTCCCCTGCAATTAGGAGGTGACTTCTAGTGATAACATTTTTTGTGCCGTTGTCGGGGAGCGAATTGAAGAGTTTTCCCCAGGATAGAATGACAACGAGCTACTGATTCTGAAGGTGCATCAACCATCAGTACCATTGAAGATTGCAACCTGCACCTGGCGAATCCACTAGTTTGACTCCACTGTTTCAGCTGGCTCCGAAAAGCAGACACATGAGGTCTCACCCACAACTTACTCTGTCTACACCTGAAGCCGACCCCAGAGAGGATTATTAAGATTGGAAATATTTCTCAAGAAGGATTTTCACTGTTATCCCGAATTGAAGCTCCTTGGGAAGAATGATATTGCAAAGAGCCAGTTTTAGATGGTGAACTAAGGCTGGACACCTTTCGACCCAATATCATCTTGAGTCTGCGCCCATTCGACCCCCCTTAAATTTATTCATTGTGACATACAAAATGATGGGTACTAGTCTTACCTCCCCTACAATCAGGAGGTGACTTCTAGTGATAACATTTTTGGTGCCGTTGCCGGGGAGTGAATTGAAGATTTTTCCTCGGGATAGAATGACAACGAGCTACTGATTCTGAAGGTGCATCATAAATCAATACCATTGAAGATTGCAACCTGAACCTGGCGACTCCACTGGTCTGACTCCACTGTTTTAGCTGGCTCTGAAAAGCAGACACACGAGGTCTCACCCACAACTTCCCCTGTTTACACCTGAAACCGACCCCATAGAGGATTATTAAGATTGGAAATCTTTCTCAAGATGGATTTTCAATGTTATCCCAAATTGAAGCTCCCTGGGAAGAACGATATTGCAAAGAGCCAGTTTTAGATGGTGAACTAAAGCTGGACACCTTTTTCTGACTGATTATCTTTTGCCATGGCGACTCCACTGTGCAAGATCTATTGGTGACTCCACTGAAGGAAGCAAATCGAAAGGCTATGGAGGCTATCCTGGCCAAGAGATTTCCCCCCTTCAATTTATCATCCATCGTTGGTCATCCACATCCAGTGCTGACTATAGATGAATGAGATGATTATCTTCCAAGATTTAGAGGAAGCGAGCATGACCATCCCAGTGAGCACTTACTCAATTTTCATATATGCATGATTGAGCATGATTTTGTTCACGAGGATGTCTTGATCAAGATGTTCATATTTTCTTTAGAGGGAGATGCTCGTGAATGGTGTCAAGGGCTCCGTGCTGCTAGTATCCATTCTTTGAAGGATTTTCATGATGCTTTAATTTATATTACGAGGAGATTTACATGTCTCATCTTATTGTGGATGACTGTTGTAAGAATTTTGCATGTCACATCCAACAGATGACAGAGTCTTCCTCGTATGATGAGTCTGGTGAAGATATGATTGAAAGAGAAAGTAAAGATGGAAGCAAATATTTTGCAAATGTGGATGAAAGCTTTTCTCTTTCTATTTCCCGAGAAGAAGGCATTCCAGATATGGGTGTTCATAGTGTTGATGAGTACATATCCCTAGATGTATCATATTTTTCCCCTGATGCCCCTGATGTCTCAGTTGTAAAAGAAGAGATAATTATGGAAGAGGATTCTTCTCTTTTCCTTCAAGAGGTTTCCCATGATGTATTTTCACTAGGATTCAAGAGAATCATTCAGTCATTGATACACACGAAGAGATTCCTTTCCCTCATCTAGCAGATGTCATCGAATCAGAGAAAGAAGAAGTGGATCAACATCCTGCAACAACCTTGCACTCACCTATGATCGCCACAGACATTCAACCAGAAGCAAATCAACATTCATCAATGGATCAACGACCATACGAATCCATTTGACATCTAATTGTACACACAGTTTACAGTAAGCAGCTTGAAGTGGAAGAAGAAATATGATATCATTCCCATGCATTTTGTCACCTATTTTATGACCCTGTAGGGGAGTACATGGAGTGGCATTTTTTCCAGGTATTGAAGCCTCCAAGCTTTATCTTGCCTTCAACACTAGGAGGAAAACTGAAAAATGTAACTGATTTGCTGCCACAGTTTCATTATATTTTATTGATCAGTGATAGAGTAAATGATTTTTCGGTTAGGAGGTTACTTGACTGGATATGGTGGAAGTTTTATTTCACCTAGCCCTTTGTAAAATTCAGTTAGCTTAGGTTTTGTACATAAATAAGCTCTCTGAAGCATGTGTGTTTGCTTCTTGCCTGTAAGAAGAGTAGTTTAAGTTGTCAGTGTGTTATCTTCGGCATGATATCTCATAGCATGACTCCACAACCCAATAGTAAGGCAACTGAAGCTGCAAGTTCTTAGTAGCTCATAGGGAGCGTACCATCCCCCATGGAGCCTAATGTTAGCACAAATTATTGATCAGGGGGGTGTTTTCCATAGGAAGTGGCATTCTGGCGAAAACAAATGAGAGAAGAGGGCTAAAAAAACCCATCAATTTTTTTTGTCCTAAGTCGGGAGATGATATAAAATTTTGGTGCCCACATAGTCCTAGTCATCTCATCAGCTCCCTATCATTAACGTCCATGTCTTCCTGCCAAGTCCTCCTTGCAAGCATCCAACAAATCCCCCCCCTCCGAGTAGATCTCTTACCACTCATCCTTACCACCCTCCGTTCCTGCCAACACTTGTCTTCTACTTACGCTTCCGCATGCCTATTCTCGTCCCCTGTCTTGTCGCTCCCTCTCGTCTCCCGACATGTGTCTCCCACTTCCACTTCATGTTGCCTCCGCCTAGGCTGTCATGTCCTTTGAATGTAATGACTCAAGCACGAATCTGATGGAAGTGGAGAATTGTTCTGAGTATATAGGAGTCATTTTGATATTTTGTTATGGTCGATGGTTGAGCTACACTCCCGTATAGTAAAGCTTTGATGAAGCTTTAGTTCTCTGATTATGTAATGGGATTTGAGATTTCTTATTTAATCTAAGTCAACCTTTTTTACCGTCTATTTTTCCTCTGATAATGAATGGCTCGGGCATGGATGACCCAGTCAAGTTGTTGTAACTGTATTGTGATGTATGTTTGATTTCAGTCAGGTTATAACTTCATTCATTTTCCTAAAACTCTGAGTTGAAGAGGATCTTTTTTTATGAGTTTTTCCTCCTTGGGTTGTTGGAAGATTGGATGTCCATAGTAGACCTTTATGTTCTCCTTACCGTTCTTCCTCCTACTCACCTATACTACACCTTACTGACTGAAGTTGAATCAAGACCTCATCTGCCTGTGCATACCAATCCAATTTTATGAGTTAAAGAAATATCATCTTGAGTCTACGCCCATTCGACCCCCCTTAAATATATTCATTCTGACATACAAAATGATGGGTACTGGGCTTACCTCCACTACAATTAGGAGGTGACTTCTAGTGCTAACATTTTTGGCACCGTTGTCGGGGAGCGAATTGAAGATTTTTACCCGGGATAGAACGACAACGAGCTACTAATAGAGGATCTACAAAATTTGATAATTCAATAGGAAAGAACCTTAGAAATAAAGCAACATAAATACAACCTACATGAACAATGGGAATAGAGAATACAACATGAATAATTTTTATGGTGTCAAAAGTTAAGGATTAGGTGGTTGAAAGAAGGATATAAGAACTCTATTTTCTTCCACAACTCCATGATCAACATGAGGCATCACAATCTAATAGTTCCCCTTAATACAACCCAAGGGAATATGATAAAAAATGGCTTGCTATGTAGTTTATCATCTATTTGTGTACTTTATGGGTGGAAAAATTGGAGCTATTGGCTTGTATAACCCATTTTAGGGGAAAGTCCTGTCTTGGTGATTTGAGGTCTTGAAAGTTTTGGAGCCTATTTGAGGCATCAAACGAAATTTTTTGGGGCCAAAACTTTGCAACCTAAGTTCCTATCCTCTTGATATTGTTCTACATATCGAGAGATTTCCAACAACATGATGTTTACATCAATCAAAGTTTGTATGAGGAAGTTATCCCTCCTACAAGTTGACCTATCTTATTGACTACCATGGTTCCAAGTGGATGCCACATTAACTCCCATCACTCACACATGTAGAGTTAATCATGTATGGAATTTTAAGAAGATTTTAGAGGATAAAAACACTATTCATATTTGATTATCATGACACGTAAAAACCCTAACCCTAACCCTAGACGACTATCATGACATTGTTAAATAATGGGTTGCTACGATTAGAAGGGATTTCATTTTTATTATATTGATTATTCTTCCATAGTTGAGAAAAGCATTGGGAGTGAGATATTAAAGCAACAGAGAGGAATTATGAGGTCATGTAGTATCCTTACAAGCCTTAATTTCCATGGAAACTTGATGTAGTCACACTTGATCTTGTACACAACCAACCAAAAAACCAGTTTCTTCCCACAGAGAGCACAACTAACAACGTTAACAAAAATTTAACAACTTAAAGAATGCCATGAGGAAATAAAGTCACATGAACAAATGAATTTGACAAGAGACAACACCATTTAGGAAGGGACTGGAATTTGTTTTATTAACATGACAAAATTTATCTTTTACAATATCCTTACATCACCAGATAAATCTAGCACAAATCTAACTCTTATTTCACTGACTGGGTGCATACTTGTTGTCCTATGTTGTAACCCAAAACTAATGTCCTTTCCTCTGCTCTATTTCTCCTACAAACGTCCCTTCTTTGTTTCGTCTCTTTTATCTTCTTCTTGTGCAAATTTAAGTCCCCTTTCTTCTATATTCTTTCTCCCTTTTTCCTCTCATTCCTTGGTAGCTCAAGCATTCTAACCGTCCCATTTCTCCAACCATATGTTTTTTTTCCCCAATCCGAATGTGTTGGAATGCTGGGAAGTTACAACAGATCCAAATTCTAAACCGTTTTCCAACTGTTTCTTTCCAACCTCATTCCTCTTAAATTTGTTTGGTATATTCCACAAAAATATGACCAAGACACTATTGACGGGCATATATGAATGCTCGTCAACTGGAAGGGAGATTTTGGTCCAAAATTGTCAAGATAACCTAAGTCGTTTGTAGTGACTCACCCTGACGGGTTTAACAACTCCGTTAGCCGATAAATGGATCTAATATAAACTACAAAGACAAAATAAATAACTATTTTTTAACAAAGATATACTATATACATTCACTACTCACATTCCTTATATACAAAGTATACAAATAAATAAGTGCAAGATATAGAAGAAACCTTGGAAACTAAGGTTGTTCAAGAGAACCAAATCTCAGGAAAAATATAAGTAGATCTAGAACATACTACAAATCGAATTTCAACCTTAAAACTAAAAAAGAAAAAATAATAAATGTAAATGATAATGTTTTAGCTTAAATAAACAAAGTATTTAAGCTTAATATTAATCTACATTCACAAAATAAATATAAAACAAAACAAAAGAAAGAAAAATCACTAACCTAATAGCCAACTAGTATTTAAAGAAAACTTTGAGTTGTGCATTCCTATATAAAACTACTCCAACAACCTGTCTGTTAAAAGAAATCTATGACAAAAGGTTGTGAAATTCTAAGATCATGAAACTGCCTGAAGAAAGTCACTTCAACTTGCAATTTAAATCTCATTTGTGACGCAGAAAGAATAATTTTTAAATCTGATCATTCATGAAGATATGATAGACCAATTGAAAATAAGAAAAGAATTTCAATTATACAATCAAGTCTTTGCAAATTCAAAGTATATGAATAAACTCAATATAATTCGAAATTTGCATCAAAATGATACAATCACAAGGACCTAAACAATTTGGGAGAATGAACTATTAAAAATTGACAGAATTAACATGAAGATGATAACAATTAACCATGTATTGAAAAATAGACTAAAGCTAAGTTTTGATCAATCCACGACTAATTAATCGAAGAATATGAACCATAATGAAATATGTTGTAATGAAAGAAAAACCATTAAACTTATAGGACGAAAGCATTAAGTAATGCATAATTCCATATTCTTCAAAAATAATCACTAGTCCATTTCCTAGAATTTTCACCATCTTTGGTTTCAAAACAACATGAGTATTTAAACACAACAAAGATCAACTCTCATATCCACAAGATAGAGGTAAATATTTTTAAAAATAGAGAGGTTGGAATATCAAATTATAATCTAAGTTTATAATAACAAAATTTATAACAACTTATACAAAGTTTCTTATAATAACCAAAAATAAATCACCAACTGTTTGGAGATATATTCTATTACTAATAAAAAAAACCAAGAAATTCCATGATCTTCACTGCATATGGAATCCTTCAGTTTGTTTTGAGACCTGAAATAAAAATTAAATTAAATTAGAAATCATATCAACTAAATTAAGACTGGCTACAAAATCTTTGATTCTATATCTAGTCTAAAAACAATAAAAAAAACTAATGCTAAATAAAACAAACTCAACATACATAAAACCAAAAATTTTGTTACCCAATTTAAGCATTTGAGAATGAAGATGCTTGCATTTATGATCCAATAGTAATATTGACATTTTTTGATTTTTTAATGATAATATCTCTAGAATTTATGGGCTTTTTACTTGCCCGAGACATGCTTTTCTGTGCTTCAATCTTTAATTTCCTGTTATTCCTTTCCAGTTCCCTATTTTGCCTCATTACCTGGTTGAGGCACATTTGCAAATACGAGACATCTGCATAATACCTTTGAGCCCATGCTAAGCAGTCACGACAACACTCAGGTTCCAAATTCAGGATTGACTATTGTTGGTCTATCTCTGAGGGTCTTTCTTGCACAAGTTTGGTTTTTAAATCAACTTGAATGCCCGAGAACCCTTCACAATTTTGAAGGAAAGGAGGTATATTTGAGACAAAATCATCATGGGTATGACTGTCCTCTTCAAAGTCTTGACTTGTGTCTTCTGAGTAGTCTCGATCCACTCTGGTTATTGTTGGAATCATGCACTCCTTTTGCCTATTCCTATTTCGAATCATCCTGGATAGAAAACGACCAACCCTTTTATTTCTAAAATTAGTTTCGCAGGCCTGATGTAACTGTTTAATTCTTTTTCTCTCTTCCTCAAGTTTCTCCTCAATCATTGAATACATAGGCTGTGATTGGTAATCAACATAGTCTAATAGTCGGTCCTTTAAATGAGTTAGGACAATTTCTAAAGACCTCTTAAGAACAAACTCCTTCCTCTTTAATGTTGTTCATGCTACATGTACATCATTGTTTTGATGATCAAGCGACACAATAGGATCATCGAGGAGTTGAATTTCAATCTGAACCTCATGTGGTAGAGTCTGAGGAGGTAAAATCTCTTCAACAACCTGAGTAGGATCAATGATAGGGTCGTTATGCTAGGGTACAAATCAGTTTCTTACCAAATTTTTTTCCCAATTTTCACCTGCACTATCAAGATGAAATTCAACTAGGGTATGAATAAGACTGTGATGAAACAGATTGGTTTTAGGGTTTTGGCTTGGGCCTTGATATAATTTATACATATTTTGCAAAATCCTGTGTAAATAAAAGGGCAAGTCTAAATGAAACCCTAGGAAAACCATAAGCAATCATATATGAAAATAGAATATAAGGCCATAGCGTCCCTCACAAGTAATAAACTGTTTGATAATTAACATGAGACCATGCCATCTGGTGTGAAATAATTCCAATGGCATATCCTTTATGTGGTGCTACGATTTATTATATGCCAACAAAGACTGCCACAAGATGTTCTTTACCTTCATGTTTTAAAACCATTTATCCCCTAACTGAGGAAGACCAGTAGCTTGAGCAATAAACTCCTCATCAACCTGGAATTGGACATCCCCAACCTTAACCCTAGCACCATTGAAGGTTTTGGAAAATTATATGGCCACTTCCAAATTAAACCCTTTAAATGACTGGACGAACCCTAACCAACTAACCTGAGAGAGCCTATCGGTCACATCGTCATGGATTAACAGAGTTTGTGGGCCGTTTGTCTCTATTCAGACTACATGATCCATAATATTTTCGAAAGGATTAACAACGAGGGAAAACTAGAGAACATAAAGGTAAGTTTTATGAGGGCGATAACAATGAATGCCCAACAAAGTAAACCCATAAGCATCAGAGAAGGTCAAGACGACATACATGATATCAAACGAGAAAAGGAGGAGCTGAGGATGCCCTAGAATCATCCTGCACTCAAATTGTTGATTATCTCCCATAGTGTAGAGGGAAATCAAGATCAAAACAAAAAGACTCATGTAACCCTCCCTGTCTGCCATGAAACCCTGTCCTAAAATCGAGGACATTCCCATGATACGATTATGATTTAGCAAATAACCAGAAGGTCGGCCGAAAGGAAAGGAAAATCATTGATGAATATGGCACGACATAAGGTTTGGAAAGGGCCAAGTAGATAGGTCTACCACTTAGATATAGGGATAGGTTTTTGAACCTATATTACCATAGTTTATTTCAAATTAATCATAAGGTTTAGTTTAGGGTCGACCTATGTCATAGGTCTAGGACATTCAATTATAACCAATCTCATATATTCACTTGCATATTGGAGTTTAGATTTAGGAGATAAATTACACTTCAGGTCTTAAACCTGTAATCAACATAATCCATGGATCCTTTTTCCATGATCAGTTTAGCTAGGAGAAATGATAATATTTGAACCATGCAAAGGAATACCATGAGAAATTTTGACCAGTGATTTTGCACGAAAAGGGGATTTCATTTCATGCTTTGCAATCATGAAATTAAAGAATAAAAACAATCTTTAAGCCACACAAAATCCATTCTCATTATAAGGAAATAATAAGAAAAATAAATAGCATTAAAACCACACACTTTTACCAAAGACCCGTCGATCTGAAAAATACACTTACTAGGCAGTGAGTAAAAGACGATAGTGTGTTTCAAATGAAGATGCAAAACAAGGTGCTAGTTGGGTAGCCAACAAATGGCGACTCACTGGGTGAAATTTATCTTTGATCTAGTAAGTCTTCATCTTACGAAGAAAAAGAATAAGACTTGAAGAAGGATTTAGGCTATCTGAAATAAATTCACTTTCAGACCATACAATATCACGATAAGCTCAATGTTATAAAATATTACCATAATTCATAAACTAGAAAAGAAAATATGCTTTGCAGGGGATTATAACTTGAAAGGACGTTTTAATCAAAGAGTCATGATGTTTAAAAAAAGGACTTCAATACCATTGACAGAGCCACTGTTGCTAGCAAGCGTCAATAGCCTCGACATGTATGTCATTTAACCCACTCAAATGCTTTAATCCCATTCAATAGTTGTATTCACATGATGTATACTTCCATGGAAAGTTGGATTATAAGCATGTACCTGCTACCTCTCAACCTGACATTGCTTCTTTGCCAGTGGGCCTATTCAGTAACCCGACGAAGTTGTCCTGGTATCATGTGTTCATTTACCTGCCAGCATGCCTGTTTAGTACCTCGACATGTTTACACACATTTCCCACTCCTAAGTTCTTTCAACTCTCTTATGCCACCCTTAAATAATATATTTAAAAATTTGCCAAAAATTGAGTGAAGAGAACGGGGTGATACTGGAGGTTAATTGCAAGACAGGTGCACTACTGATCATGATGTTTATTTTCTTTCGGAACTGGAATGTTCCATCATGGTTTAGAGATGTTATATTTCGTTTAAGAAATCATCTAAAGGATGGGGAAGCACTTAAAAGTGATTCCTTAAGTATAAGGACAGTGTAAAAACTCTAAAGATCATTGTAATCCTCAAAGGTTAAACATGTCTCCTGCGTAATGCTTTGACACAGATGATTTGAGGATAGAACGAAAGTAACAATTGACTTGTAAATCAACTGTCTGAGCTATATCTTAATATCATGACCTCTTTGAACTATTTCAGATTGCTTGAAAATACAAGTCTTGAAATGAATGCTTCCTTCTGACGATTGCTCTTGGATCAACAATATAATGATTCAGAAAGAAAGGTAAAATAGAAAATTTAATCAAAGAAATCAAAGAAAACAAAAACAAACAACAAAACAAATATTTACAAAATGTATGATCTCAATTTGGTCAAGCAAAGTATTTTTTGAGGACCTGACCATTCACCGGGAAAGTGTATGGTTGTCCTTCTAAGGTTTGTAGATGAAAAGAGCTAGGACCAAGTTTTTTTAGCGATTATAAAAGGTCCTAACCATAGATTTTGGAACTTTGAATGTTCCCCTTTTTCTTCATGTGCTTTATCCCACCTAAGAACCAAATCTCCTACATCTAAATTTCGATCACTGGAATATCGTTCGTCAAACCATTGTTTAACTGTTTGCTGGTGTTGATCCATTTTTTCATTTAGCTTGTGTCATAGTTTCTTCTGATTTAAGCAAAGCAATTATTTGACTTTCTAAGGCCGGACACTCCTCTTCCTGTATCTTTTTAGATAGCTATAATGATGGTATAAATACACTGGGAGGAAAGATAAATTCTCTTCCATATACACGAAAGAACGAGGAATTTCCAATGGCTGTTTTGGGTGTAACCCTATAAGCCCACAGTGTGTAGAACAAAGTGGTATGCTAATTTTTATGATTTTTTGATACTATTCTTTTAAGGATTTTAATTAAGTTCTTATTGGTTGATTCAACCAGTCCATTACCTTGAGGGTAATATCTAGCATAATATTTCAATTTAATCCCTTTTTCCATAGAAAAGACATTCAAATCCATTGAGGAAAAATAAGATGCATTGTCAAACACCAAAGATTCTGGAATTCCGAAAGGTGAAATGATCTGAGTTTCAAGGAATGAAATTAGCTGATTAGTGTTGACTACTCTTAGAGGTATGGATTCAGACCACCTAGTGAAGTAATCCGTTGCTGTAAGGATGTATTTATGTTGGAGGGAGGAGGCAAGATTGATTGGCCCAATGACATCAAGGCCCCATTGCTAAAATGGTTGATCATCTGTCACTGGTTGCAAAGGGAAAATGGGTTTCTTAACTTTTTGACAACATTTTGGCATGTAACACATTTGCGAGCCATATCATGAGTGTCTCTAAACAATGTAGGCCAATAATAACCAAATCTGAGGACTTTATGAGAAGTTGTTTTGCCACCGAAATGACCTCCTACATTGCTAGAATGTAATTCATTTAGAACTTTTTTAGATTCATCCTTTTCTAAGTAACGTAATAACACTCCATCAAATTTGTTTCTACAAAGGACATCATTAATAATTTGAAAAGGAGTAGATCTAAGTCTTAATTCCCTTCTCTTTTTGGGGTCAAGATGTTCTGGAGTAGTCCCATGTATTAAATAAAATTTAATGTCAGAATACCAAGAATCTGGCGTGGTTTGTGCACAAAAGATTTGGTTTTCATGGGGAAATGTTTCATTTAATAAAACAGAGTCATCATTAGGTGGATTTACTGAATCAACCACTAATTTACAAAGACCCCGACCTCTAACAATCTGGGCTTGTTTGATCTTGAGATCGTACTCTTGAAGAGAGGTCATCCAATGACCCCTCTTCTCCCCAAGCTCTTTTTGAACCAGTAGATTTCTTACTGTAGGGTATGGGACAATGAATTTAGTTCTAGATTTCAATAGATAGGGTCTAAAGTGTTTTACCAGTTTAAACACAACAAAATCTTGTTGATCTACTGTTGGATATTTTAATTCTGCTCCTTAAAGGCATAACTCATGAACGGAATGGGGATTTCATTATTATCATTGTTTTTCTGGGTAAGTACTGCAACGTGTTAGCGATATTTCTTGTTAGCAATATCATCTAGCGCCATAGGCGAAGGCTCCACAGAAGGGCTTCATCGGCATATCGAGAATCGGGATATCGGAGAAAAGAGAGGGTGGTTGAGGCCTCGCCTCAATCATTAATTGCACGGCATGGAGGGTTTGACCAACAATCTGCTCAGGAGGGTCCTGTGTACCCATTCTTCCAGAGAAGCCAGGCCCGATTTTGCGACCAGCCGGAGGAAGTCTGCACACGCTAGCTCGACATTTAAATGGCTCAGCTACTCCCCTTGCTGAAGCCATGCGCAGTTAAGATGGCGTCTGTCATGGGTGCACGATCATCCAGTCTGCATGCGCAGATTGTCAGAAGGCATGCAGACGCAAAGTTTTAATGCAACTGCTCGTTCCCACTGCTGAGGTTTTGGTTTTTTGGTTATATGTAGGCATTTTTGCCATTTTGGGGGGGGGGATCGATGGTAGAGCTGAGCTCCCGACTGTAATGCTTTAACTGCTATTCTAGCTTCCAGCTTATGTATCTGTAAATGAGATTTCTTGCTTTATGATAGACAATTCTCCTTTTTCATCTAATTTCATCTCATGCTGGGGAGTTCGTGATTGACTGAGTCATATGAATTGTTGTAGTTCTGCTGTGATAAATGATTTATCATTGCGTTACTGCATTCTCTGGTCTTTTGCATTTGAATATAAGCTGATCTTGTGTTTAAATGTCTTCCTCTACAGCCTGTTAGAAACCTTTTGTTTGTAACAGACCTTTGCATTGTTCTGATACAAGTCTTCCTCCCTACTCACCCTTACTACAACTCACTGTTTGGAGTTATTCAAGACCTCACTTGCTCGTGTATATCTGGCCTAGTTTCAGAGTTGGAACCTCATCGTTGAGTTTATCTCCATTTGATCACCAAATTTAACCACCGTGACATTAAACTGATGGGTGTCGGGCTCTGCTCCTGATAGCAATCCGTGAGTGACTTCCGACGCTAACATTTCTGGCACCGTTGTCGGGGACGAAGTTGAATATTTTCCCTGGGCAGAACGACAATGATTAACTGATTCTGAAGGTGCATCAGATATCAGAATTATCAAGATTGCTACTGTGCACCTGGCGACTCCACTGTGGCGACTCCATTGTTTCCACTTTACCGTTTTAGTTGTGGCCACTGTTGGCACACCTGAAAGCTGACCCAGAAGAGCTTTCTCGAGAAGGTTTCAGCAGCTACTTTCTCAGCCTGAGAAGTTTCCTGGGGTAACGACAATGTTTAGATCTGGCCTTTGATGGTGAACAAGGACCAGACACACTTGAAGCTGCACATCCTTCACCTGGCGACTCCATGATTTGAGGATCGATTGGCGACTCCGCTGGTTTGATATGGAGAAAATTCTGGCTCAAAGGTTTGCTTTCTGTGACTTTTCCCAGATATTTGGTTTTCCTAATGCGCTTCCTGATAGGGACATCTGGGAAGATTTCCTCCCTGAATTTCATGCAAAGGATTGGGAGGAACCAACTGAGCATTTACTGGACTTCCATGAAGCTATTCACCGACACCATATCACGCATGAGGATGTCCAGATTAAGATTTTCCAGTATTCATTAAAAGGAGCTACTCTCGATTGGTGTCGATCTCTTCCCTCTGCAAGCATCTATTCTCTAGCAGGTTTTCATACAACTTTCAATTCATTTTGTAAAGAATACTTTCCAGCTGTTCGTTTGTATGAAAGGTGTTGTGAGGATTTTTCTTTGCTTCATAAAGCCTCTGCTGGCCCTGAAGATCATGTCCATGGCGGGGCCTTTACTGTGGAGGAAATCATCTGCCATGAAAGTATAGAGGTGTTGGATGATTTTGGTGGTGTTAGCTCGAGGATGGAAGCATCTGACATCATATCGGATGCGTCCGCTCTTTTAGATGTTTGTGAAGATCAACACGCCTCTTATGAAGATTATGAGTTTGCAGAGCATGCGTGGTCCGTGGTAGATGGCTCACCTAAATGTCGGGTTGAAGCAGATATTCCTAGCAACCCTGTTTCTGAGGGCGGAGACCGTCCCGTTTCCTCTCTTTTTCTCCAGGGGGTTTCTCACGATATATGTTTATCTGGGATTAAAGAGAAAAAGATTATGTGTGAGCAGCCAGAACCAGTAGGTCCCACTGTCCCTAAAACGTATTTATTTTTACCCGGGATCACTATTTTGGAGGAGGATCATAACCATGTAGGCCTGCCCCTTTTTGATGAATATTATAGTGATGATGAGTTACAAGCTTATCTTGCAGATGATCACTATGAAGTCACTGAAGAGCCAGTCGGCAAGCAAAACCACCCCATGGTCCCTATTTATGATGAATATGGATCGGACCTGGGGGAGAGCCAAGAAGAAGAGGAAAAAGAACCAGAGGGGCAGTCTGCCCTTTGTTCAGAGCCAGTCAGTAAGCAGACACCTTCTGAGATCAGTGAGCCTACGTCAGATATTCACCCGCCTGTGGTTATCAGAGACATTCGGCCGTGTGTGAATAACTGTGTAGCAAAAGAGGCTGTCTGTCACCAATTTTCCGGGACTGGCCACTCATTCTATGACCCTGTCAGCGAGTACATGGAGTGGCATTTCCCCTATGCCTTGGAGCCGCCCTATTTCATCTCAACTTTAGCTAGTGAGGAGAAGTTGAAGAGTGTAGCCGTTCTTCTGTCACGGTTACACTATCTGCTGGTGATCATCTACAGAAGGAAGGAGCTTCTATCCAGGAAGCTGCTTGAATGGCTATGGTGGAAGTTTTCTTTCACCTAGCCCATGTAAAATATCTTATTAGCATTAGGATTGTATATAAATAAGCTCCTTTGAGCATGTAGCTTTATTTTGTTTCTTCTATTTTTCGGCCTGTATTTTCAGCAGCGGGATGTTTTCAGCATGACTCCATAGCCCAACATCAAGGCACTGAAGCTACGGAATGAGTTCTTAGAGCATCACAGGGACGACTCTATCCCCCATGGAGCCAAATGTTAGCGATATTTCTTGTTAGCAATATCATCTAGCACCATAGGCGAAGGCTCCACAGAAGGGATTCATTGACATATCGGGAATCGGGATATCGGAGATCCCGTGCACAAGGAGTTCGTGCATTTTGAAACCGCGAATCCCGGAACTCCGATGGGGAGTTGGACTGTGGTCACATGGAGCGATGGTCACATTGACCAGGAGTTATATCCAGCAGGGGAAAACGCACAAAGGAGCGCATCGGGGATCGGTATATCGCGAGTCTTGAGGACTTGCACATTTCGACATCAAAAAGTCCGAAACCCCGATAGCGGAGTATAAGGCTACGGTCTTATAGGGAGGTGGTCACGTGGACCAGGCGCAGCCAAAGGGATAAGGCCGAAGCGCATCGGGGATCGGAGGATCGAGATTCCTAAGGACAAGCGCGCGTTGACATTGCAAACGTCGAAACCCCGATAGGAGTGGAATAAAGTCGCGGTCACGGGGATTGGTCATATGAGCGGGAGTTGAGCCGGGAGGGCCAGTACGTGGAAGCGCTCATCGGAGAATCGGGGATCGGGGATTCACGAGGATAGTGGTTGGTGGCAGCGGAAAGTCCGAAACCCCGAAACCCCGATATAGAGTCAAGGATCACCATGGCTAGGTGCAGAGGCCGAGAGGAAAGTTAGAAGGACCTGTGGATTGGGTTTGCACAGTGATTCTCGAAAGGAATCTAAAGAGCCGCTTCGGCTCATAAGAGGGGATTTAAAACGATCCTGAGAGCAGGAAGGCATGACGATGTCTCAGGTACCGATTCGATGTGGGATAAATCCCAGTAGCTGCCAGGATTGAATGAAGAAAAGAGAGGGTGGTTGAGGCCTCGCCTCAATCATTAATTGCACGGCATGGAGGGTCTGACCAACAATCTGCTCAGGAGGGTCCTGTGTACCCATTCCTCCAGAGAAGCCAGGCCTGATTTTGCAACCAGCCGGAGGAAGTCTGCACACGCTAGCTCGACATTTAAATGGCTCAGCTACTCCCCTTGCTGAAGCCATGCACAGTTAAGATGGCGTCTGTCATGGGCGCACGATCGTCCAGTCTGCATGCGCAGACTGTTAGAAGGCATGCAGACGCAAAGTTTTAATGCAGCTGCTCGTTCCCACTGCTGAGGTTTTGGTTTTTTGGTTATATGTAGGCATTTTTTCCATTTTGGGGGGGGGATCGATGGTAGAGCTGAGCTCCCGACTGTAATGCTTTAAATGCTATTCTAGCTTCCAGCTTATGTATCTGTAAATGAGATTTCTTGCTTTATGACAGACAGTTCTCCTTTTTCATCTAATTTCATCTCATGCTGGGGAGTTCGTGATTGACTGAGTCATACGAATTGTTGTAGTTCTGCTGTGATAAATGATTTATCATTGCGTTACTGCATTCTCTGGTCTTTTGCATTTGAATATAAGCTGATCTTGTGTTTAAATGTCTTCCTCTACAGCCTGTTAGAAACCTTTTGTTTGTAACAGACCTTTGCGTTGTTCTGATACAAGTCTTCCTCCCTACTCACCCTTACTACAACTCACTGTCTGGAGTTATTCAGGACCTCACTTGCTCGTGTATATCTGGCCTAGTTTCAGAGTTGGAACCTCATCGTTGAGTTTATCTCCATTTGATCACCAAATTTAACCACCGTGACATTAAACTGATGGGTGTCGGGCTCTGCTCCTGATAGCAATCCGGGAGTGACTTCCGACGCTAACACAACGTATGATCTATCTGATGCGAAAGTGTAGAGGGTAAAGTCTTTGGAAAAATCAAAACTCATTAAGGATGGTGCTTCTGTTATAAATTATCTAATGCGAAAGTGTAGAGGGTAAAGTCTTTGGAAAAATCAGGACTCATTAAGGATGGTGCTTTTGTTATAGATTATCTGATGGCATTAAAGTCCTAGTTTTCATATGATCCTCATTTAAAAACACCGTCCTTTTTTATCATATTTTGCAGGGGTCTAACCATCTCAGAAAAACTAGGAACAAAACGTCTAACCAAGTTTATTTTACCAAGAAAATACTGCATAGATTTTTTGGATGATGGAGGTGGAAGATTGGCTATGGCCTGTGTTCATTCAGGGTCTATCATTATTCATTTTTTAGAAACTATAAAACCAAGCAACTTTCCCTGATAAACAACAAAAAGTTATTTCTTGGGATTTAATGAAATTCCATACTTACGACAATGTTCCAATACACTCCTTAGGTGAGATAAGTGATATTTTTTATTCTTTGAAAAGATGGTAACATCACCCAAATAAACAACCATTGACTGATTTATAAGCCCACGAAAAGCTATATCCATGGCCCTTTGGAAAGTGGCTCCGGCGTTAATTAATCCGAAAGGAATTTTACAATAAGCATAAGTGCCCCAAGGGGTCCGGAATGTAGTTTTAAGCTGATCTGATGGAGACATCAGGACTTGTTTATATCCTAAAAAACCATCCAATAAGGATAGTCTTTCAACACTAGATACTTGTTGTAAGATTTTTTCCATGGGCAGAACAAGATAATTATCTTTGTCAGAGGTTCAGTTTAAGTTGTGGAAATCGACACAAAGTCGTATTTCCCCATTCTTCTTCCTTACTGAGACTAGGTTGGAAACCCATTGGGTATGTCGGACAAGAAAAATGATCTTAGATGTTAACAACTTGTTCAATTATTTCTTGAATGCAGGTTCTAATTTTGGGTGCATATTTCTTAGTTTCTACTGGAACGGTTGGGCTTGAGGTTTCATGGGAATTACATGTTGTATTATGTTTGGATCGAATGTTTTCAGATCCTCATAAGTCCAAGCGAACACATCTTTAAATTATTTAAATAGTTTAATAAATGCTGACTTTTCTTGTTGTGTGCACCCTGTGCCTAGATTAATGTTCTAGGGGTGATTACGTGTTCCTAAATTTACTGTTTCATATTTCAACGAGGATCTATTCATTTTACAGTTAACCACTCCCTTAAATTTTTCGTGTAAATCATAAAAAATTTCCAATCTAATGATAGATTTAGTGATCAAATTTACCATGTAAGACGAACTCTCGGTTGATCGTGAATCAAATATTACTCTTGATCGTGAATCGTGAATCAAATATTTTCGTCGTGAGTGTTTTCATCAATCACAACACCTTGGAAAGTGTCTTCCATATGCAAGAAGTTTATGATCTGTTGACCATCATCAAACACTCGCTAATTTGTGATGTTATCCAGAATTGACGGCCTAAATATCAATTCAACAGAAAATGAATTATGAGAGAAACCTTCAGTAGGAAATAATCTTGATGCTACATTTTCCAATAAGTCTTCTTCAGAATTGCTAGATCTAGGAATAAAACTAATATTAAAAGCAAGAAATTTATGAATGAAGTTTCATACCTCAATTTGGTAGTTTTTAAGATGAACATATACACAATGAATGGTATTTTTTACCTGCTTGATCACAATTTCATAATCGCCAAATACAACTAAACATTGGATGTCTAGGTCGATAGCTTTCTTGAGTTCATGCAAGAGAGCTTCATATTCTGCTATATTATTCGTGCAATTGAATTCTAATCTACAAGAAATGAATGTCTTGTTACCTTTAGGGTCTATCAATAGAGAACCAATACCGACTCCTTCACATGATTTGGACCCATCAAAGTACATATACCAAATTTTATCATTCTCATGACTGTCTATGATATTTACATTAGAGGCCATTACTTGAGTTTAGACTGATATTTCAGATTGCTGATTTAGGTCTGCAACAATATATATTTCAGCAACAAAATTCCCAAAGAAAGTGTTTATACCTTGATTTTCTAATGCATTCTTACTTGGAACAAAAGGTTCGTTTGGATCATTCAAGTCTGTAACTGTGTATTTTAAATAACATTCCCCATTGACCCTAAGTTTATTAGGATGACCATCAAGTGGAAACCATAGGTGAGACCAATATGTAGAAAAATAACCATTAAGTTGCTTAGACCAATCCTTGCTTAGGAACATGACATACACCTCTAGAATATCTGCTATCACTATGTCGATGACCTGATGTACTTTTGGATTGGATAACAACCTGATCAAAACATCTTTAATCTCCCCAACCAATGTAACATTAGTTCTATTAAGCTGAATCATTTTGATATCAGATGGTTTAACTTCAGCATTGATTTTTTGACAAATCGACAAAGGCATCACATTTGATGAAGCCCCAGAGTCCACCATACAAGTATGTACATTTATGTTAAAGATTTTGAATGTTAATATAAAAGGTGGCACACTATACCTCTTATGTGGTGAAGAAGAATGATTCTTAGGTTGCTGATTTTTATTTACTGCTCCCGAGGATATTTTATCCAGGTTTGCTACACTTTTATCCGGAGCATCCTTCTTTTATTTTAGTTTTCAATTACACTTTTATCTGGAGCATCCTTCTTCTTATTGTTTCCGTTTTCAACTATGCTTTGTAACATTTTCTTCTGGATGTAAGGGAACTTAAACAAATCATAGATTGAAATATTTGCTTTTAACCTCTTAAAATCCTCAATAGGATCGTAGTCTAGATCAAAAAAAGAAAAAATCTTCGATGTTTCAACTTGTTTCTTTTTTTTTAGTGTTGCATTTTTGTTTGCACCATATGCATATTTTTTTTGATATTTTGGTTGATATTTACTACGAGTATTATAAGGATGTTGATTATTATGTATGGTTTCAAAGTTGGCCTGAAAAATGCTATCCAAGAAATGTCCGAAAGCTAGGGGGGACAAATTTTCTTCATTGGGTGTTCCCTCCTCCTCATTTTCTACCTCATTTTGTTGTTTAGCTATAACATCAGAAGTATTATCAGCTTAAGCTAATAAGGCTTGTATAGCGTGGTGTAATCCTTCTAAACTCATACCTTCAGCTGAAGGGGTTGGCTTATTGGGAAGATTTTGAGGGGGTCTTCTAAAAGGTGTTCGATAAATTCCTTTGCTAGAAGATCCTTCTTCTGCTACTCTTTTCAGATCTACAACCTGGCTGGATAAATTTTGAAAGGATTTTTCCAAGCTTTCCATATCTATGGGTTCCTGATCTTTCTTATTAGAAGGTGGTTTGGTGAGAATTTCTATCTTCTTCTTGGAGGAAGAAGTTGATTCAACTTCAAGATTTGTGTTATCTTTCAAGCTAAGCATGTCCTTTTCAACGAGAACAACTTCTTCAAAAGCCTCTAACAGAGTATTCTTTTTATACCTTTTAACCCACATTGCTGTAGTATGATGTAAAAATTTATCATAATAAACAACGATTAAATTTTTTGCGGGCATAGAGTCTGTAGGGATCTTATTTTTGAGCGTAATAAATCTTTGGTAAAATTTTTAAACTTTTTCCCTGTGATTCATCTTCATACTTTATAGCTCCATAACTAAGACTTCATAGGATTTGTCATCTCCAAATTAAAAAAAAAAATGTTTCAAATCTGTCCCATGAATTTATAGTCTGAGGCCGTTGCGCGAAGTACCATGTGGAGGCATTTCCCTTGAATGTATAAGGAAAAATCCTGCACACAATGTCTTCATGTTCTACATTCCTAAGCCTAACAACCAACATAAATTTTTTTCATATGATCTTTAGCTGACTGTTTGGAATTAGGGTCAAACTTAGGCAACCATTTTTCAGGATGCTTAGGTAAAGGATGTTGTGGTCCTGGTATGGAAAAAACATCTTGGTCAAGCCAAATCCTAGCAATATTGTTTTGATTAGCCATCTGGGCTGAAGTTTGTGAGTTATTAGAAGTTTGGGATTGTTCATAGGATGAACTATCTTTGTCAGAGGATTCTCCTCTTGATGGATGTGGATAAGGGTCGAGTGGTGAAGGAGGAATACCAGATCCCCCAACACCTAGAATAAGCGTTTCAGATTGGTTGACCAAGATGTCATGCAATGTGTAATTTGGTGTACCAGTGATAGGAGGATCTTCCTGTTGATTGGAAAAATTAAGAGGTTGATGCAATTGGTCACCCAACTCCTTGAGTCTGGCCAATGTATCATGAGTTATTATTACTGATTGGTAGGATTTCTGGAGAATATCTTGTAAGTCAGGTCTCTGAGGAACATGTGTTGCAGATTCGATATGAACAGATTGAGAATGTCGTTCGAGTGGAATAACATGATGTTTTTCAGATGTAGTGGCTGTATTGGGTACAACAGTGGAGTTTGAGCGAATGCGAGTTATAACTGGATAACGATTGTTAGGAGGTGTCTTTCGACCCCCACATGCCATTAATATATTCCAGGCCCTCCTTCTAGTGCCATTTGTTGACGGGCATATGTGAACGCTCATCAATTGGAAGGGAGAGTCTAGTTCTAGGTTGTCAACGTAACCTAAGCCGTTTGTAGTGACTCACCCTGACAGGTTTAATGGATCCGTTATCTGATAAAGGGATCTAATCTAAAATACAAAGATAAAATAACTAACTATTTATTAATGAAGATCTACTATATACATTCACTACTCACATTCTTTATATACAAAGTATACAAATAAACATGTGCAAGATTTACAAGAAAACTTGGAAACTAAGGTTGTACAAGAGAACCAAATCTTAAGAAAAATATAAGTAGATCTAGAACATACTAGAAATCAAATTTCAACCTTAAAACTAAAAGAGAAAAAAGAATGAACATAAATGCTAATGTTTTAGCTTAAATAAACAAAGTATTTAAGCTTAATGTTAATCTACATTCACAAAAGAAATATAAATCAAAACAAAAGAAAGAAAAATCACTAACCTAATCGCCAACCAATATTTAAAGAAAACTTTGAGTTGTGCCTTCCTATATAAAACTGCTCCAACAACCTGTCTGTTAAGAGAAATCTATGACAAAAGGTTGTGAAATTCTAAGATCATGAAACCACCTGAAGAAAGTCACTTCAACTGACAATTTAAATCTCATTTGTGATGCAGAAAGAACAATTTTTAAATATGATCCTTCATGAATATATGATAGACCAATTGACAATAAGAAAATAATTTGAATTATACAATTAAGTCTTTCCAAATTCAAAGTATATGAATAAACTCAATAGAATTCGAAATTTGCATCAAAATGATACAATCACAAGGACTTAAACAATTTGGGAGAATGGATTGTTAAAAATTGATAGCATTAACATGAAGATGATAACAATTAACCATGTATTGAAAAATAGACTAAAACTAAGTTTTGATCAATCCACGACTAATTACTTGAAGAATATGAACCATAATGAAGGATGTTGTAATGAAAAAAAAACCATTGAACTTACATGACAAAATCCTTAAGTAATGTATAATTCCATATTCTTCAAAAATAATCACTATTCCATTTCCCAGTATTTTCACGATCTTTGGTTTCAAAACAACACGAGTATTTAAGAACAACAAAGATCAACTCTCATATCCACAGGATAGAGGTGAATATTTTTTAAAATAGAGAGGTTGGAATATCAAATCCTAATCTAAGTTCATCATAACAAAATTTATAACAACTTATACAAAGTTTGTTATAATAACCAAAAATAAATCACCAACTGTTTGGAGATATATTTTATTACTAAAAAAAAAAAAGAAATTCCATGATATTCACTGCATATGGAATCCTTCAGTTTGTTTTGAGACCTGAAATAAAAATTAAATTAAATTAGAAATCATATCAACTAAATTAAGACTGGCTACAAAATCTTTGATTATGTAGCTAGTCTAAAAACAATAAAAACAACTAATGCTAAATAAAACAAACTCAACATAAATAAAACCAAAAATTTTGTTACCCAATTTAAGTATTCAAGAATGAAGATGCGTGCATTTATGATCCAATAGTAATATTGACATTTGTTGATTTTTTAATGATAATATCTCCAGAATTTTTGGGCTTTTTGCTTGCCCGAGACATGCTTTGCTGTGCTTCAATCTTTAATTTCTTGTTATCCCTTTCCAGTTCCCTATTTTTTTTCATTACCTAGTTGAGGTGCAATTGAAAATATATGACGTCTGCATAATACCTTTGAGCCCATGTTAAGCAGTCATGAGAGCACTCAGGTTCCAAATTCAGGATTAACTGTTGTTGGTCTATCTATGAGGGTCTTTCTTGCACAAGTTTGGTTTTTAAATCAACTTGAATGCTTCAGAACCCTTCACAATTTTGAAGGAAAGGAGGTAGATTTGAGATAAAATCATACTGGGTATGAATGTCCTCTTCAAAGTCTTGACTTGTGTCTTCTGAGGAGTCTCGATCCATTATGGTTATTGTTGGAATCAAACTATCCTTTTTCCTATTCCTATTTCGAATCATCCTGGACATAATACGACCAACCCTTTTATTTCTAAAATCAATTTCGCAGGCCTAATGTAATTGTCTAATTCTTTTGCTCTGTTCCTTAGGTCTCTTCTCAATCATCGAATACATAGACTGTGACTGTTAATTATCATAGTCTAATAGTCAGTCCTTCAAACAAGTTAGGAAAGTTTCTAAAGACCTCTTAGGAACAAACTCCTTCCTCTTTAGTGTTGTTTGTGCTATAGGTAAAGCACTATTTTGATGATCAGGTGACATAATAGGATCATCGAGGAGTTGAATTTCAATATAAACCTCATGTGGTAGAGTCTGAGGAGGTAAAATCTCTTCAGCAACCTAAGTAGGATCAACGATAGGGTCGTTATGTTGGGGTAATAATCTATTTCTTACCAGAAATCTTTCCCAATAATCCCTTGCACTAGCAAGATGAAATTTGACTAGGGTACGAATAAGATCGTGATGGAACAAACTGGTTTCAGGGTTTTGGCTTGGGCGTTGATAGAACTTAGACATCTTTTGCAAACTCCTGTGTAAATAAAAGGGCAAGTATAAATGAAACCATAGGAAAACCATAATTAATCGTATATGAAAATAGAAGATAATGCCATAGTGTCCCTCGTAGGTAATAAATTGTTTGATAATTAACAAGAGATCGTGCTATATGGTGTGAAAGAATTCCAATGGCATACCCTTTATGTGGTACTGCGATTGCTTATATTCCAACAGAGACCACCACAAGATGTTCTTTACCTTCATGTTTTAAAACCATTTATCCCCTGACTAAGGAAGTCCAGTAGCTTGAGCAATAAACTCCTCATCAATTTGGAACTGGACATCCCCGACCTTAAACCGAGCACCATTGAAGGTTTTGGAAAATTATTTGTCCACTTACAAATTAAACCCTTTAAATGATTGGAAAAACCCTAACCAACAAGCCTGGGAGAGCCTATCGGTCACATTGTCATGGATTAACAGAGTTTGTGGGCCGTTTGGCTCTATTAAGGCTACATGAGCCATAATATTTTTGAAAGGATTAACAACGAGGGAAAACCAGAGCAGAAAGAGGTAAGTTTTATGAGGGCGATAACAGTGAATACCCAACAAAGTAAACCCATAAGCATCAGAGAAGGTTGAGTCGACACACCTGATATCAAATGAGAAAAGGAGGAGCTAAGGATGCCTTAAAATCATCCCACACTCAAATTTTTGATTATCTCCCGTAGAGAAGAGGACAACTTAAGTTAAACCAAATTAACTAAATAAAGTAGTTGAACTACTTCAACTTATTGGGAAAGAATAAAATTTCAATGACAAGAAGATACAAAGGAGAATAGAAGGAGAAAACAAGATTAAGGTTTGCTCTTTAGTTACGTGAGATAGTTTTAGTTTTCATTCATTTCTGATTTTATTCAAAGCCTAATTCTCTTCTTGACAACAGGGTCTTATTGTAGACAACAAGGTTCAAGACCAAACCACACTTTTCAGACGCTTGTTTTAGAGGTGTTGATTCATCCTTGATAGTCTGTGTATTCTTGTATGTTTGTGAATTAAGTTTCATGGATGATAAATGATATATTGCAGAGTCAAAATGACAACAGTTTGTGGCAAGCTGATCCAGATTATTAATTTCATTTTTACTTTACTGTCGAAGTCTTTTTGTATGGTGTTCATCGAGGATCTCTAAATCAGACTTTGGTCCATGCCCTCACAGGGGTTTTGTAAAGAAAAAAACACTTTTGGTATCTCATAATGAAATAAAAGTAGATTGCTATTTTGTCTCATACATGTGTATTCGTGACTTGGTTACTTTTCGCTTTTGATATCCATGTTTACTTTATAACAAAACCTGTGTACATTCTTGTAGCTTTTATAAATTTTATTTTATATTGCAACATATTTAAATTATAAATCAACCTCATTCCTTGTAATTAATACTTGCGGTTTGAGTGAATATTTAGAGGCTATAATCCCCGGGTGACATTCCCAACTATCTTTTCCTAGCCAGTCAAGATCTGAAAATGATTGAGTAAGGTAATCCATACCTTTTCCTCAACAAGAAGCTCCCCCTGTTTCTTTAGGTTTCCCTCTAGGAGATTTAACAAGAGGTTTTCCTTAGTGACATTTTACCTATACCAAAATAAGTATAAAATAAAGGAGTAACACTATTTTCCACTAGAAGACAACAACATACCAAGCTATTATTCCAAACAATTTCATGTTGCACTTCATAATAAACTAAATTGAGACTGATCATAACTCAAAAACAGTTACCAATTAAGAACTAAGAAATGAGAATTCTTTCTACCAGAGTATATTGTTGAACCAATCACCAAGATCAAATATATCATGGTTACAATTCATATATTCATGTTCAAACCTTTAGTGTTATAAACTTACCTATCACAATGAATAACCAAAAAGATTTGCAGATGAAACCACATGCATGAACACCTTGGATTAGTTTTGACATAAATACCAACTTGGCATGCTAAAAAAAACACAATAGTGTACACTCTTCGTAACCCATGCTCAAACCAAAATTTTTTCTTGCTTCTTATTATAACAAACTCTCACAAAGGAAACTATATGAAGCAACACTCGACTCTTAGTCAATCTACCCGAATGCATGTGAAAGATGGTTCGATCGATGAACCAAATTCAAGTTATATTTTTCTTACCCAAATCTATCACTATGATTACCAAATCTAGACAAATCTTAATTGGATCACCCAAATATCCACACTTAACTGTCAATGAGACATCAAATCGATGCATTGACGACAATTAGATTTGCTACCGACGGTCATTGATAACTTTCCACTTTTCCAAGTTTTACTCGTCAATGATCGTAAAGTGAGTTTTGGGGGCTGATAATATAGCATATCAAAAATTGTGCAAGCTAAGGTTGTCAATTGGGTCTTTAATCGACAACAAACGAAAGTATAAATAATCTAGTGTAACCTTTCATCGATGTAGAAACAATCATTGTGATCACTACCACATTTTAACTTTCAGTTTGAACAAAGTGCAAAGTGATTGTTGGCGACTGCTCATCGATGATACAATTCTACTTCGAGTTAATATACATATTGACAACTGCACTTGACTTTTGAATTGACACCTTAGTTTCACTTACTAATCAACATGTAAAACTTGTTTGACATTAGTGAAATCATCTCTTTTTTACATTGGTGCCTTAAATTCACTTTGATGTGTTGATTCCACTTTCTTTTGGTGCTATGTTTTCACTTTGTTTTTCTTCCCATAATCCACTTTCATTCCAATGCTTTACTTGGCTTCATATTGAAAATAAAAACTAACTTTGGTCCAGCGATGAAAGTTATTCAAACTTGCCAATAAAAGATATTTCAATTCTACATAGGCTTAGGGAATTAGAAAAAAATAGTTTTCTTAAGGCTTAAGATTCCTATTGAATTATATGATATGTATGAAATCGTTAAAAGTGGAAATGCAAAAAAAAATTACGTGCAAAGTGAAAGAAAAAGTGGTACCCAAAATTTCAAAAATTTAGGGTATGTTTTGTACTCAATGAAAGGCGATTCACTAGATGTATCTATAATCTTTGCATATATACCTTCAACCAAAAGAAGATCATTTTCAAGTAAGAACAAACTTAGAGGACAATTGGACACCAAAAACGACATGTAGATCTTCTTATATGTGATTTATAAATAAATATTTTCCCTACCATGGGGTTTCATCCTTTTGACCAAAATAAAAGATAAGTCCTTTTGTCCAATGTCAGTCAACTTTGATAACGAAACCAATTTGAATCAATGTTCTAGTATCATGGTGTAATTTTGTAATATCTAGGTAACTCTATCACCCTTCTGGTGTTTCTTCACTGCTAGCGAGCATCCATAGACTCAACGAAGTCACCCCGATATCACAAACTTTTCTCTGCTACTAGCAAGCTACCATAGCCCCGACATAGATGTCTACATTTCCTCATTAATAATGTGTTTCACTTAGAAAAGTTCCTTTTACTCTAACAAATTATTTATTATTGTTGTTGTTATTTTTTTCAAGTGATAACTTCAATGAAACAACTACTAAACTTCTGAGGATGATACCTATTAATGAAGGAGAGAGTCAAGCACTTAGGCTTTGAAGATTACCCTTTATAAAAGAGAAAATAAATTCATCAATTTCCCCTCATAGTGTAAGTCATGACTTTAGAGTTTATGACTTATTCATTCATTCATGTTTTTCACAATTGTTACCTCCACCAACAAAGCATTGTATCTTCTCCAAATTACACATAAATGAAACTATGAATACTTTCCAACTTCTAATCATGTTCACTGTCGACTCACTTTACTTTTATATTAAAATAGATAAGGTACACAACTGAGAACTAAATGTCATGTTTAACTAAACACTGAAAACTCAACACCTCTAAAAATGATTTAAGGAAAAACAACAAAACTTAAACATGAAAACCATGCATAAATAATCAAAACCATGTGAAACAAAAATCAAATGATAAAAATAACATTATAAAAATCAAACAAAAACCTAACTATAAAAAACAATAAACTATGGTACAAAATATTGTTTATAAAAGCAATCGAGTGAAGTATACTTTTAGGATCTAGCCACTGATAGGATGCAAATCTAGTTCACGTTCCAGATTTTGTAATCTATATGTACCAACTCCTATGTTTTCAGTAATTTGTTAAGGAACAAGCCGCAAGTTATTAAGCTTTATATGTTTCCTTTGTGTTCCCATTTCATAACCAAATCACCTACTTCAAAATTATTATCACCAACCTTATGTTTATCAAACCATTGTTTCAAAATATGTTGGTGGGATAAAAATTTCTCTTTGACTTTCTCTCTTTCTTCTTCCAACATCATTAATGTATTAATTATGTTTTGAAGGACACTATAAGGTTGACCTATCAAATCCTGGGACAATTGTAAGGATGGCAAGAAAATATTGGTTGGAAGAATTGTTTATTTCCCATACACAAAAAAGTACCCAATGCCTCCTTCAGAGTAATGTTGTCAGCCCAAAGAGTATTCAATAACACATTATGCCAATTCCGAATATTATCTATTACATTCTTTTTCAAAATTTTTATTAGATTTGTATTAGTTGATTCAACCACTCCATTACCTTGCAGATAATAGTCAGTTAAATAGCTTAGAATAATTCCTTTATTCAATGCAAATTCAGAAAATAAATCCAAAGAGGAGAATCCTTGGGGTTTTGTAAATCCTACACAAAAATAAGCAACATTATACAAAACAATAACAAAAGGAACCCCAAACTTGGTGATTAAATTTTGTTCTAAAATTGAATGACTACTTTATCATTTACTTATGCTAATGGAACAACCTTAGCCCACAAGGTAAAATAATTAGTCGAGGTTAAAATATACTTATGTTTCTTTGATTAATGGGGATTTATTTCTCCTATTATATCTATGCCCCACTACTCAAATGGTCTATTAATTGTAATAGGTTGTAGTGATATCTATTCTTTCTTCTCTCTTCCCACACTTAACTGACAAGTTTTACATTTTATCACATAAGTGTGTGTGTCATGAAAGAGAGTAGGTTTATAGTACCCAATTGTGAAGACTTTGTGAGTTGTGGTCTCAAAAATAAAATGACCTTTAACTGGATGATCGTGGATAACTTTCAAGACTCTTTTAGCATCTTCATTTTCCAAACATCTCAACAACACTCCATCATAATTCTTCTGGAAAATGATAACATTGATTAGTTGGTATTGAGTAGATTTTAGTCATAAATCCCTTTTCTATTTTGAATTCATGTGTCTTGGGCATGTTCCATGGTGTAGGAAAAATGTCATGTCAGTATACCATGAATCCGTAATAGCTGGAATGTAAAGGACTTCATTAGTATAAATGGAAAACTCATTTTCCCATCCTTCCTCATCCTTTATCTTGTGATTTTGCAACCAACTTACATAATCCATGTCCTTGTCCACTATAGGTTTTATCTCAATATAAGTTTCTCAAGTCGAGTAAGGATATGCTCCCCTTTATTTCTTATAGTATGAGCAATAGCCACCCGTTGAGGCCTCAACAAACCCCATTTCCATCATCTTGGGGGCCCTCCTAAAATTTTACAAATCAAATATTTTGATTGCTTCATCCATTAATAGTGTTCTCTTGGTTTTTAATCGTTGAGTGTTTGTTATTTGAATGGACAATTCTTGCTCAAATACTTGTTTTTTTGGTCCACCTCATGTTGCAATCATGATTGAGTATGGTAGTATCCTTCTCAAGATTGTTTGTGTTGCAAAGTGGTTCTCGTTGCATGTGTTTTTGAGCCTCTTGCTTCTTTGAATAACCCTAACCCATGAAAGTGACATATATCATCACCTGGGTTGATTGTATTATTTGCAAGGAATAATATAGCTCTAAATTGTTTTTCATAAAGAATTGGTACTCCCACCAAGTAATTGGTACCAAGTGCTCCAGATGCCAGTTGGTTGTTTTCACATAATAAAATCTCTTAGTTTCTAATGGATAACCCCACTTTCAATTGGCATCTTGAAATCCTATATAATACATATGTCTACATAGTTGATATAACTAAATTCAGGCAAAGCAATGGAAAGAACAAGACTCGAGATTCTATTAAAAAATGTTGTCTCATGTAATTGTAGGTACTAGTCAAAGTGAAATTTTTACCTTTGAAATAGGGATATTATAGGTTTTGTGAGATTATGAACCTAATGCAATTGATGGAATCTGAATATGAGGTTTCAAAGTACAAGAATTCACACCAAGAATTTCCAATCAAATGAGCCTCATCACTTATGAAAGTTGTTCAAATGATCTTGAATGGGGTTGCGTGACCACTCATCGAAAATCCCCACCTATCCTTTCCACATTACAAAAGACATCATCTTAATTAGACATCATGTGGAAAAAATACATGTTTTCTAAGAAAAAATAAACAAATTGCACCAAGGTCTGGGTTAACTATCCCCCCTCCCCACCCATGATTCTTCAAGCCAAGAAAAAAGTTAATCTCAACATGGGGTGCAAATCTTTGAAGTATTAAAAAAGCTCATACTTCAAAGTTTTAAATACATATTGCACACAAAGTGGTTTTTGGTGCGATACATAATGTCCCAAAGAAATATCACACAAAAAGTGGCTTTTGATGTGATACATAAAAGGTAAAAAGCTTTTGAACCAAAGGTTCATTTGCATGAGACAAAGTCTTAATGCACATGAGACAATGTCTCAATGTATGCATCATTCCAACGTTTCACAAGATGTACACATAAGACAAATTTTAATGAAGGCATAAGACACTTTATGGTGATACATAAAAGGACTAAAGGGACACATAACATGGTGTTGCACCTAAATTTTTTTCCCATGCAAAACATGTATCACACCAAAAAAAATCCCATGAAAAACATGTATTGCACTAAAAACAAAATCCAATGTGAAACATATATTGCACCTAAAAAAATCCATGGTGACATGGTATCACACCTCAAACAAACTTTGATGCAAAATGGTGTATCGCACATAAACAAGTTCCAATGAATGGTGTGTCACACATAAAATATGTTCCGATGTGAAAAAATAATGTATCACACATAAAACAAGTTCCAATGCAATACACATGAGGTGGTGCAAATAAGACAAGTTTTTATGTCGGTTCTAAGACATGACATAAAAATACACATAAGACAAAGGTTTTGGTGAGTGTGCATAAGATAAAGGAGTGTGCATGATGTGGCACATTAAAACAAATTTTAAAGGGAAACATAATTCTATGGTACATATCATCCAATGTTTAAAGGGGATTATAAAGATAGGTTCAATACCATGTTGCACCACCAAGAAAAAAATATGTGAGTGTGATACACTCCAATATCCATACCATGTCACATCACCAAAAATATTGTGTGAGTGTGATATATTCCAAGATCCATACCATGACGCACCATCGAGAAAATTGTGTGAGTGTGATATATTCAAACCAATTTTATTAACCAAATTTTATGAAGTGTGAATAAGATAAGGGGTGCGACACACACATAAAGCAAAACAACTTTTTTTTTGTTTATTCACCATAAATTTTGACCCTAAACTCTGTTTGGTGCACTCTTTATACCATTGGAAAGGTATTGTCGAGATCTACAACTTTACTATTATAAGTTTTCAGATATTATTTACCATTTGTTCCATATTTTTGAAATTTGAATATAGGCACACTGTAAATAGCTTGGAAACCTAATACCACATCATTTCAACTAATATGTCCATAAAATCATTATCAAAGGGGCCGAAGATTGAACTCTAGGAAGTAAAATTGAACCCCTTATTAAGTTTCCAATTGAATTGTTTATGTTAAATTCATTTTTTCTAAAATATGATTTGAAGTTTTTTATATTTGCAACTTATATATCCTGCGGTAATGAAATCCAGATATCAACATCGAAAAAGAGATTATACATTTCAATTTGAAGGCATTATGTATGAGAGAATGAATAACGTAAACATGGATGCTAAACATCATGGTAAGGAGGACCCACCAATATACAACAATATCTTTGCAAATGTTATCTATAGAAAAGGATGAAGTACCAACACATGAGCAATGATCAAATGTGGAGCCAAAATGATAAGTAATGAAAACCTGTAGTGAAAATCTTGAGCATGGGAGCTCACATAAGATAGACATATACATCATTAGACCTAATGGAAAGGAGTTACAATCATCATTACTCCAATAATACTGATTGTTTTCTTGTGATTCATTTGGAATCCTTAAGTATGTATCTAATGGTCAAATGGAGAATGAGGTGCCACCAAATTAATTTAAAATTGAATATAATGAAGTCCTCTTGGAGAAAAGGATGAATGTGCAATTTGGAAGGCCAAGAAGTGAGAGGGTTAGTTTCTTGATGTGAAATTGAAACTGCCACTAGACCAAGAGAGGGAAGTGATTTTGTAAATGATTATAAATGCTAGAAACTTTAAGGAGAACAACCTTTTGGATCTTAGAGTTTTCATGTACTATTGCTATAGTTTTCATGGATTTGATATTGTGCTATGGTCCCTCTTTCATGGGTGGTCAATATTTGTATCTCAACAAGTGGTTACTAGATTTCAATCTAATAGAAGAAATTCAATCTTCACTGTATAGGTTCACCTTCCACACCTCCCTTTAGTATTATGGGAAAAATCCACTTTGAAGGATATTGAGGAAAATATAGGGTAGTTTATTGACTCAGTTGAGAACAATGGTGGGATAATACACCTATGATCACATTTGCATGGAGGTGGCCCCAAAGAAAGGGCTTCCAAACACTATTCTTTGCAATATGGAGGGATGATCTCATAAAAAATTTGGACTATGAAAATATACCTTTCAAATGAAACTCATGCCATGAATATGTGGATTTTTCAAAGAAATACCCAAAGCTAGTCTTTCCTTCAATTCCTTGTACTGGTAATCCACCTCACGCAAAAAATCATGCAAGAATCTAAATTTCCCCAGTAGTTAGAAAAATATATTCAAGATGGTAATCAATAAGAAAAATCAGACATATCAACCTAAGAAACAAAGTCTTCCATGGTTGATCCGTCCAAATCTAACCAATTTCAAGCACTCATGGATCTAAAGGAATCCAAAAAATATAAAATGGGATTATATTCTCAACTCAAAAAGTGAATCCATAATCCTTGCGGATCCTAATAAATGTACAGAAGACTCACTCAAATTTAGAACTTTCTCTTGATGCAATAATAGAACTTTAGGCACCATAGGTACAAATAAATCATTAAAGCACCCAACCACAAAAATAAACTAGGAAGTAGCATGTCCAGGACAAGTTAGAAACAATCACAACAAAGGAGAAAGAATAATGGAAAGGTAATGAGAAAAGAAACATCCTCAACAATGGAAGTGTTAAAAAAATAGGGTATATCCACACAAGTCAAACACCTTGAGATAAACACTCATACACATCAAAGATTGAGACACTAACATTTACATGATTAAAACCCTCAAAGAGGGAAACATTCCATGTTACTTAGGAAATTGATTAATGTAGGAAGTATTTTACATGAACATCTCTTAGTTTGATCATCAACAAGTGACCCTTTATGCTATTTAAATAGAGATCATGAACAAATTGAGTGTTAAAACACAAATTAGGTATTATTAAAATTATGGAGATGTTTGGATAATTTTCATTACATCTTTTTTTTTTTTTGAGCAAAGTTCCGAGGCCACCTAGGGTTAAGCTTATGAAGCTTTTCTGCTGCAGCAATGGCAGCCTCCGGAGGAGGGGAGCCATCGCCCTCTCCTTCAATTGAAGATTCTTTCCACAAGATACTAGCCGCCCAAGGCAAGAAGCTTCCTCCACATACCCCCCCAAGCTTCGTCAAGAAGCTCAATTCGATCCCAGAGATAGAACTTCCTCCGATTCACCCCATGCGCATAGCAGTCTCCATGTTAGATCATGGACTGGCAGGGAAATTCATGGGGCTCTGGCCATCAGCCAGATCTACAGATAATTGGATCCAAAGAAACTGGTGCCCATTGATCCAAAATAGTGTAACCTATTATGTGGTGGGAAGAGGATTCTTTATCTTTGAATTCATTCACAAGAAGATAGAGATCTCACTTTCAGGAATGGACCGTATTTCATGGGAGCTCAAGGGATTTACCTAAACTGTTGGACGCCAAGATTTGAACTTGTGGTGGAAGTACCCAAGGATGTCTCGGTCTGGGTCAGACTTCCCAATATTCCAATCCACTGCTGGAACCCCACTTTTCTCCAGGAAATCGGAAATGGGCTTGGTCAATATATTGATAGGGAAGACCCCAAGGACAAATACTCCTGTGTGCGCATCTGCGTGGAAGTGGACCTAGAGGTGGGTCTTCCAGAGGCAATCAAATTAAAGGTTGGAGATTGGAAACACTACCAGAAGCTTAAATATAAACAACTACCATTCAAATGAAGGGGTTTCCATGAATACGACAACTTTCAACGAAATTGCCCCAAAAACTCAAACAAGGAGAAGGACAATGGAGAAGGCTGGAAACAACCTAGAAAAGGAAAAGTTTCATCCAGATAAAAAAGACCAAGGAATGAAAAGACAAACCCTGCACAACCCAAGGAGCAGGGGAGCCTACTAGAAATAGTGACAACAAATAGTTTTGGAGAGCTGGACCCAGGACATGTAGAGAAAATAGCAAGGGAAACTCCCCAGGAAGTTCCAATATCCGAAGCGGTGCAAGGGAAGTCAACCCCAGAAGCCAGAGAGATGTTGATGCCTGAAAGGTAGGAAGAAAAAGGAAATACTACTACAGGAAAGAACATAGGACCAGACTTAGAGGAAGGATAAGTCTCCTCAGATAGTGACCACGAGGGCGCAAGTGACACCATTGTCACCCCACAAAAAATAGGCAGAGGAAGGAAATCCAAGAAATAAGAAAGAGAAAAGGAGACATATAAAGACGTCTTGAGTGGATCGTAACCAACAATCAAACAACTGATCAATGTAAGACAGACAAGGAAGCATTCTAGGGCCCCTCAAGGAGCCCATTCATCTCCCCCAGGTAAATCATGAAACTAACATCCTGGAACTGTAGGGGTTTCGATAACAAAATAAAGGAAGAAGCACTTAAAGATATCATCAGAACTTCAAAGTTCGATATCATTCTAATCCAGGAGACCAAGATGGAAGAGAAAGAATTCCTCAACACAACAAAAGCACTCTGAAAAATAAGCCAAGGAATAACATAAAGCGTAAGAGGAGCCTCAGGAGGTATAGGCACCCTCTGGAACACTATGAAGTTTGACCTAATCAAATATGAAACACACACACATTGGATCAACACCGACCTTCTACATAAAGAAACAGGCCGACTGGTAAGCCTCTTCAATCTTTATGTGCTGGGCCTTTTGGAGGAAAAAATAATTTGTTGGGATACCCTAAAATATTACCTGCTACTAAATGATCTAGATAATATCATTATTGGGGGGGACCTAAATGTGACCCTAACAACGATCGAGAAAAAAAGTGGCTCCATTATGCGAGACCCAGTAAGAGAATGGGTAGAAGATATCATGTTAGATTGGGAGCTGGAGGATGTCAAACCAACTAAAGGAAAATACACATGGTCAAACAAGAGGGTAGGACCGGGGCACATTGCAGCTAGGCTAGACAGGTTCTTAGTCCAAAGCTCCTTTACGCTTCTGGGCCTCACTCCCTCCTCTTCTATCCTCCCGCACAGTGTGTCAGACCATAAACCAATATTGTTAGAAGTTTCACATGACAAGAATATCAGACCAATCCCCTTCAGATTTAGCCCAGCCTGGCTCCACGATGAAGGCTTCCAGAACCTTGTTACCAAAATATGGAATGAAACATTAAGAGGCTCAAACTTCTTTGTTTGGGAAGAAAAACTCAGGAGACTAAAGGTAGCGCTAAATTCTTGGGCAAAAACCCAATCAAATCTAATTGTAATTTGCCAAGAAGCCCAAAATCAGCTAGAAAAACATCAGTTTGAAATGGATGAACAAGAAATCACCCAAGAAACCTTACATCAAGAAGACCAACTCCAAAGGAAATGACATCAAGCCTATAGAGAGGAGGAAAAATACTGGCAACATAAATCTAGAAGCCTCTGGTTGGAAGCAGGAGATAAAAACACTAGCTACTTCCACAGACAAGCTGAGGCAAGAAAGAAGTTCAAGAAAGTCACAAAAATTTAGGTTCAAAATCAGACAATAACAGACTTTGAAGGCATAAAAGCAGCTGCGAAAGAGGCCTTTGAAACTCTCTACACAAAAACTCAAAGGTCTGCAATAAATTCCAAAGCTTGCCCTCTCTCTCTAGTCCCGACCCTAATCCAATATGAAGTCAACAACAATCTAACAAAGGTAGTCAATCAACAAGAAATAAAAGAGGCACTTGATCAAATAAACCCAGACAAAGCACCAGGGCCAGATGGCTTCACAGCCAGATTCTATCAAAACAACTGGGATATAATTAAATCATACCTTACAAAACTGATTCAGAAATCTCATATTTGCAGCAAGATAGGAGGAGGAAAAAATTCATCTTTCTTGGCTCTTAGTCCGAGAGAAAAAGGTGCAGTCAATTTTGGAAGGTTCCGACCAATCTCCCTTTGCAACACAAGTTACAAAATCCTCACAAAAATAATAGCCAACAGAATTAAAAAAAATCTCCCTGTAATCATCCTGGAAAATCAAGGTGGATTTGTAAAAGGCAGACATATAGTGGACAACATCATCCTATTTCAAGAGGCCCCTCACTCAAGCATTCGAAGAAAAGACAAAGGTATGATAACAAAGCTCGATCTTGCTAATGCGTTTGATAGAGTTAGGAATACATTTCTGTTCAAGGTCATGGAAAATTTTGGTTTTTCCCCAGCCTTTATAAACTGGATAAAAGATTGCATTGGTTCCCCTTGGATAGCCCTGCTAGTGAATGGCCGTGCAACTAAGTTCTTTCAATCCTCCAGAGGTCTTCGGCAAGACTGTCCCCTTTCTTCGTTTCTTTATGCCATACAAGCCTCGATACTCAGCTTCCAATTGGATCATTGCTAGATGCATAACAACCTTCTTGGCCCGAGGATAGCCCCAGGGGTAAAAGACATCAATCATGCCCAATTTGCATATGACACGCTACTCATGGGAGGAACGAGTATGCAAACAACAACGAAATTTAAAAAGGAGTTAGATGTTTACACATAAATCTCTGGCAGTGTTATAATCCTGACTAAAAGCAATATCTATGGATGGAACATTACACCAAGGGAAATGATAGATATTTAAAGAGTACTAGGAATGGAAGGCTGCACCACCTGGGATGCTTTTAAATACCTGAGAGTCCCAATTTTCAAATCCAAGCCAAAGGCTTCACAATGGACCCCACTGATAGACAAGTTAAAAAACAGAATAAACTCCTGGGGAGCAAGCTGGCTAAATCTTGCAGGTAAAGTGGTCCTCGTAAAAGAAGTGATAGAAAGCATTCCTATCTACCAAATATCCTTGTTATTGGCCCCTTTCACCATGATCTATAAAATTGAAGCGTTGTTCAGAAGATTCCTCTGGGAAGGAGGGAACCAAACAGGGAGAAAATTGCATCTAATAAGCTGGGAAAAAGTAACTAATCCCTTCTTAGAAGGATTCCTCCAATTTAAAAACATCCATACCCAAAATTTAGCATTAGGTGATCCTCCTAGAGTAAAAGAGTGCTATGGAAGAAATACTTTCGAGGCCCAAGGAAAAAATGCCTAGATCGCCCAACAATGGTGGAGAAAGGATCCCCAATTGTTTCTCTGTGCCAGAAGGCTTTGAAACACTTTAGACCTCACCTCACCTGGATACCAGGAAATGATAAAGCAATCAATGTTTGGGAAGACTCAATCATGGGAGATCCACCACTAGGCTCGAGGCAGGGTCTTGACTGGCTTAAAGAGTGGATGAGAAATTAGAATTTAAGCAGTATGTGGGACATCTCAACTTGGGGAAATGATGAGAACAAAACTTGACTAAGATGGGAAATTGCTAACAGACCCCCAGAGTTTGAAGAGGAATGGAAAACTCTAACGTACTGTTTACAAGGGAAATCCCCCATAAAAGAAAGAAAAAAAGACAAGAGAGGATGGGGAGAACTATCTAGAATTTACACTACCGTAGTAGGGTATCAACACACAACAACTATCCCTCACGCCCCCCCAGACCCAACAATTTAGAAAGCAATCTGGACTTCCAAGTCCATTCCAAAGATAGATATGTTTGTTTGGACCATGGCACATAGAGGTATCCTAACTGGAGAAAATCTAAGAAGAAGAGGATGGGAAGGCCCTCACAGATGTCCCCTTTGTTTTCAAGAAGAGGAAACCACAAACCACCTGCTCCTAAGTTGCATTTAATCCAAGGAAGTCTAGAAATTGGCCCTGGCAATGCAGCCAAACATTCTCATTTTACCTCAAGAGGCCACCATCCTGCTCCAAAATTGGAATTCCCTTTGTCCCTTCTAGACAGCAAAAAAGGGCCAAATATCCACCCTATGGAGAACTCTCCCAAAATTCATTCTCAGGAAGATTTGGCTCAAACGAAATAACAGGTTATTTAGGGAGACCAAAAGTAGCCCAGATCAAGTTGTAACAAAGATAACGACCTATTTTTGAGAGAGGACCCCCTACTTCTGGAAAGAAAATAACTCAAGGCCCTTAGAGATAGAAGAGGAACATTGGATTGAACACTTTAAACTCCAAGATCAACAACAACAAACAACCAAAAATTCACACTAGGAAGCTTGGGAAATTTAGAAGGAGGAGCAAGATTTAAAAGAATGAAAGAGAAAGGAAAATAAGCATATTTTGTTCTTTGAC
The DNA here is from genome assembly GCA_009831015.1 of Picea engelmannii. NCBI lineage: Eukaryota > Viridiplantae > Streptophyta > Pinopsida > Pinales > Pinaceae > Picea > Picea engelmannii. The sequence goes on from ML793083.1 coordinate 192,954, forward strand.
AAGGCCTCCAAAGGAAATCCAGGTTTAGCAGGTGGAGGAGGGGTCCTGGTAAGCCCCACTGGACATCCAAAACTTAGATTTGCCTGGGGACTTGGAATAGAAACTAACAATAGAGCAGAAGCATTGGCCCTCTAGCAAGGGATAAATCGAGCTATTATACACAAATTCCAAGATCTGGTGATAATAGGGAACTCCCGATTAATAATCCAAGCCTTGATCCTCCGTAACAGAGTAAAAAATGCAAAACTCCAACACATACTAGAGAAAATCTAGCTCCTCCTTGGAAATCTTCAAACTTATCAGCTATACCATGTCCTCCGGAGTCTAAACGCATCAACAAATGCAGAGGCCAACAAAGGATCCCTCTAAAGCATTGGAACCTTACAAATAAATGGAACCACAACCAGATTGGAACTACCGTGAGCCTAGGGAAAAGCGACCGGGAGATGACAGGGATGCGAGTTGGCAAGGGAAAAAGTCACATGTTCGGATGTATAGGGGTGATTCCAAGGCAATCAACGACAAGGCGAATGTCAGAAATGAGGGATTTATCCATCGTTTGGTCATTGAAACTCTAGAAAAAGCCAACACTCCAACAAAATACCCATGCTTCCCAGATCGTGCGAATCGGTTGGGTGCAACAAATATGGAGGAAACTGCAGTTATAAGGAGAAGCAGGGAAGGACCTTATCATCCTTGGATCATACACGGGCTAGTAAGACAACCACACAAAGGCAGAGTGATCAGAGACATGAGACACTCGCGCAGTTGCAACAACCTAGGAGAAGCAAGGAAGGCGATGGCGTCCAGTTCAGGAAGCAAACCCACAATGAAGGAAAGGCTGAAATCATTGGAAGAAGACTTGCAACATCTCAAGCACCTGCTGCACAATCAAGATGGTTTTCTCCAGAACTTGGACATTGATGCAGGAAGGCGACTAGAAATTATCGAAGCAGACATCACCTCAACTAAATTTGGGCTTTCAGAGGAGCTGGAACAACTACGCAAAGAACTCAAAGATCCAAAGCAATAATTCGAAGACAGAGTCAACAAATTGGAATAGAAAATGGAACTGATGAACAAATACTGGAAGCAAGAGTGGTACCTGTCCAAGAAGGGAGGTCCAAATAAATTTGTCCAGTAGTTCATAGGCCAAGAATGGGTCTCTGCAAATAACTCTGCGAGGAAGGCGTTTTGTATAGAAGCCTCCACATTTAGTGAATCTTTTAGCTTTAAAATTCAATCATCAGGTAGGAGAGTATAGCCTCCTGGCCTCGTAATAGTTTAGTCGAGCTTGACTCATTTCATATGTAACAACACTAGTGGCTTTGCCACTACTCTTCTATAATTAAAAATCCATTATCTGTTATTGTCAAAAAAAAAAAAAAAAACATTATGGAGATGTTTGAACCATTAGATCACTCATGTAATACATGATTACAACCATTGGATTATAAAGAATAAAGCACACTAAAGAAATACACTAAAAGTAGACTTTAACCTAACGCTGCATTAGACCAAGTTGAACATAACCTAGTTACTAGTGTCAAAATATCCTAAGATCCCTTCTTAAAAATAACTTGGGATATTATAGTAGGGTCTAAAAAGTGACAAAAGAACAAGCGAAGAGGTATTAGAGCCTATCCATGCTTAATGACAATTCCTTGAACGCCTAGCATAGATCAATGTTTTAAAAACTTTGCTTTGGTGGGAGGCTTCATGTGAGAACTTGATCATACGTACAACAAAGATCACTTCAAGGGTGCACTCGAGAATATTCTTCAGAATGAAGTGCATGTGTAGCTCAATATATTTGTTATGTTTATTTTGAACTGACCCCGTGGAGAACTAAATGACACTCTCACTATCACACAAGAGTGTAGCTGGATGTTTCCTCTAGAGTCCAAGCTCTGAAGTAATCGTTAGGAAAATTTTGAGGTCTAAAATGGGCCTCCTAAGAAAAATAATAAAATAAGAGTTATGGATTTTCAAAGGGAAAGGAAGAAAACTATTTTTTTTGTATCGTATTTTCGAATTATCTCCTTATAGTTTTACTCAAATTTCAAGTGTAGTCACTCAGTGTATGTGAAATTAAATTTTCAACATGTTTCTTGAATTTAATTTTGCATCCAACAAGTGACTACACTTGAAATTTGAGTAAAACTATAAGGAGATAAGTTGAAAATATGATTAAAAAAGTAGTTTTCTTCATTTCCCTCCGAAAATATTTACCCTTATGGTTGACATCGTCATATTGAATCCTATTGGTTCTTTTAAATTTGATTTTGATAGTGCATTTTTTTGTTTCGAGGCCCATTTTTTACCTCAAAATCCCTCTAATTCTACCAAAGCCAAATAACTTCTCAACTTGCATGAACTACTACTTAATACTCTACTTTTGCAAAAGAAAGAGAAATGCAATATTATTTCTTACAAGCCCAAGTGACAGGTCTGGATCCAAGGTTGAAAACAAAAACCTATAGTAGATTTTGAATTATTATGGTCACCAACTCAATCAAAATATGTAAAATTAACCAACATAGGATACCCGCCTAAACAATAGTATATAACAAATTGAATTGTACATTATATTACCAAAGTATTAATTGTGTTTCTTTCCAATGGATTTTGTGGGGTGCTTTCATGTATTCGGAAACAAGACCAACAATAAAGGAGATTTCAGGGCGGATATGAGTTCCATACAAAAGGATGTAAAAAATGGTTGGTACAAAGTTGTGTGAACTTTGGGTGATGCATAGGTGGCGGAAAGTTTAACTCAATACTAGAAGGGAGATGAGGTTAGTTTACAAATGTCCATGTGAAAGTGGAAAAGAAGGTCACATGCATACTTAGGTTGGGAAAGAGAAATACCTTCTAAAGTTTGGAAAACTTGGATGTGAATAAAATAATGTAAGTGGCCCAAATATGTCATGTCAAAATTCTTCTTAAGGTTGGATTTCACATGGTTTATAATTTTGGTGTTGTTACCAATGAGGATAGGGTCATCAACATAAAGTAAAAGTATGGGGATATGGCCATCTTCTCACTTTCTATAGACATTATGGTATGAACGACATCTATAAAATTTAGAGTCAAGAAGAACTGGAGCGTTTTTTCATACGAAGCTCGAGAAGCTTGCTTGAGGCCACATATGGATTTCTTGAGGAGATAGACAAGGCGAGAGTCACTCTGAAAAAATCCAGGAGGTTGTTTCATATAAATTTATTCTTGTGAATACCCATGTAATACAGTAGATTTGACATCCATTTCATGGACCTCCTATCACTATGAAGCTGCAAGGGTAGGAATAAGGTAGATGGAATTAATTTTGACAATTGTAACACACTCGACCCCCTAAGTACCTTTTAAGGGAGTGGGGTAATAAATTTTTATTTTCCTCAATCATATTGAAGCCTATTATTGAGGGCACCATTGTCTTCTACTCATCAAGAGATTTAAAACGACTGTTTTCATGCTCAAAACCAAGCTCTAGATCAAAAGTTATGGCTTCATAAAGTTTCTTATACTTTCTTGAATCATACGTCACCTTATTTCCACGTGGAATCCACATGAATAGTTCCACATGTGTCATCCTATAGGAGATGTCATGGCATCTTCCACCTGGCCCAAAAAATCCTCGATCTATCTGTTGCTCCAAATTAATGGCTAGGATCCATTTTGATTTCTCCACTTGCGTGACAGTTAACATCCGACCCACTTCCATTTCTTCCTTGGATTCTTGTGGGACCCACGAGGATCGAAGGGTGAGGTCGTGTCTAGCCATTACACCAACCAATGACCCATACCGTCTTTCATATTCATTCTCTGAGCTCTTCGAATTTTTACTCCAAACTCTTCAGAGTCAACTCCGAAAAGGTCAACTCCTATGGATGGCCAGGATCTTACCATACTCCTTAGCTCTGAAGAGTAAGATCATGACACCTGTCTTGGGATTTTAATGTCGACAAGGTCCATGGTTGTATTTTGTTAAGAAATTACAGGCAACCACATGGGCCCCTTTGGACATGTTGGCATTGTGCATCATCATGATGCCATTCTTCCTTTATCCTTGCCCATACAGTTACTGCGACTTTCGACGAATGAGATCGCTCCCCAACTGGTCACTGATCTATGGTCTAGATTAGCTCTCGAAGTTCTCCAATTGGAGTGTTTCTACTTCGACTACCCGGAAAAATATGACCGTCAGAATCTAATGATGTTTTCCACCCGGAATTCGAGGCCACCATGTACCCACCACCTAGGAATCTATTGCCATGTGTATCTACCACCTGGAATGAAATGTGGCACACACGTTCCCAAGAAACTCTTCCTCAAAATGGACAAGAATTAATGACATGTGGCATGATATTTACTTCACACATGGCACCACCCATGTCGTGACACATGGTATAAGGTGGGTCTACACGTCATCACAGGGTATTTGTTTCGATCTTTCAGATGTTGACACATGTCCCAAAAAAATTGGTTGGGGTGACATAATTCCCCTTATCACCACTCGCTAAGGAACCTATTAGGGATCTGTGAAAAATCAACGACTATGATAAAATCACTGCTCTAGTGTTGATCAATGGTCTTAACTTTCCCTCACTCAAAAACTTTTGGAGTCATGCTCCGATCTCTTTGGAGGTGTACCCCAAACTCTTCAGATTTGTGCTCCGAACTCTTCAGAGTCAACTCCAATTTTTTTAACTCATATCTAGCTAGACCCACACTCATCCCATCGACCAATCGATTATCGACATGTGTCATCATGTTGATGCTCCTGGTCAACACCACCTCGCTCTTCCACCTTGACCTGCTAAGTGGAACCCCTCAATAATCAACGACTAAGGTTAAACTTTCCCACTTCTAGATCTATGGTTCATACTCAACCTTAGAGTTGGATTGCGTTCAGTCTCCACTATTGATCAATTCTCGAAGTGAATGGACAAATCTGTTGGCACGTCGTTCAAGGTTGTGATGGAATATTCTTTGATACCCTCTTATCAGTGTTGTGCAACTTCCCCAATCTTCTGAATGCTGATTGATAAGCTCTAACGATATTGAAAAAGGAAAATTCTTCGATGCTTTTTCATCAGAGTGTTGGAACAGGCTCCAAAAATGGATTTTCGATGGACGATTAGATATGCTCTAGATCTATTCCGATGGATGATAGATCTCCCTCAAAAATTTACTCTAATGAATTGACAAATCTGGTCGGTTTGGAGTACATATTCTAAGGGCATCATATCCTACTCTGATGAAGGGTTAGGATCTATTATCACACCATATCGATGATCGATATTTAATCATGTCCCTACATTGACTGACGGTCCAGATCTATTCGTTGTGCCAATTTGACGACCATGATCCTTTGAGGAAAAAAAAGAGCTTCCTCCGACTTAACAATCTAGTTTGGGACTTAGTCAATTTCACAAAGGTTTCTCTGAGTCTTTTCAAGACTTAGCGAGTTTCAATAATTCTCTCCTTGGTCCAAGGCACTCCTTTTCCTACCCAGGGTACCTCTGTTTCATCTTATCTTGCAAGGTTCCTTTGTTTTCGGGATCTAAAGACTACGAAATGCAGGTGCACACACACACACACACACACACACACACACACACACACACACACACACACACACACACACACACACA
>ML793083.1:209961-227478 GCA_009831015.1 Picea engelmannii
CCACCTTCACATGGTTTCCCCTGTTTAGTAGAGAATGAAATATTCTCAAAACCAAGAGAAGCTCATGAAAAACAAGGTTTTATCATAAAAGTTTTGGTTTTTTGAGCCAAATTTTTCATTTTAAGCGAATTTGGCTCTCGGTTTTGGGCATGGTAAAAGTTGACTTGAATTAAAGAACTTAGCCCGAAATCCAAGTTATATTTCCAAATTCCTACGCCTCGAGCTAGTACCTGCACACAAAGACAAATAAGGTTAGGTATTCTTGGAATTTTGGCAAAAAGGTATAAAGGGATTTTTTCATGGCAATCATCAATTCATCATGTAAAACATAAACCCTAATTTAGTGGAGTATTCAATTTGTTCCCAGTGAATATGGATGCTTATTGGGCGAGAAGTGACCTGTGAATGGGGCCAACGTTGAAATTTTTTCAAACTGTTTCTGAATGCATTGAAATTTGACATGGATAGACTATTCACATGCCTTAACAATATGGGAGGGTTTATGGACTCAAATTTGACTCACACATCCACTTTCTTCCATCATCAAATCATCATGTAAAACATAAACCCTAATTTAGTGGAGTATTCAATTTTTCCCAGCCATTTAGTGCCTACTTGTCATGGGTTGGTCTAGTTAACACCTCTTTTTTCCATTTGGTGCCCATGCTGACCCTTTCTTTTATAATTCCCAAGAGCCCCATTAGCCCCACCATGACTTTCAGTTCAAAATAAACGGACTGTCAATGAGAGGTGATCTGGCCATGGTGTGTAGGAATATGCCTAGCACCTTCAAAATTATCATTCTCCAAATATCTTATTATACAAATTTTACAAGGAAATTGTACTAGGACTAGACACGGTGGCAACATTGACCTATGAATGGGGCCAACTTTGAAATTTTTTCATACTATTTATGAATGCATTGAAATTTGACATGGATAGACTATTCACATGCCTTAACGATATGGGAGGGTTTCTGGACTCAAATTTGACTCGCACACCCACTTTCTTCCATCATCAATTCATCATGTAAAACATAAACCCTAATTTCGTGGAGTATTTGATTTGTTCCCAGTGAATATGGATGCTCATTAGGTGAGAAGTCCTTGCTTAAAATAGTCATTTGATACCTCATATGGATCTTCAACAAAATTTGATTTTTCTTCTTGTAGAAAAAGTTATGAATGAAATTCTAAGAGAGGTCGCTTACCATAAAATAAAATACAAAACTCCGCATAACACATAAAATTAAAACAAGACATACATAACTTCGCATATGGTCCACATTTCATATGTGGCTCACCAAATAGACCACCTTCCAAAGCTAAAAAGGTTTCCAAGATGAAAATCTCAGTGAGAAGGACCAGAGTTGATCGATCCCAGAGCTAATCGCGTCAATAGAAGAAAACCTTGAAACCACCAATTGTGAAGATTGCAAACAAAGATGGCCAAGGCTTGGCCTTTACATTCCAATAAATTGGGAAATCCCCCCCTCTTGCATTTAGTCACTTTCTCTCTTATATCATTTCAAATCTTGTGGTTAAAGGAACTTATCCCTTGTGTCAATGAAAAAAGAGGTTCGAATTCCTCCAAATTTTCCATACTTGACCTTCATGAAGTTAGCCCATATTGCTTGGGATTTGGATTGCACCCTTGAATCTATTATGCACATCCTTTCTAATGGTTTGGGATTCAAGCCCTCCTTTGGCCCCATTCAAATCATCTTGGAAAAACTTTTGACCCACTTTGCCTCATTTGTTGCAACACCCAAAAGGCTCCTTTCCATTACATCCAAGGAACATGGAACATGGCGATTTAAGACAACTTTATAGAACACAACATTCGGTTCAAGCCGAGGATCCCAATGTAGAAATTCCACATTATTAGCTTGGAAGGACACACGTCACATGAAAGACATCCAATGCTTCTACCGACCTCCTCACAGTAGACACAAGAACACAAGAATTTATCCTAGGAAAACCAACCTTGGAAGAAAACCCAACAATATTTCTTATAGAAGAATCAATTCAAGAGTTTACAAGTTTATCACCATCAAAATAGAGTGAATGTTTCATTTGTGATGAAATTTTATTTTATTTCTGAATGTTCCATTTGCTAATTTTTGCTCGATGTTTCATTTCCAAATATTTTCTAATTTGTATGTGAATGTTTCATTTGATAATATTTGCCAATATTCCATTATTTCATATATTGTTTTTTCAATATTTCTTGCATGTACTAACATTCTTCTTGAAATTCCGCCAGAGTGGTGATCGGGGCAAAGGTAGGAATAGGCCTAGAACCTTCAATATTATCATTCTCCAAATATCTTATACAAATTATCATATGTTCACAATTTATAGAATTAAAACAAGAGTTCTTAGGATAGTCTTAGGTCTTTGAGGAAAATACATTAATAATACATGGCAATAGGATGGGGAAAAAGTTATAATCTAGGGGTCCATCATATTATTATATAAATCAAGGTATTACTCACATTTGATATGTAAAAAAAACATATAAGTGTTCCACATTTTTCTCTAGTTCCTCAAAGAGATGATACAAAATACAAGGAGGGAAACCATTAGCCTAATTATCCCATCATGGGATTGTAAAACTACTCATTTGTGATCAATTATAAAGACACCCACACACGTTTCATGATATAGAATCCTATTACTGAGTGATGAATAGTTTACAACCCTATAAATTATTAGATATGTGGACACAAACCCTACATTAGAGATAAGAAAGAAAAATGAGTGCGGACAAGGTTGGCACTGGCACTAAAAAGAAGAGAACAATAGTGAAGAGAATAGAGCAGGGAGAACATGGGACTCAATGTATAGAAATTAAGGATATAGTTGAAGATATTACTACAACATTATTAATGGATATAGGGGGATCATCCCATATATAAACCCCCATCCTCTGGATCAAAAAAACACAATAGTGGCAAGAAATATAAAAATAAATAACTTGCTTTGCGTTGTGTTTGGGCGCCCATCTTGCGAACTCGCCTTGTGTTGCGTTCGGGCACCCAACCTTGGTGAGGCCGTATTAAAAATCTACCTCCAAGCCAAAATTGGTTGTTATCCATCCTCTGACTCGTCTTTTTGCCTAGTGCTCCCTTGTGTGGTCGTTTTCATTACAACTCTTCATGCATTTGGGTGCCCATGTTGCGAAATGGCCTTGAGTTGCGTTTGGGCACCCACCTTGCGAACTTGCCTTGGGTTGCGTTTGGGTGCCCATCTTGCAAACTCCTCTGGCTCATCTTTTTTCCTAGTGCTCCCTTGTGTGGTCATTTTTGTGTGGTTGTGCGATCCCTCGAGTTATATTTAAATATTATAATATTATATATATATATATTATAAATAATAATAAAAAAAAAAAAAGCAAAAACAAACAAAAAATCGCATTTTAAAAAACCAAAACCACTCGTTCCGCAATCATAATTTTTGAGCTTGCCCCCAATTAGTTGCATGCGGTCTGTAGAGTGGAGGAGAAGGAGGGGCACATGTCTGCACACATAGAGAAGGAGGGGCGCAGGGAAGAGGGAGAGGCACAACTGCCTAAATAGTTGCACAGAGGAGGGAGAGGTGTAAGGACGAGGGAGGGCTTAAAACCATGGTAAGTCTTCTTCTTCCTCACCTATGATGGATTTTAGGGTTTATCAGAGGTTATAATTTTTATTACATCATAAAAATTCATTTCCTTGTTGCACAGCCCTACTAGCTATTCAAATTCTCTACTGGCATTTTTCATTCACTACTCTCTTTGCTAGGGTTTATGCTTCATCCACAAACTTACATAATCCTTTCATAAGACATTGTTCTCTTGGATTTTCAAACTCCTCTCCTAATTCCTTCTTCTCGTATTTGGCCTTTTTCCACCTGAACCTATTATTATGATCAAGCTACACCCAAAGCACACCCTACCCTATTATAAACTCAACCCTAGTGTGCCCCTATTTTCAATATTGCGGATTTTCTAAATTATTTTCATGTTTATTCAACTGTGTAACCTAAATATATTACCACCATTTTTTATTCTTATGTATATATGGTGTGATGTGGCTAAAATATGGTTTTTGACACTAAGAAATAGATCATTGAATCTTCAATAAAGACCTTCATTATGAGTCCCACTTATTTGAGGTGGATTTGTTTTCTAACTATCTTATGTGACCCACAAACTACATAGATGATAATTTTTCATGCTTATAATGTCATATGTTGAAGGACCATCCAATGCATTCATCATGTGGAAAATTTACATCATTTCACATTGGATTCAAAACAAAAGGATGTTCATGGCCCGATAGAAAACTATCCTTAGAATATCTCACTTAGAGAAAATCGATGCCTATATTGGCCACTCAAATAGAAACAAAGTTTACAAACTATTCTATTTCACTAGATTAATGTCCTTAGATTGTATACCTAGGTGAATAGAGTACAAACACCTTCCCAAAATACTGAGTGAAGAAAGACTTTGTGTTTTCTAAGAGGTTGGGCTCCAACCCTAGATGCAAAAGTCTTACATCTCAAGTTATAATTTCAATTTTTATCTTTAGCTATACTATAATATGAATATCATTGGCCTAACATTTCCTTCTCTCTCGATGGAGTGTAGGTACAACCAAATATGTATCTATCATACCTATCATCTAGCTTGAGCGATGAAATTTCGAGAGGGACAAGGGAAAACATATCCAACACATGTTACAAGGCGAAATAAACTAGAGGTGAAAAGGTTAGAAGGAATTTTGGTAGGCGCATGAAATTATTTCTTGTTGAAGGAGGATCATGCTCTTATGACGATGAGAGAATAGGTGAAATCGAGGTTCCCTTGAGGTACAAACACCTACTTAAATAGTGGGTACCCAAGGAAATTCCAGAGTTGGACATTGACTTCTGTGTTAATGAGAGGATGTATCGCATTGCTCCGTCGTCCATCCATGGCCTTGGTTTATTCTCCATGGATGACATAAAGGTAAAATATGGAAAATTAGTTGAATTATTTGATTATGTTGGACCATGTTACACTTATGGAGTATGGTTGAGGCTGGTCCAATATATGCCTAGTATGCGAAGATACACACTCGCCACAAATTATATATAACTGAAAGATAATAATAAAAATAAAGGAGCGACTATGTATATTGATGGAAGGCCAAAGGCATCGGGGAATATTGCAGGTCTTATAAATAGTACAAGGCCTGGGACGACAAGAAAGGAACCCAATTGCATTTTTGAGGAGCGTGGAGGTAATAGGATATTTGTATGTGTGGTGAAAACAATAACGACAGGCGAAGAGTTGCTGGTCGATTACAATCTAAATCGAGTCGACCCAAGAACATCTTCTTTTTCTACGGTACAAAACCTATTCCATCCCTCTCTTGTCTTACCTACAATTTCCCAACCATAATATCACCAATTCATGGATAGAATGAAGCATGTGCCTCTTATGTTAACTTTGAACAACTACAATGGCATCTACAATAGATTTTAGAGGGCGCATTATAAATCATTTGAAAGGTTTTTATGTTATCTAAAATGGGGTGTTAGAATATTTTTTCCTAGTTTGGGAGATATAATCACTAAAAGCACCAAATCTCTATAACATGGTGACGCTACCTCTCTCTTGAGTTTCAACATGTATTTTCTTTCTCCATGGGCCATGATAAAACAATTTCCTTATACTGATGGAAATATAGTTTCGATACCTCATATGGATCTTCAACAAAATTTGATTTTGCTTCTTGTAGAAAAAGTTATGAATGAAATGTTGAGAGAGGTCGCTTACCCCAAGAATCACAATACTGAAAATTAAAACAAGACATAAAATAACACATACAAAACTCTGCATATGGTCCACATTTCATATGTGGCTCACCAAACAAACCACCTTCCAAAGCTCAAAAAGTTTCCAAGATGACAATATCGGTGAGAAGGACCAGAGTTGATCGATCCCAGAGCTAATCACATCAATAGAAGCAAATATTTAAACCACCAATTGTGAAGATTGCAAACAAAGATGGCCAAGGCTTGGCCTTTACATTCCAATAAATCGGGAAATCCCCCCCTCTTGCATCTGGTCACTTTCTCTCTTATATCATTTCAAATCTTGTGGTTAAAGGAACTTATCCCTTGTGTCGATGAAAAAAGAGGTTCCAATTCCTCCAAATTTTCCATATTTGACCTTCATGAAGTTAGTCCATATTGCTTGGGATTTGGATTGCACCCTTGAATCTGTTATGCACATCCTTTCTAATGGTTTGGGATTCAAGCCCTCCTTTGGACCCATTCAAATCATCTTGGAAAATCTTTTGACCCACTTTGCCTCATTTGTTGCAACAACCAAAAGGATCCTTTCCATTACATCCAAGGAACATGGAACATGGAAATTTAAGACAACGTTATAGACCACGACATTCAGTTCAAGCCAAGGATATCAATGTAGAAATTCCACATTATTAGCTTGGAAGGACACACATCACATGAAAGACATCCGATGCTTCTACTGACCTCCTCACCTTTCCAAGAACATAAATCAATGTTGTATATACATACCTCCATTGCAAGCCCTTATGTTTCACTAGATGGCTTGTAAATGTTCATTTGATAGAGATGACTTATCACTTGCTCTCATGGAAACTACCTTACTACATCCTTGTTGAATTATTTGAATCTTGGATCTGATAGTTATTGTTTTATAATTCAATGCAAAATTTCGTTTCATGCCACAATTATCATAGAATAACTATACATTGAGAATCTCAACTATTACAATGCAACATAAATAACAAGATCTAGAAATATTAACCATGCACAATAGACACAAGAACACAAGAATTTATCCTAGGAAAACCAACCTTGGAAGAAAACCCAACAATATTTCTTATAGAAGAATCAATTCAAGAGTTTACAAGTTTATCACCATCAAAATAGAGTGAATGTTTCATTTGTGACAAAATTTTGTTTTATTTCTGAATGTTCCATTTGCTAATTTTTGCTCGATGTTTCTTTTCCAAATATTTGCTAATTTGTATGTGTGAATGTTTCATTTGATAATATTTGCCAATATTCCATTATTTCATATATTGTTTTTTCAATATTTCTTGCATGTACTAACATTCTTCTTGAAATTCTTCAAGAGTGGTAATCGGGGCAAAGGCCCTGAGTGTGACAAAGGCCCCATTCCTAGCACCGCATCGACAGAAAATGATGAATATATAAGTGATGAAGAGATATTTGATTCTATAGACCCCTTGCAGACAATAGAATTGTCCCTAAGAAAGGCCAATAGGGAATTTTGGGATTTGGTCGTTGTTGGGCCGGAAACTGCTGAGGATTTCAAAAGGATAGCTGAATTACATGTTAAGATAGCAAATTATGGGGTAAGTCATGTCATCTAACAATATTTATTTTTGGTTTTAAATTTTGTAATTTGATATATGCAATTAACACATATTTCTCATAGTATAATTTTGTGAGATCGATGAGAGGGGAAGGGGAAGGTCCTGGTAGCAGCAATGGGACTGCAACAATGAACCTGCATGGCCATGTAGCCACCAAGCTATTTTCCACCCCAAGTGTGCCGCCTGAGACCGATTCTATACCTTCTAGGGGTGATGCCACGCCCCCACAACACACGCCAGATCGTGCAGGTGGTGCACATGATCATGGATCTGATCACTCTTCCATTGATTATTACCATGGTGCTACACGTATCCAAAGCATAGGAACAACCACAGTATCATTTTTGGTTGACCAAGACATGGTTCCTCTAAAAATAGTACAACTACCAGGTATTTAATATATGTCTTTATAGAGATTCTTGTTATATAATTGTTTAAGTAATCACATATCAGTGAGATTTAAATTACTAATGATGACGATGTTTTACAGGAAACAATGGGTTCTACAATAGTTTTCATGACTATGCATTAGAAATTTTTGGGTCGACCATTCGACTATGATGGAATCGACAAGATTCCAAACTGAAAAGCCTTCTTATCTCCAGACTAGTTGGCGCGTTTGGTGACTCGTTCAATAAGCCAGAAGTCCTAAAAAGGACCGGAAAGCATTTGAAACATGTTAGAGAGGCGTATAGGAACAAATTAGTACAGGACCCCAAGTGTGAATGCCCTTTGGTTGTCCCCAAGAGGGAGTGGAAAGAAATTATTCTCGATGCAAGAAAATTAGCGATGAAAGCACAAGGGAAGAAACCACCTGGCCCTAAAAGGTAAGAGGTGTTTTCAATTTACTATGATGGTCTTTTGTTTACTTTACGAGGAAAACAATAAATATCTAACATATTTCAAAATATTGCGTAGACTCCAAGACACTTCCAAGGCAACAAAGGAAAGACAAGAAAAAAACGACTAACATAAACTGGGCCAAGGTGGTTACGGGAGATTGAAGGCATGGGTTTTAAGTGCCTAAACATTCTACTTTTTTTTTATCATCGTCACAAAATATGTAATTCATTGCAGCTAGTGACTAATGATTTTGATATTGCTCAATGTAGGGGGATTTGTTCAACGAGAAAGCCACATAAAAAGATCTAAAGGTAGGGTGCACACATGGTTTTGATGGCATGGTGGCATGACGAAGAATCTTGGGGTAATCACCATGTGTCTCTCTGGAGGACATGGTAAATAAAATGAAATTAAAAACTTGTCGATTAGTTTTTACTCATTGATTACTTGTAATGTAAAATATATTTTTTATTCATTTAAAATGTAAAATAATGTGTGTCTTTTCCACATTTGCAGAAGAGTAACAATGATAACAATGTTCCTGATGTACCCAATGAACCACATCCTGACCCCCATATTGATTCAAGCGTTGTTGCCGAAGGAATGTTACATAGTGGTATGCACACATTTTTAATGTTTTTCCATTTTTCAATGAGTATTAATATTTAGGGTATATTCTGTACTAAATACTTATATTGTTTCATATGGCAGAGTGTGTAAATGTCGATCAAGAGCGGAGATCAACAAGCACACAAACAACAATGCATCCACCAACTATTGTTTCTACTGCACCCGCTAATCCAGGTATAAAACATTGTAATTAAATATGTATTAATTAAATTTCCCTAGGAATAGTGAATAACAATATCACTTGAATTTTTGTTGTTGTTGCAGCAGTGGATGCCCATGCGCATCTTGAACCTCCACGCCAAAATACTAGAAGTTCATCATGGCGTGAGGTGTTGAGTATTGATGATGCAACACTTCAAGAATGCCCAATAACTGTGGGGGATTAGTTAAATGCTTATGATGACGACTTAATTTGTGCTTTCATGGATACCAGGAAGAAGAAGAAGAAGAAGAAGAAAAACAAATGATTAGACATTTTATTATTAATATAAATCCAATATATTTCTGGTCCAATGTAATGTATTTTGCTTTCCTAAATGTCATGAATGTTATTTGCTTTCATGTTTTTTGTTTTAGCACATGGCGATGAATGTTTTTTTCTTACATTTAATGTTACTGTCATTTCTAATTATAGTTGTAAAATCTAGATAGATTGGGTATGGGGAAATGAGAGTGATGTGAGAGGGGGGGAGGGGCCAAAAGAGATTCCACCTTCACGTGGTTGGTCCTATTTAGTAGAGAATAATTTATTCTTGAAACGAAGAGAAGCTCGTTCAGGTATTCGTCTTTAGTCATTAATTTATAGAGGTTGTTACATGTTTAATTAATATTCTGAAATATAATTAAGTCATGTGATGAATCACAGGATGGAGAGGAGCAACAATGGAGGCACCCCATCACTCAAAGGTATGGACCTTGTTAAGGACCGCTTTAAGGTGATATAATTACATATATGTTAGTCAATCTTAATATTAAATAGTAATGATATAGGAAATGTGTTAAGAAAGTTAAATATTTTATGTTTTTTATATTTTTTTGGAGATTATTATTGTTGAAATTATAATTTTGAATTGATGAAATTGTTGTTTTTAATGTAAAAATAGTTTAAATGTCTTGAAATACATCTTTTGTCACTGGATTGTGAACAATTAACATATAATATCTGCAATTGAATCAATCTAAAATTATCAGTCCATCCATAACAAGTTTAGAATATATATATATATATATATATATATATATATATATATATATATAAGGCAACAAAGTTTAAGTTTTCATCACCATTTCCAAGAGAATAAAGCAAGAAATCACCATAACTATAGCTATAAGCGTAATGGTAGGGACCCAAATTTGGATACTCCTGAAACGTTGATACCTAGTGTTTGATATGTAAATTGGACCTCTCTTTCGTTTGTAAGTATGCTATTTATCACAAAAGGACTTGTGTGAATTTGGGAGAATGCTATGAAATCAATTCAAGGACTTGCACCTCAAGGATGATGTCCATATTGATAATTCTTTTTATGAGGGAAATGCCTCATGAACCAAGGGATCACAAAGACAAGAATGGTGAGCATCCATAATCCACAAAACACATAAGTATCTCTCAACAATGTTAGTATCAAAGAAAGGAAAAATATTATCGTCTCAATTTGAAGACTTGCACCTCAAAACTAAATTCTAAACTATAAAAATTTTAGATAAAAATAATACTTCATAAACCACCTCTATTTCACAATTGTTATCTATGTAAATTTATTCACAACAAACAAATCCTATATACACAATATTCCCTAACTTTACCTCCTAAAATATTACCATAAAAAGTAAACCATATTTTATCATATTTTACATAGAAAGTTGTAGCTATTGCTTTTGTTTGTAGTTCACCTAAACTCATTCAATACCTTCCATACATTTAATATCCTCATGTAACATTGGAATTTGTTCTTGCCTTTAGAATATCAATGTCAGGTTCTCCTGACTACCTGAAGTATGGAATGGGGTATAGTAGGAGGGGGACTTGAAATTCAACCCTATCCACTAGGATATGTTCACCCTGAGACCTTCAATATATAAATCAACTCTATGGAGACTTGTCTTGTGTCCTAGTAGTGAGTGTGTCTCTCTTTACCATAGATTCTATGTTAGTGTTTGTCACCTCGAATCTATATTCCTCAGTACCTCATTTATGGAGATGTTAATGATTTTTTTGCAACCTCCAATTGTCTTCTCTCCAGAATTGGGTAGGCATATGGATCTATTGTTAGGTGAATATGATTTTTCCATACCTTACCTGGTCTAGCCCCTTCTAATCTTATCTTCAATTCTACTATAATCTCTTTAGGATCATGTTATTTTGTAGTTGTAAACCTCATAGTTACATTATAGAACCCATACTTAAATGCTCATATTTACACACTCCCAACATAGGGGTTTGGTGACCTCAATATTTGTTGCAACGCCTAGTTCTGTAGGTAAGGTTTGCAAAGGAGATTTCTCCTTTTAGGGGTGATATCAAAACACAATTCACAAAATTTCCAAGGGTTTTGGAAATCCGTCTTCATAAGAGATATGTATCATTCAGTGTTAAATTTGTACCATTGATCTTTTAGGTATAAAGCATAGACCCTAGCAAGTGGTCTATGTGCCAACATTTTGTAAGCTTGTTCAATAATATCCTCACATACATATGTTAATCTTTCAATGTCCTAATCCTTTTTTGTAGTTTCTTGCATTTGTTTTACCGGCTCAATTTTTATCTTGGTATTTTCATTACCAGGGACTTCTAAATTTTCATTAAAATCTATTGAGGTTAAAGAAAATTTCTCGTCCAGCTAAGTGATTACTTCATTATGCTCAATGACAAAAACAAAGTTCTCACCTTTTGATTCTTCTTATTTCTTCCATTGCTACTTCACATAGAGCAATCAACAACTGTCTTGTCAAAACTTTAACTGAATTTGTGGCCACAATGTGTGTTAGAATCCTCTTTTGCAGCCTATTCAAACCATATCTCCTTATCCTCTTTGGAATATGCTCAATAACATAACTACTCTCTTCATGTATCACACGTGTCTTTTCATCAACAAGGTTGTTGATTTCTTCTTTTCCTTTAACAATTGGAACCTGTAACAGGGTGGCAGGATCTTCTTGCTATGGGGAATCTAGAATATCAAATGGCTCCTTAGCTTGGGATAAGGTATTTTTCCTTTGCATCCCTAGAAATATTTGATTCTAGTTCCTAATCTATTGAGGAGATATCCTCCTACTCATTCTTCACACTCTGCTACTTCTTATGCAATAGTTGATATAGGCTCTGTAGCATCAATGGATTCTTTAGCTACTAGTGTTGGAACATGTTATAAAGCATGTGATGAGTCTTCAATACATGGTTTTGATGCTATATTTTCTTCAGGATGGATAATGAACATGTCCCATGTGACATATGGTTGTATTCTTCACAATTCATCGAAAACAAATAGCTTAATCAACCCATGGTGTGCTACAACTGCTGCTCTGCTCTATTCCTGTGTGAATGGCATATTTTTATTTTTTTTAAAACCCCAACCTTGGTCGCTCTAGAAGCGAACATGTTTGTCGCTTGTATTTCCATTTGGTCGCAAACACCAACATTGGTCGCTCTAGTGACTAAAATATTAGTCGCTAGAGTGACCAACATGTTAGTCACTTGTATTTCCATTTGGTCGCAAACTAGGTCACTTGTCGCTCTAGCGACTAACTGATCCTCCTTCGTTTGACCTTTTTAAGTTCGGGTTTGGTCGCTCTAGCGACTAATATTCATCGTTCCACCGACTATTGACTAAGTTTGCCAGGGTTTTCTTGGTCACTCTTGCGACTAATATTAGTCGTTCGACCGACTAACATTCATTGCTAGCTGAACTTTTCCCTATTGTGAATAGGATTCTTTTCCCGGTCGCTAGACCGATGAAGATCCATGTGTGGCCACTAGACCGACGAATGGATTCCGACGATTTTTTTTTTTATGTTTGTCACAAAAATGACCCTATGCCGACGAAACTTCGTCTCTACTTCGTTGGAAAAACGTTCAAATTTAATAGTGACTTGTATTGCATACAAAGGACATATTTTCCTACAATACTTCTTCATTTGAAGGGTTGATATTTGTCTAACTAAGATAGGCTTTTGAATTCCTTGTAGGGTCCTTTTCCTCCCTTCCTCATCTTCACACTCTAATGTTTTATTATAATAGTCCAACATCGATTTGTGGGAAGCCAACCAATCCATTCCAATCAGCATGTCATAATATCCTAAGGGAAATATGTTTAGGGTGGCTTGAGTAGACAACCCATTCATAATGAATTGACATGCTGGTATGACCTCTATTACCTTCCTCTTTGTTCCAATGACCAATTGTACCAACCATGGTTTAGCATGTTTTACTTGTTGTAATTTACATTTCTCAATAGTTTGAGGAGATACATAACTCAATTAGAACCAAGGTCAATAGGAAGCTTTCTTTCTTCTCTTGATTATAAACCCATTTATAGCCTATACGAGCTGAAAAATCTCAAAATAGAAACAATATTGTCAGTAATCATACCTTCCATTTCCACCACTGAGGCTTGGTGGTTTTCTTTTCTATTATCCAAGGCTGCGTGGATTTTTCATATACTTATGGCCACATCATCAACCGTGGTAGCCTCTTGGATGTTGTATAATCTCTTATTGTCTGGATTCTTATGTGGCAAGTTCCTTAGCATATGTTATTCTCCACATCCTCAACATTTCAATGGCTCTCTCTTTCTATTCTTAGTATTTCCTGGGGCCGATCCAAAGGATTTATTTCCACTTTGAGATGGAAACTTATGTTGATTCACACTCTTGGTGGGAAATCTCATCTTAGAACTCTTCCCATAATTCTTAAACTTTGAGGGTTTAACCCCCTTCTTCTTGAATCCTAGTTTACCTTTCTTTTACCAGTCCTTGGGATATTCTACCTTGTGGTTGAATTATTCATAGCAATACCTAGGCTTCCTAATGACATATTCCAAGGTTTTAGGTTCATCAAACTCATTTTTTTTTTCGGAAGGATGGAGGCAGTCCACTAAGGAATCACTACATCATCATCTTTTCTTCCTTTATACATGTCACATACCTCAACAACTCCAGAAACTTGTTGATATATTCATCTATGGTGAGTTGTCCTAGTTTGAGTTCATAGAAATCCTTAGTATTCTTATCATAGTAACTTTATGACATGTACTTATTCTTGAAGTATTTCTCAATTTTTCGTCAAGAAAACTCCTTCTCACAGATTCCCTTTACATTTCTAAGGTCCTCCCACCAGATACAGACCTTTCCATTCAAGTTTCAAGACTGGTCATGAACTCTGAAGTAATTCTTCAGAACAAGTATCCAAGCTTCTTCTTCTTCCCCCTTTTTTATTTCCCCATCAAAAGTGGGTGGCTTGTATTTCTTAAATTCTTCAGGTTCACTACCCTTGGAGTGCTTTCTCCTCTTTCTTCTCCTCTGAGAATGTGAAATAGTCTCACTACTAGATAGTTCCTTGGAGATTTATGCTCCTTCACTAGAGGATTCTTCAGATGAGTCTTTGACTTTGGCATGCCTCTTGGCTCCATGTTGGGCCTTCTTGGGAGTGTTTCATCTTGCATTTGCTACTTTCAAGACCATGCCTTTGTATCTCAGGTGGACTCTAGATTTTCTTAACCTAATGTTTGTCCACATTACTAGCTGTTGGCCCATGATGCAATTGTCTTTTTATATTCGATAGGATTTGAATCAAGACCACATTTATTTTAGTTTGATTTTCTTTCTCTTTTATAAGAATCTCATTATCAGACTTAAATCTTTGTATCTCTTCCATGAGACTTCTCACAGTATCAACTAGATTTGGAGGGGTTTCTACCACTCTCCTTTCATAACAATCTTCTTCTATGTTGTGGGAGCTTTCTCCCATCCCATGATATGTCACCATCCCTTTAGATTATAGCCTTACCTGGGAATCCATTGACTGATTAAGTGATGATAATCCAAATTTTCTATTAGTTACTTATCCATTAAATCGTTGACAACATATAAAATAAAATTTTATAAGATGAAATCAACTTTATTATTTAGCATATAAAAACATCATTCAGTTCAGGTTTTAAAACATGTAAAAATAGAAAAAAGTCAAAATCCTTTATTCAGTAGTAAGGTTTTATTAGACACTTAATAGGGTATGGTAGCGTGCTCTTCCCATTAAAATTTCTCTATGGAAGTTTATCTAACTCTTTCGTGAGCCCAAGCAAGCCAAGTATTGTTGCCTGCTCTGATACCACTTTGTAATTCATCTGAGCCCCTAATAAACTTTTAAGGGAATGGGCTATTAAATTTCTCTTTTCCTCAACCATATAGAAACCTCTTCTCGAGGGAACCATTGTCTTATGCTCATCAAGAGCTTTCCAACGAATGTTGTCATTCTCAAAACCAAGCTCTGGATCAAAATTTATGGCTTCGTAAAGTTTCTTAGACTTTCTTGAATCATACGTCACCTTATTTCCACATGGAATCCATGTGACTACTTCCACACATGTCATCCAATCGGGATTTGTCATGGAATCTACCACATGTCCCACCAAATCCTCAATCTATATGTTCCTCCAAATCAACAACTAGGATCATAGTTCTCCACTTGCATGATAGTTAACGCCCAAACCTCTTTTTTTTATTCGCTATATTCTTGTGGGACCTGCCAAAATCTAAGGTTGAGGTCACATCTAGACATAACACCAACCAAGGGGCCATATCATCTTTCAGATTCATGCTCCGATATCTTTGGATTTGTACTTTGAACTCTTCAGAATCATTCTCTGAACTCTTCAAATTCAACTCTAAAAATGTCAACTCCTATGAATAGTCAGGATCTTCCCATACCCCTTAGCTCTGAAGAGTAATATCATGTCACTTGTTCTGGGATTTTAATGCCGACAGGGTCCATGGTTTTATTTTTTTAAGAAATTGTAGGCAGTCATGTGGTCCCCTCTAGATATTTTGGTGTTATACATCATCATGATGTCATTCTTCCTTTATCCTTTCCCATACGATTCCCACTTCTTTCAAACGATTGAGATCATTCCCCAACTGGACACCAATCTATGGTCTAGATTGTCTCTCAGAGTTATCCTATCAGAGTGTTTCAACTTCGACCTCAAGGGAAACTTTGACCCTTGGACTCTGATGATGTTCACGACCTAGCATTTGAGGCCATCATGTACCCACCACCTAGGAATCTATTTCCATATGTACTTTCCACCTGACATGACACGTGACATGCACATTCCCAAGAAACTATACCTCAAAAGGGACAAAAAATTGTGACACGTGGCACCACCCACGTCGTGACACGTGGGCTAAGGTGGGTCTACATGTCATCACATGGTATTTGTTTCAATATTTTAGATGTTGACACATGTCCCAAACACATTGGTTGGGGTGAAGTCATTCCCATTATCGCCACTCGCCAAGGAACCTGTTAGGACTCTATGACAGATCGACGACTATGATCAAATCACCAATCTAGTGTCGATCAATAGTCCAAATATTCCCCCACTCGTAACTTTTCAGAGTTGTGCTTCAAGATATTCAGAGATGTACACTAAACTTTTCGAATTTGTTCTTTGAACTCTTCGTAATAAACTTCAAAAAGGTCAACTCCTATCCATCTAGACCCACACTCATCCCATCAACCAATCAACTATCAACACATGTCATCATGTTGGCGTTGCTGGTCACCACCATCTCGTTCTTCCACCTTGACCTGCTAAGTGGGACCCTCGATGATCAATGGCTAAGGTTAAAATTTCCCACTTCCATATCTATAGTTCATACTCAACCTCGGAGTTGGATTGTGTTCAGTCCCACCATTGATCACTTCTTGAAGTGAATGGATAGATTTGTCAGCACATCGATCAAATCTGCAATGGAATATTCTTTGATACCCTTTTATTGGTGTTGTGCAACTTCCCTAATATTCTAAAATTTGATTGATAAGCTCTATCAGTATTAAAAAGGGAATATTCTTTGATGCTTTTACATCAAAGTGTTGGAACAAGCTTCGAGACTGGATTTTCGATGGAGGGTTAGATCTATTCTAGATCTATTCATATGGATGATAGATCTCCCTCAAAAATCTACTCTGATGAATCGATGACTGTGATCGGTTCATAGTACATATTCTATGGGCATAATATCTTTCTCCAACAAAGGGTCAGGATCTATTATTACACCAAATCGATGATCTATATTTAATCATGTCCCTGCACTGACTGAGGTTCTATATCTAGCCGTCGCGCCAATTTGACAACCACGATCCTCTGAGGCAAAACAAGAGTTTCCTTCGGCTTAAAAGTCCAGTTCGAGACTTAGTCAATTTCATGAGGGTTTATCTGAGTCTTTTCAAGATTTAGTGAGTTTCAAGAATTCTCGCCTTGGTCCAAGGCACTCCTTTTCCTACCCAGGGTACCTATGTTTCATCTTATCCCACAATGTTCCTTTGTTGGGATCAAAGCACTGCGACACACACACACACACACACACACACACACACACACACACACACACACACACACACA
>ML793083.1:227486-286216 GCA_009831015.1 Picea engelmannii
GAGCAGGGATGTCGATTCATCTTTCAACTTAATATTTAACATAGATTTGAATTATTTTCATACTCAAACAAACATATATATTCACCACTTCAATATTTCCATAGACAAAAGATACTTGTAACTATTTTAATAAATATAGAGATTGTCTATAGTTAAGAACACGAGACTTCCCATGCAAGATAGTTCATTCTAATACAAGGCTATTTGTAGGAATACACAATCAAGATCACAAGTCAAGTATTCAGATCCATAATCACCATACTGACCATTCAACCATATATCTTTTCCAACAATACACAGAGATAATTAAGTTACTTATATAAAATTTAGAAGATGCTAGGAAATACTAAAGGGTGTGTCGCTCTCCACACAACCATAGGAAAATTCGCATCAGTCACCTCTACAACCAACCACCCCCAAGCGAGGGTACAACGCCACGAGAGGATATCTGATTTTTTTCAACAAGTTTCCAGGGAGCATATATTCCTTCTTCTCTTTTGTTTCTCTTCCCTCGAACCAGGAAGTTTTTGCTTCCATTCTCCAATGCTCATAATTCCCCCCAACCGTGTGTATGTATGTCTCTACCTCTTCATTTACTGTCCTCGATCCCTTATTTTCATGTACTCTTCCTTAAGACCTTGTGGATCATGTCAGAATATTCTTGATGGATAATTTTTCCCATTCCTTTATTGGTTCTTGAAGCAGACTACCCAACTACCATCTTGACTGGTAATCTAATTTCTAGGTTGAGGATAGTTCAGGGTCTGCATTGTTTTAATTTGACAGGGTACTACCAAGTAGGGCCATTTCAATCCAGTAATAGCTTCCCTCTTGCACCATTCCTCTCATGACATCGTAACCTATGAAGGCAATCCCTTCAATAGTAGTTCAACAACTCCATGCTGCATTAATAACCAAATATTTACATTACATAATTTAGCAAAGGTCCATTGTCTTTCAATAATCACTAGCAGGACTGTCTATCATTTTGGCCATGATAATAATTATATTTACAGACTAGGGGAAACAAGGGTGTTACGACAACGATGGCAAATGTATCATTGTATTTAATTCCCTCCACCAATTAAAGTTCTTTGGTAACTAACCAAGCCTTATGTTTTTCAACACTACCATCTGTTACATACTTAGTCTTGTAAACCCATTTTCATATGAAAAGTTTTCTTTCAGAAGAGGGAGTTGAACCCAAGTATCATTCTTCATTAGGGAATGCAATTCTTCATTTATTACTTCATCCCATTATGTATGGCTATAATATTCTTTAAATATTTCTATATCAGGGATATCTAGAACTTGAGCCAAAATAGAAGAGGCTCAATGTAACTACAAACTTGTTTGGTGCTAATCAGAAGGATCATTGACTAGTTTCCCTTGTTGTATGAATGCATCAAGGAAATAGTGGTGCTAGTGTAGGTTCGAGTTCAGTAAAATCATATAGGGGATGAGACTAAGAAGTTGGAGCATTTTTTTTGTCCCCACTATCATTATCTAAAGGGAAAATGATCCATAGTATTAGGAGGGGTAGTAGAAGAAAAAAATGGTATAGAAGAAGTAAAAGCATATGACACGTGTGTGAAATATGGCACAAATGTTGTTTCAAGCATGCAAGCCAAGATATCTTTAGCTCTTCTAAAAACTACTTCTATTGAATTATGTACAAGAAGTCAATAACCTTTTACATCCTTTAACTAACCAATAAAAAATCACTTCCCACTTTTAGGTTATAAGGATTTCCTTTTATCCTAAGGGATGTGCACCCAAGATTCATTTCCAAACACACAAAGTAGATTACATATAGTTATATATTTTTTCATGCTTATTTGGGTGTTATATTTTTAAAAATCCTTAGTAGGAGTTAAATCAATTATGTAATTTCAATAATTATTGGCTTTCACAAAAAAAACAAGGATTGATTTCCTTAAATTGAAGAATACAGTTAGCCATTTTTTTAAAGTGTGAATCATTCTCTTAGTAACACCATTTTTTTTTATTGTTGGGTTGTCATATTATTTGCGGTGAAAGTAGAGGTGGATCGAATGACATTCGAAGTTGAATGTCGAGGTGGTTCGACCGAGTAAAGACGAATTCGAGGTGGATTGACACCAAGTCGAAGGTCGAGGTGAGTCAATTAGGTAAAGTCGAAGTCAAAGGTAGAGGTGGTTCGACATGGTAAAGACATCGACAAAAATTCGAAGAGGTCAACCAACAAGAGGTCGAAAAGCAGGTGTGTGGTGACCGAATGAATACTGAAAGAAGGCCAACTGGTAGCCGACTGTAATAGAATTATGAGATTCACGAGATTTTTTTCCAATGATATGCATGGATCTATAACCATTTTTGGGTGCCTTTTCTTTAGGGTTTTTCCTACTGTAAAGCCTATAAATAAGGCGTTTTGTAAGGCTGGAAAATCTAATCAATGGATGTTTAATCTTTAGATGATGAATGGCTAATGACCAAGAGTCTGTAATTTAGAGGTTGCTGGTCATGTAGATATAAGTTGAATTGGATACAGGGTTGATCTTGTCTAAGAAAGAGGGTATGATGTCGATTTTGTCTCAGGTGTTGACCAAGGCTAGACATGTAACCTTTTATTCTGAATAAATAAGACAACAAGGATTAGAACACTCAAGGAATATTGATTTTCATGGTTTGGGTTTCCAGGGTAAAATCTGTGTATTGTGTGCTTGATGTGTCATTTACTTTCTTGATTAAATACTTTCCTCTCTTTTGCTAGGTTTAGTGTGGAAGTGTGTCTTATTTCCTAACATGTGGTATCAGATCTTGGTTTAACAACCTTGGATATGAACTAAACTATAGGTTCAACAAGATTTGTAAGTTAGAAATATTTAAAGATTGTTCTAAAGATTGTGTTAAATAATGGCGAGAAACTCGAGAATAGATATCGAAAAACTCAATGGCCAGAATTTTAATCTTTGGAAGCTTAAAATTGAATATCTCCTTGTAGATTGAGAATAATGGACAACGTTCTATTGAGGTAGCATGATGGCAGGTATTTCGATGGAAGAATAGGAGAAACTCGAGAGAATATCAAGGAGTATGATTTGACTTTGTCTTGTAGATTCAGTACTGCTAAATGTCTCAGGTGAATATTCAGCCAAAAAATTGTAGGGCAAGTTCGGGAGATTGTACCATTCGAAGTCTCTGGTAAATAATTTATTTTTTAGTAAGAAACTGTATCTTCTAGGGATGAGTGATGTTACTTTAGTGACTAAGAATTTAAATGCATTTAATACCATTATAAGCTAGTTATCTTCCGTGGATATTAAAATCACAGAGGAGGAGAAATGTATTAGCCTATATTTTTCTTTGCCAGACTCCTAGGATAGCTTAATCATAGCTATAAGGAGTAATACAACCAAATTAGCACTAGAATATGTGGTTTCATCTCTATTGTTGGAAGAAATGAGAAGAAATAACATGTAAGGATCGAACAAAGATGATTTAGTTGTGAGAGGTCGACCGATTGACAGAGATAAAGGAAAATTCTCTGGTAGAAAGTCTAAGTCAAAGGGTAGATCTAAATCCCTGATTCAGTCCAAAAGAAGATGTTGGAAATGTGGTAAAGTTAGGCATTACAAAAATGACTACAAGTCGAAGGCAATGTAATTCAATATAAGATCTGACGAGAAGCAATCGACTAAGAGAAAGATGACTCCGGATAAGGGAGGTGATGTGTACTTGGCGTCGACCAGTACACAGTCGGATCAAGATATTTGGTTGATAGACTCATGAGCATCCTATCATATGACACCACATAGAGAATGGTTTTTCTAATATGAATGATATGAAGGAGGAAACGTGTCCTTGGGGGATGACTCGACAACCAAAATTGTTGGACGAGGAAGAGTTCAAATGATACTTTAGGATGGGAGGAGTAGAACCCTTCCAGGTGTGATGCACATTCTGGGTTTGGGAAGAAACCTGATATATTTCAGTAAGATGAGTGATTCTAGAGTGCACACTCTATTTTAGAAGGATTTGTTCAAGATGGTCAGAGGTGTGATGGTCTTAATGAAAGGAGTTCATTTGAACCCTATACAAGTTATTAGGGAGTATCGACTCGACTGGATATAACATCATCATTCTTCCTGAAGTCTACTTGACTTCAACTTGACTCGAGCTAATTTGATTCAAACCGACTTGACAAGTCATCATAAATTTGACCCGACCATGCTATGGAATGAGAGGATGGGACACATTGGAGAAAAAGGACTTCGAGCTATGCATAAAAAAGGTATGGTCGAAGAATTTCTTGAATGTAATTTAGAAGTCAAATTTTGTGAACATTTTTTATATGGAAAACAGAGTTGGGTGAGGTTCCCATCTAGAGAGACAAGGGTAAATGGGATACTAGAGCTGGTTTATAATGATGTGTTTGGCCATGTTACAGTGCCTTCATTTGGTGGATCCATTTATTATGTCTCCTTCATAGATTGTTTTTCCAGGAAGACATGGATATATTTCATGAGGAACAAATCACAGGTCTTACAGAAATTCTAAGATTTTAAATCTCTTGTAGAAAGCCAAACAGATAAGAAGATTAAGGTGTTGAGAACTGACAACGAAGGTGAATTCTGTGGAAAATAATTTGATCAGTTCTACAATTAGTATTTCATATCACGCCACTATACCACACCATATACGCCACAAAAAAATGGATTTTCTAAGAGAATGAACAAAACATTGATGGACAAGGCAAGGAGCATGCTCAGTGGTGTCAGGATTGTACAAGAATTTTGGGTGAAGGCAGTCGAAAATGGAAAATATATATTGAATATGTCTCCTTCATCGACACTAGTTTACATGACTCCAAATGAGGTATGGTCAGGTAAGAAGCCTTCAATTTCACATTTCAAAGTATTTGGTTGTGATGCATTTGTGCATGTTCCCAAGGAAAAGAGGAGCAAGCTGGACAAGAAGGAAGCCAACTGTATTTTCATTGGATACAAAGAAGGACTGAAAGGATATCAACTATGGGATATTGTATCAAGGAAAATAGTGTATAATTGAGAAGTCGTATTCAAAGAAGTCAGAATTAAGTTCGAGCCTAAAGAAATTGTTCAGAATGAGAATAATCCAGAGAATGTGTAGTTTGAAATGAGTAATGAAGAAGATGATTCAGATGAGTTTACTGAATCAAAAGAAGAGGTGGAAAAACCGACCTCGGTTTCAAGGAGGTTAGACAAAGTAAGAAAACCAATCTAAAGCTATATTATTCCCAACTTCCATTCCACATTCATGTTAACTGCCACCAAAGATGAGTCCAAGTCGATCAGGGGTGCAGTCGACTCAGTATAGGGAAAAATATGGAAGGATGCCATGGTCGAAGAGATGGAATTCTTGCATAAGAATGCGACATGGGACTTAGTCAATTTTCCTAGTGGAAGAAAGCCCATCGGTAGAAAATGGGTATTCAAGAATAAGATGAATGCAACAGGTCAAGTTGATGAATTCAAAGCTCGACTGCTAGCAAAAGGATATTCCCAAGTCGAAGGAGTCGACTTCAACGAGATTTTTTCCCCTGTTGCAAAATTAACTTCCATTTGAGTAATAATGTCTCTAGTTGCAACATTTGATTTGGAAATAGAACATATGGATGTGAAGACAATGTTCCTACATGGGGACCTGGAAGAAGAAATATACATGAAACAACCTAAAGGAGTTGTAGTAAAGGGAAATAAAGATTTGGTGTGTAAACTGAAAATATCCCTTTATGGTTTAAATCAATAACCAAGGATGTGGTACCAAAAGTTTGACACATACATCCTTAGTTTATAATTTGTGAGAAGCAAAGTTGATGACTACATATATTCCAAAGAAGAAGGTGGGAGTTTCATATATGTAGCTTTGTTTGTCGAAGACATGTTGCCGATTGGAAACAACATGGACACAATAAAGGAGGTGAAGAAGTAGCTATCCTTCAAGTTCAACATGAAGGGTATTGATGCAACTAAATTCATTCTAGGAATGGAGATTAAGAGAGATCGAGCAACTAGAAATATGTGGTTGAACCAATTAAAGTATATTGAAACAATTTTGAAACGTTTCAACATGCAGTATTGCAAACCAGTGAAGATGCCAATTCTTGTGGGAGAAAGACTAATTGTTGAACAATTTCCAAAGACACGAGAAGAAATAGAGGATATGGCACATGTTCCCTATGCAAGTGTTGTTGGTAGTCTAATGTATGTGATGGTCTTCACTCGACCATACATTGTGGTGCAACACCCCTACCTCAGCAGGCTCTGCATGACCTCTCGGTCTAAGGATCGTTCTTAGTCTTCCCTTTGAGTCTGATTGATTCTTTGATTCCCCGCAGGAAACTTCAACACACAAGTGCTTATCCATAGGTTCTTCTTAGGAGCTACACCTATGCGAACACACATTAAGCGCCAACTCTCATCCATGTGACCAACTGATGTGACCACACTCTTCACCTGAATGGTATATCAGGTTTTGTGACTTCTCTACCCTAGTATGAGTCCCTTTGACTCCTTCAATCCCTGAAACCCTGAAAGGCTAGGGTCCTTTGACTCCTCCCTTGAATTTACTTGATGTGACCTCTGTCTAAAACCTGGGGCCCAAATATTTCGGCACTTTGGAATTTCGCTTATTGACGATTTGCAATGCAACAACACCCTCCACCGATAGCCGAAACCACGATGACTCCTTGTCATGATCAATGGTCCTGAGCTTCTCGTGATCTGACGGTTCTAGATATACCAGGATTTCATGAATTAGGAGTTCGCAACTCTCGACTTCGAGTCACAATGTTCTCCACGCCTCGAATTCTGGAACAACGAAATTCAAGCATGAGATCAATGACTCTCACTGATCCAAATCCAATGACCACTATTCCTCCTGAGCTTATGAGTGCTGAAAGATACTAAACATTGATCTTTCCATTGGTCTGCAAGATCCAACGGCCCACAGAACTTCGACGATTATCCCTTTGATAATTTCAACCGTCTGTTCAGACTTCTCAAAGACTTCTGCCCAATTGACTTGGCATCTTTTCCCTTCTGAATTTGGATTCCTTGAGGTGAATTTAGACCTCGTCCTTCCTTTGAACTTATTCCAAGTCCCTATCCTTCCTGAGATTTTTTCTACTGCAAACTCAAGGATTCCTAAAGGATTCTTGCACGCGTTCCTTGCGGCATTCACAATAACCACTAGCTATTCACACTTCTAACTCTGTGCATTCCTTGCAACAACAGTTCTTCAACCTTTCTCCTTGGTTGGATAAGTCTAAGACTTAAACCGACCTACGCACACCTTGCAAACCTTTGTGATATACTTGTACTTCTGTTGGTATAAGAATCAATAGTATCCCTTCTGAGTTATTCTGAGATAAAACCCATAACCTCGTCAACGCACTCCTTGTGGAGCTTCACTACACTCTTGCAGGACTTCTTAGGAAGAGAAAATATTGAAACTCATACTTCTCCTCTCACAGAATTCATACATTCAACATGAAATCCAAGCATTCACACACATAACATTGAAATGAATGCATAACACATAATATAAACAGACCAGAAAAATACCATTTAATAGATGTAAACAGTAACCATGGCACACCATGAAATGGAATCAAAACATTCTTATATTAATTCCAATGCTCATGTACATGGGTTCAATAGAAACACATATCTGCTTATACAAATCTTACAATCTTTGTTCTCCTATTCTCTTGCTCTATAGCTTACAGTTTCAATGAGAATAATCGATTACAATACAATACATGGGAGGGAGCTTTCTAGAGTTTTCCCTCCTACAGCTCTATCTATGTAATCAAAATTAAAATCTACCTACATTACATTCATTACAATAAAATGACTCCATAAACGACAGATGAGAGCAACGCTCAAGATCTATTTACAATCTTCAAAACATAAATGTAAATACATCCCTCTAGATATTTCATTAATGCTCCGTCTTTTGAAATTCAAAATGCCTTCAAAATGTGCATGGGTGCGTCTCCAGCTGTCCTTCGCTTTTGCGCTTGCTTACGATGCTCCTGCATCATACTCCCTTGGTTGAAAAATTCATGAACTCTTGTTCATGAGCTCCTATACCATCTATCCATGTTTCTGGATCTTTTCCTCGCTTTCCCAACTTGCATATTCAATCGGGTGTCCTTTCCACTTCACCAAGTATTCAAAATATGTCTTCCTCCGGGTCTTCTTGCTAACTATCTGATCAATAATATTTTCCATCCACGGCTTTTCAGCTACAAGCATCTGTTTGACCCATTGAACTTCCTTTTGATCCTATGGACTCTTTGTTCCATCTTCTCTGTAAGGATACAGATCTGCTATGTTGAATATGGGTGATATCCCTACCCCATTTGGAAATTTTATTTCATAAGCATTGGCATGAAACTTTCTCAAAATCTTACAAGGCCCAATTTTCTTCATCTTCAACTTATTATATGTTCCCCTTGAGAAGCTTTCCTTTATCAGATGCACCAGAATCAAATCACCTACTTCAAACTGACGTTCTTTCCTATGTCTATCTGCTCTGTGCTTGTATTCCTGATTGGAATTCTGTAACCACTCTTTGATTTTACTATGGAGCTCTTGCATCTCTACTGCAAAATCCTCTACTCCAACACTTCTGAAATCATTATTCTCTAAGTTTCTCAACTCATATACTCCTCTCGACTGCATTCCATACATTATCTGGAATGGGATTTTTCCTGTGCTCCTATTAGGTGAGTTGTTATACGCAAATTCCTCATGTGGCAGAACTTGATCCCACTGACTGTGATGTTTAGCTACCAGACTCCTCAATAAATCTCCCAAACTTTGGTTCACTACCTCAGTCTATCCATCCATCTGAGGATGATATGTTGAGCTAAAAGATAAGTTCATCCCCAAATTCTTCCATAGGGTCCTCCAGAAATGACCAACAAATTTGGAATCCTTGTCCGATACAATACTCTTGGGTAAGCTGTGAAGTCTAACAACTTCTTTGAAAAACATGTTTGCAATGTGAGTTGCATCACTGGTTTTCTGACATGGAATGAAATGTTCCATTTTGGAAAAATTTTCGACTACCATGAATATAGAATCACATCCCCTCTGTGTCCTCGGCAGTCCTAACACAAAATCCATGCTTACGACATCCCATGACCTCTCTGGTACTAGCAATGGTTGATACAGTCCTGTATTTTGTCTTCTCCCTTTTGTGTGTTGGAAAATCCTACACCTATTCACAAATTTCCTGACATTTGTCCTCATCCCTGGCCAATAATATAAGCTGTTTAGTTGCACAAACATTTTTTCATGGCTGAAATGTCCAGCCAATACCCCACTATGTTTTTCTTTCAGAAGATTCTCTCTCATAGAACTCTTCGGAATACACAAATGATTTCCTTTGAATAACAGTTCATCTTGAATCATATATTCAATCCATTGGCTTCTGTTTCCGAGAACTGGATTCTCACATTCTTCATAAGTTTCTTTAAAATCTAGATCATCTCTGTACATATCCTTCAGGTTATCAAAACCTAAGGTCTTCACACGAAACTCCTGTAGAATCAAACATTTCCTGCTCAATGCATCAACAACCTTGTTAGCAATTCCATAAATGTGCTTCATAAAAAAAGTAAAATTATGCATATATTCAACCCATTTTGCATGTTTCTGGTTTAAATTCTCCTATCGAGTTATGAATTGTAAAGCATGGTTGTCGCTATACAAGACAAACTCTTTTGGAACCAAGTAATGTCTCCATTTCTTCAACGCGTGTATGAATGCATAAAACTCTTTGTCATAGGTTGAATATTTCATCTTTGTCTCTTTCAACTTCTCACTGAATTATGCAATTGGTCTGTTGTCTTGACTTAAGACTTCTCCAATCGCAAATCCACTTGTGTCACATATGACTTGGAATGTTTTACTGAAGTCTGGAAAATCCATAACTGATTGTTCGATTATCTTCTCCTTCAACAACTTGAAACTTTTCTCTGCTTCCTCTGTCCATTGAAAATATTTATGTCTTTTCTTGACTATTTCCATCATTGATGCACTAATCCCACTAAAATATCTGATGAATTTCTGGTAAAAACTGGCTAATCCATGGATTCTTCTGACTTCAAAGATGTTCCTTGGCGACAACCAATCTCTGATTGCTTTTACCTTCTTAGGATCCATCTTCAACTCATTCGAAGAGATCAAAAACCCCAAATAAATGAGTTCTTCCATCATGAAAGATGACTTCTTCAAATTAATCAATAAATTCTCTTGCTGCAACCTCCTCATCACTAGAGTTAGGTGTCTCAAATTTTCTTCCTCGGTCTTACTAAAGATCAGTATATCATCAAGATACACAATTACAAATTTACCAATGAAATCTTTCAAGACTTCATTCATCAATCTCATGAAAGTACTTGGCGCATTCATCAAACCAAACGGAATGACGAGCCATTCATATAGCCCTTCATTTGTTTTTAATGTTGTCTCCTATTCATCACCTTCTCTCATTTGAATCTGATGATAACCGCTTTTCAAATCAATTTTTGAAAAAAACTTTGCTCCACTTAAGCAATCCATCAAGTCATCCATCCCGGGTAAAGGAAATCTATACTTTATGGTGATGTTTTTTATAGCCCTCAAATTTGTACACATTCTCCATCCACCATCCTTCTTCAAACTTAACATTGTTGGCACAATGCATGGACTCAAACTTTCTCTAACCAACCCCTTGTCCATCAAATCTTGGACTTGTTTCTTAACTTCTTCATTTTCCTGTGCCGTCAATATGTACGCTGATTTGTTTGGTAAACTTGCTCTAGGTATAAGGCCAATGTGATGACGTATACTCCTTATGGGCGTCAATGAACAAGGTAAATCAACCACCACTATATCAGCGAAATTCTCCAGCAGTTCCTGAATCTCCTTTGGTAGATCATCTATCGAAGTACTGGTCAAAATGACTCTAGGTTTTCTCACCACAACAAACTGCATATCTTCATATTTCTTGACTTCATCAAGAATTTCCTTCCCACACATGAGAAGTATAGTGTTGCTCATCTCTTATTTTACCTTCTTATCTTCAATTGGCAACAACATATGTGTTCTACCATTTTTCTCTAAGGTGTATGTGTTCCTTCTTCCATCATGAACAACATTTCTGTCATATTGCCATGGTCTACCCAACAAAATATGACAGACATCCATGGGAATAACATCACACAAGATTTCATCTATGTATCCCCCTATCTTAAATTCAACTAAACATTGTTTAGTGATAGTTACCTGATGTCCTTTTTGCAACCATGAAACCTTGTATGGGCTTGGATGTGCAACTGTTTCCAATTCCAGCTTTTCCACCATTTCTATGGATACTAGATTATCTGTACTTCCACTATCCACTATGACCTTGCATACCCTTTCTTTGGTCTTGCTATCAGTTTAGAACAAATTGTTCTCTGGACTAGATTCTCCACCTCCTTCTCTAGTTTCAAGAGAATTTTCCTCATCATTAAGGATCTTCCGCCTTCTGCATCTTCTGCCTCAACATTTCGTCTTTTTGCTTCTGAAATGTGAGATTCTCCTCCATCCTTTTTTCTATCAGGACATTCAAAAGATTTGTGTCTGATCTTTCCACAAACAATTTTTTTTATTTCGCCTCCTCTGCCTCTTCCTCTTCCTCTTGCTCACGAAAAAGTGTTCTTATCGGTATACTGTCTCCCCTGTGAACTTCCTCCTCTTTCAGGGTGAGTATGAGGTTTCTTTTCTTCATCCTTGGGCTTCTGTACTCTATCCTAGGAAATTGATTTGCCTCTGCACTGACTTCTACCTCTACCCCTTTGACTTTGCTTTCAGACCAATTTCTCTTCAGCCTTCAAAGCCATTTGATAAGCATCTTCCACATTCCTGATGGTTACCATGCTCATCTCATCTTGAATGTCATATTTCAGACCATTCATGTATCTGGTGACCTTTTCATCATCAGTCTCACAATGAACTTCCTTGATGTTAAGTCGATAAAATTCCTCAGTGTATTCCTTCACTGTCATCCCCTTCTGTCTCAAATTTTTCATTCTTCAAAATAGATTAATCTGGTATTCTCTGGGTATAAACTTGGATTTCATCTTGGCGACCATTCTATCCCAGATTTTGATTCTTTTCTTTCCCTTGCAATGCCTGTCAACCCGCAGTTCATCCCACCGCAATGTTGCATGCCCTTTAAGTCTAGTGACAACATGTTTCACTTTCTTATCTTCCTCGACATCCTCATAGTCGAAGTATTTATCTAGAGCTCTAAACCAATCTAGCAACTCCTCAACATCTAAGTTGCCTTCATACATCGGGATGTCCATTTTTGCTCTAGCACCTATTCTTGCAACAACTATGAATATACGTTCTTCTGCAGCATATTCGGCTACAACTTATTCTTCACCTCCAGCCTTATTGGCCCTTGACCAAGTTTTGGGAGCACTTGGTCATATTTGACCGTTTTTGGGGACTTCGACAACCTGTCGAATATCGAGTGCCAGATGAAGCGGAGATTGCGGAATCTCAGCCCACTTTTGGGCCCCTTTTTGGGTTTTGGGAATATGTAATGGGAAAGGGATGTCGGCCCGTGGGTTTACCCACGCTTAGGCCCATTTTGTATGTATAAATAGAAGGATAGGAAAATATAAGAAGGGGGGTAATAGAGGGGTAATAGAGAAGAATATTGTATCTATGTGATATAAGCCAAGTGCCAAGGGGAGATCTGTGTGATCAAGAGCTTTGTGCATTCTGTATAGACTTGCAGAGCTTAGTGAAAGTTCCTGTGTGAAGGTATAGAAGGCTTTGTGCTAAAAGGAAAGGAAGAAGGATCTAGCGAGCTACGCAGATCTTCTGTCCTATGCAAAGTAAGGATTTATAAGGCTTTGTTCTTGTAACTGATTGGCCAATGATAATAAATAAGAAGAGTTGGTGGATGTAGCCCCAGGGTGGGGGTGAACCACGTAAACCCTGTGTTGTCCACTTGGTGCCTTGTTCTGATGCAGTGATGTGATTGTTTGCTAAGTGCTTTGTGATGAGTAGATAGATTTGTTATATATGTTTATGCTTAGTGCTTATGATGTGTAGAATGTTAGGTCTGATTCACATGTATATGCTAAGTTCTTGACTTGTTAGATCTGAATACTCTTTGGATGATAAGTGATCAAACAATCTAGTTCATTGTGAATGATGTGAAGCTCTTTTGTATCTGCGAAGTGGTTATTGATTTCATATTAAAGATCCAGTAGTGTTGAATGCAATATTAAGTAAGGAATCACGAATCTGTGTTCTAGCTAAGGTTGCAGACTCTTGAGTTCTGCAACCACCCTTACCTCTACCTCGGGTGAGACTTCATCTGCTTCGCAGGTGTTGCCGAAAGGGCCGGTAGTTAGGGTTTTGTTGGTGTGTTGTTGTAGCATTGAACCCTGGGTCTGCCCTTGTGCCAACAAGCCTCATTTTCACTTTTAGCTTCACTGATATCTTTAGAATCAACTGTCGATCTCTGTGTTGTCTCCATAGCATCTAATTGAGCACAAATTTATTTCATTTTCCTTTCCATCGTTGGATCAGGCATTGGTCTATATTGACGTCTTCTGGGAAGCATTGTTTTAAATCTGTTCCACATAGAATTCAAAGTCTGGGCTCTGATACCACGTGGCGCAACACCCCTACCTCAATAGGTTCTGCATGACCTCCCGGTATAAGGATCATTCTTAGTCTTCCCTTTGAGTCTGATTGACTCTTTGATTCCCCACATGAATCTTCAACACACAAGGGTTTATCCACAGGTCCTTCTTAGGAGCTACGCTTATGAGAACAAGCATTAAGTGCCAACTCTCATCCACGTGACCAACAAATGTGACCACACTCTTCACCTGAATGGTATATCGGGTTTTGTGACTTCATGACCCTAGTATGAGTTCCTTTGACTCCTTCAGTTCTCGAAGCCCCGAAAGGCTAACAGGTCCTTTGACTCCTCCCTTGAATTTACTTGATGTGACCTCTGTCTAAAACTTGGGGCCCACATATTTCAACACTTCGAAATTTCGCTTATCGACGATTTTCAATGCAACAACACCCTCCACCGATAGTCGAAACCGTGATGACTTTTGTCACGATCAATGGTCCTAAGATTCCTGTGATCTGATGGTTCTGGGTATATTAGGACTTCACGAATCGAGAGTTTACAACTCTCGACTTCACAATGTTCTCCACACCCCAAATTCTGGAATGACAAAATTCAAGCACGAGACCAACGACTCTCGCTGATCCAAATCCAACGACCATTATTACTCTTGATCTTATGAGTGTTGAAAGACACTCAACATTGATCTTTCTGCTGGTCTGCAAGATCCAATGACCCACGAAACTTCGACGATTCTCCCTCTGAAAATTTCAACCATCCGTTCAGCCTTCTCAAAGACTTATGCCCAATTGACTTGGCGTCTTTTCCCTTTGAAATTCAAAATTCCTTCAAAATGTGTGTTGGTGCGTCTCCAGTTGTCCTTCACTTTTGCACTTGCTTATGATGATTTTGCATCACATTGCCCATGTAGTGGGAGGGTTGAGCATATACATGTCGACACTTGGGAAGGAGCACTGGATAGCTATCAAGAGAGTATTCAGGTATTTGTGTGGCACAAAAGATTATGCTATATGATACCAAGGAAAACCTAGAGGTGATAGTGAATTAAATGTACATGGCTTTGTTGACGTTGACTAGGCTAGAGATATGGATCGACAGAGGTTGACTAGTGGATATGTCTTCCAGATATTCGGTGGAGAAATCAACTAGACGAGTAAGCAATAAGAGGTCGTAGCCTTGTCAACAATAGAAGATGAATACATGGAAACCACTCATGGAAGCAAAGAAGTAGTATGGATGCAAAGGATGTTTTCAGGAATCAGGTTTGAGTAAAGAGATATAGAGATAAGTTTCAACAATCAAAGCACAATATTTCTGGAAAAAAAACCCAGCTTATCATTCTAATACTAAGCACATTGATGTACAATACCATTTCATGAGAGACATGGTGGAAAACAACAAGGTGATGCTAGAGAAAGGAGGCACATTGGAAAACATAGTATACTCGTTGACCAAGTCTGTGAGTGTTGTGAAGTTCTCTTGGTGCATAGAGGTAATGGAAATTGTTTCCCTGGGTTTATGAATGAAACTTCAAAGGTATCTCAATTTCAACAAAGAAAACAACAAGTGGGAGAATGTTAGGTTGTTATATTCTTTGTCAGGCTATTGTATTAAAGATTTTTAATTACCTGAAAACACTAAATTGTCAAACTAGGGTAAGTGAACTTAGAGTTGCTACACTATATGTGTTGGTAAGATTCTAATTCCTACCTGAAGGTTATTCTGAGAAGAAAACACAAACTTACTCTTAGAAACTGAACCCTAATGATTATCTTAAAACTAATCATATCTTGTCTAATTCATCAAATGGAAACAATCCTGAGTTTAAGTAAAGGTAGTTCTATTCCTAATCTAATGTAATCACCCAAGACTATCTACCATTATCTTAAACATCTAATCATCATCATATCTATCTAAACCATAAAAGAGAGATCATTTTTAAAAACCTTTTAATCTAAGTATCAAGCAGTTCTAAATCTAACACAGGTGAAATAAATAAATGTCCTATTTTACCCTACAGGTACTGGAAGCTTCCTTTAATCAAACTATAAGCTAGCTATCCTAACAGAACAAAGTAAGTCTAAACTCAAATTATCTTTAAATCATGATCAAACTGGAAACTGGAAAACATAGCAAATCTAGATTAAGCACTTGGTTCATTCTTCAAATTCTATAAGGATAAATAACTCATTCAACATTCATCGATCTATAAGATAATATCAAACTGAAAATGATCTAATTGAAAAATGGCTAAGCCAGAATTTAACAGAGTAATTTTGAGTTCAAAAACTAACTCACATGCAGATTCTAGAACTAAAAATAAACTAACTCTATTGTGGAAAAGAGACATCGAATTGAACCTGTTGGTGGGCCCAACCAAGAGGTGCAATCACCCTAAAATGAAACCAGAGCTACTTAGATTATTCCATGCAAAATTGTTTCATACTTCACGCTCCATAATTCATAAACAAACTCAAATCATTTTAACAACGAATAACATAACGCATAGCAAATTGTATTATCAGAAATCGTATCACATAGCATATCGTAACCAACGTTTCTTGAGAGCGATCTCAGTTTATATAGATCCTCTCCAAATAGTCTTGAACATAGGTGCATTAATCTAAGTGAATCTTAGATCCGAAAATGACTCATAGTCAGTTAAAACTAATTTCACAGCTTCATGACACGCAGTGTCAAGAAGCATGGATCATAAATAATTATAATAAAACATTTCTACAATCTCTCCCTGAGTCATCATATTGAGTTATGACTCAATCAATTATATGAATCAAACCGTCAATCCAATCTGGCCATGTCGTGCAAGTCTTTGGCATCTTCACTAAGTGCGAGTCGGTACCTGGTACTGATAAGTCTTTTTCAAGGGAACAAGTACCTAACTCATGTCACGTTAGTATCAATATTAGTTTAAAATATCAAAATACATTAAAAATAACTTGAATCATAGGAATACCTTGAATAGCCCCATTTAGTTGTAAAAGGATGTCAAATGTGTCATGGTAAGGCCAGAAGGAAATGATACTAGATATGAAAATGGGGGTATATCTGACATGATATAGGGAAAAATATAGTCAAAACTGGAGACTGACATTCTTTGCAGTGAAAGTTGAGGTGGATCAAATGATAGTCAAAGTCAAAGGTTGAGGTGGTTCGACCAGGTAAATACGAAGTCGAGTTGGATCAACAACAAGTTGAAGGTCAAGGTGAGTCGACTGGGTAAAGTTGAAGTCAAAGGTTGAGGTGGTTCGACATGGCAAATACAATGAGAACAAATCTAAGAGGTCGACATGCGGGTGTGTGGTGACCAACTGAAGAGCGAATGAAGGATGATGGGAAGTCGACAATAATCCGGCTTGGTAGTCAACTATAACAAAATCCTGAGATTCGTAGGATTTGTAGCCAATGATATTCATGGTTCTGTAACCATTTTTGGGCACCTTTTCTTTAGGGTTTTTCTTGTTGTAAAGCCTATAAAAAAGGTGTTTTGTAAGGCTGTAAAAGCTAATCAATGAATCTTAAATCTTTAGATGATGAATGGCTAATCACTAAGAGTCTGTAATTTAGAGGTTTTTGGTCATGTATATGTAAGCTAAATTGTCTACAGGGTTTTTCTTGTGTAATCAAGAGGGTACGATGTCGATTGTGTCTTAGGTGTGGACCAATGATAGACATGTAACCTTTTATTCTGAATGAATAAGACAACAAGGATAAAAATGATCAAGGAATGTTGGTTTTCCCGGTTTGGGTTTCCAGGATAAAATCTCTGTGTACTGTGTTCTTTTTGTGCCATTTAATTTCTTGATTAACTCTTTCTTCCTCTCTTCTGCTAGGTTTAGCGTGGAAGTGTGTCTCATTTCCTAACAATTATCATGTGTATGGAACAATCTATTGCATATGGATACCCCATGCAATGTAGTTGGTGTTAAACTTTGTGTTGACAAATTCAACCCCATTATTTTTTGTTAGCTTTTAAAGTTGATGGCCCTATTATTTTCCACAAGGATCTTAAAGGTCGAAAACATGTCAAAAAATTTTCTCTTAAGTTTTAAGAAGTAATACAAGTGTGCATGGAGAAGTTATCAATGAAGCTTGAGAAATATTTATCCCAAAGAAAGAATAAAGATGAAGGGGACCACACAAATCACTATTCACAAGTTGTAAGGGATCCATGGCATGCCAAGAGGCATGATAGTCAAAATTGTCCCAACGATGTTGGTTGAGAACACAACCTGAACAAACACCATCTCAACAAGAAATGATAGGAAGATCAATGACCATATTGTGCATACATAGTTTCTATAATTAATGGTAGTTTAGGTTTCCAAACCACTCATGATAAATTTTTCTTGTATCATCACTGTGAGCAATAAAAATTAAAGGAAGAGAATATGACACAAAGTTTTCAAACTAGTACAACTTGGTAATATCATCAATTATTCCGGGGGTGGTAGGTGCGGGAGGGAAAATTCAATGTCCTAGAGGAAATGAAGTTGTCAACTATGCCCGGGGCCTAGGGAATGTGTCCAAAAACCTGGTAGAAGCTTATGCACTGTGGTGTGGGATCAACCTAGTGAAAGAGGAAGGAATTAAAAATTTACTAGTGATAGAAGACTCACTTTTAGTAATACAAGCAATGATTGACCAATGAATTCCCTTCGACAATAAATTAATCTCTCTATTAAAGTGCATCAAATGAATAGCTCATTCCTTTGAGAAAATTTGTTTCTTTCACATAAAAAGAGGGCTCAATGATGAGGTGGAATCATGGGAAAAGAAGGTCAAATATCTTGATCAAGGATCTCTTTGCTTGAATGAGGTTATTCATCCTCTCCAAGTGCCTTAAAGAGATGAGTAAGGACACTTCCTTTATTTGGATTTAGATACCACTAAGGGTAAATAAGGTGCTTTCCAAGACTTTTATAGAGGGGAACAAACCAAGTTTAAAACCCACTTCCCACTTCATGTTTCATGTTCTTGCTGACAAGTTTGAAAGAACAAGAGATAGGTGGCCTCACCTGAGCTCACACACAAAACATCCTCTCACACGAGCTAGTAATTACTTCATCTGTAGTGAATATGGAATGTATTGGAATATGGTTTTAAAAGAGCTCTAGTGTGGTGTGTCACTGAGGGAAGAAGCTATGGGGTTTTTTCATTCAAACCTTATGGAGTTAGGGAAAGAGAGGTGGAGGTCAGTGCAATGACATGTGTTGTAGGGGCTAGTCGACTAGACTCACCAATCGACTAAGAGATAGTCGATCGATTGTTGTAGTAAGAAATGTGAGTTGGTTGAACTATCTGCTAACCGATCAACCCGGGCAGTTAAGTAGTTACAAGTTCCTGGTAACTAGACATATATGAATATAAATAGACAAGCACATGGAGAATCTGATAGCTCTGTGTGAGATATTGTATACATTGTACTAGATTTCTATATCCTTTAATAAATACAGATATTGGGATCTCACTACTTGTGTATGTCATTGTCTATATATATATGTGTGTGTGTGTGTATCTTTTATGTTGCTTATGTAAGGACTACTGGTAACTCTCCCTATTTTCCCTTAGATTACAACAATGGTTTTGTTGCTAGTAGTTTTGTTCTTGGGCATGCAAAAGTATACATAGATGTTAAACCTTCAATACATACGTGAATGGTGGGAGATAAAGACTAAGAAATACATTAAAAATTATGCCAGAAGAAACAATATTTCACTCGCAGAATCAAGAGAAAGATTCTTCTCAGAAACCCACAAAATATTTTTAGAAGTCGTCCCTGAATAACTATTTCAATACATCAACAAGTCAAGTAATGTGTAATTTGATAGACGATGAGAAATTATGCCTCAATCTTACAAAAAAAGGATGATGGGATTTTCTTGACTAGTTTGAGAGAGTTGTCGAAGACTATATCTCAGAGCAACTTGTTGAAGATCGAACATC
Source organism: Picea engelmannii (assembly GCA_009831015.1). NCBI lineage: Eukaryota > Viridiplantae > Streptophyta > Pinopsida > Pinales > Pinaceae > Picea > Picea engelmannii. The sequence goes on from ML793083.1 coordinate 247,140, forward strand.
TATTGATAGAATAAAAGAAAAATTTTACACTAAATTGCACGAAGGATTCTTGTGTACTATTCTGACACTGATGCATAAATTCCTCCTCAACAGGGGAGTCAGTGACATTGTTTAATACCGACCTCAACTAGGCACATCGTTACCAAATAGTAACTATCAAGAGAGGGACGAAGAGTGGGAAGGATTTCTCGACGCAAAGTGCAAAGAAAGAAGACAAGCCTGAAATTATTTTTTGAATGAATGAACATGGCCAATAATATTGACTTCGATTAAGTCAGGGCGACAATGGGGGTTGATTGAATTTGTGAGATGCCACAAGGAAAGCATACCAAACGTTTTGATTACTAAAGCATAAATCTCATCAAGAGGAAAGAAAGCACACAAACAATCCACTAACATCCATATATTAGAGAGGGATAAAAGGAAAAAGAAAAGGGAAGAACTTTGTAACCTGTGGAACATTCCAAAGTCAAATAGAAAAATGATCGGAGAGGCTCATCCTGATAGAGTGAGTATGCAGTCTGAGTCTGAAACAAATCGACCAGAGTTGGCAATAACAACATTTACGATGACCCCCAATAGAAGTACAGATGTAGATTTGATAGAGGCTATATTAAACATATATCAACCGAAAGACAGACCTGAAATCATGGATTGTGAAGAGTCGGGACCAAAGATACGCACTCCCCTCACACTAGAAACCAACCCACGATTAAAAGAATTCATGGATAGAAAATACTTCATATCGATGACCAATCTACAAGATTATGGTATAGAACTGACAAGAATGGAAACCTACAATATGCACTCATTGTTGAGCCAGAAAGAAATGAAGTCAACAACATGCTCATCCAAATTAAGTATCTCACCGACTCGTCCCTCCTACCAAATCTATTATCAAGAGAAGAAACTAGTTATAGGCATGAACTGACACGACCATTGGAGCGACATTTAGTCAAGTATAAAGATCAAAGTTCTCAAACCAAAGAGATAATTTATGTAGTCAACAAGAACCAATTATTCCTCGAGTACCACCCAGTAAAAGACCAACCAACAAAAAATGTGACACTAGAAAACCCGATTGAAGATTCGACAACTTAGTCGAAAATTGCGATAACTCAAACACCACTAAAAGTGAGTACCTCTAAAAATACAATAAAAATGGGATTTAACCATATCCCACTATATGAGGGAGATGAGGAACCAAAAATACATTGGTTCGTTTGTGAAAAATTCTTGGATGTCGTAGACATCACGAATGCAACGAAACGAATGGCACAATTCGAAGCTGCCCTCTGACATCATGCCCTGACCTGGTTTATGAGCTTTACAGAAAATCAAAACCAAAAAAATTGGACATAAAATATAGTTTTCTAATGTTTTTTAAAGTCCAAGATGTCACACACCTGGCTGCACAAAAGTTAAAAGAAATAAAACAACGACCAAGTGAGTTAGTACGTGAGTATGATAAAATATTTAAAGATCTCTTGAGCCAAATTCTGACAGCAATCGACCAAATATTGCTAGTTCAGTGGTACGTAGATGGTTTACTGAAATGAATCCGCTCACCACTACACTTGTATGAAATAACCACCTGCGAATGTGCTTTACAAAAATCACAGCGCGTCGATTTGGATGATGACGAACCGTCGACTACTTTGTCGACTGAAAGACTCGAAGAACAAATAAATCACTTATAACAGATGATAAAGAATTTGTCCATAAGGAGAACTGAACTTTGGTGCGGTTCATGTTGCGAAGAAGGACATACGAAGGAAAGGTGTAACCTCAGTGACCAACCATCAATAACAACAGATGCACACAGAGTACAAGCTCAAAATTTTTGTAACATATGCGAGTGTTTGATTGATCAAAATGTACAATATTTTCCACTTAATTTGAAAAACACTAAGTGGTGCCATATCTTCGAAACTTCCAATCACAAAAAAAATAGAATGCCATTTCAATGCACATAATCAATCCAGTGTACAAACATTCTATCACACAGAATCCACTGACCAAGCTAACAATTACGGTCGAAGAGAGGACTACTACGGTCGAGGAGGTCGTAATCAATTTTGTGGTCGAGGTCAAGGTCGAGGAAGACCATACTGCTAAAATTATTAGAAAGATGACCACATCAGTCTAGATTTCCCAATGAAATACATAATCGACTTAAAATTATGCAATATATGTGGCGTCGGTGACCACTCATTAGAAGAGTTCCCATTAGTACTCGACAAAATTATGACTAGAAAAAATGTAAATCTTATACACGTAATATCAAAATAAGAAGTGTTGAATTCAAGGAATTTAAATATCATCAAAATATCTGGCGTAGGACGAAATATTAACAGTACCACCTTACACGACCAACAGGGAAGGAAGGACATTTTCTTTCCAAATATTGATAAAGAAGAACAAATTGTGAAAGAAGATATCATATTCTTTAAGAAAAACACTGGAAGACAGAATGAAGATATTATACAAGAATTCCTACAACTATTATAGGAAAAACAATCAGTTGTTTGATTGTTAAAACTGCTAAATATATTAAAAGAATACAAAGAATGACAAAGTCCATCAAAGGATGTCAGGAAACTCTCGTATAAGCATAAACATTATGATCTTGGAATCGATCTAGAAATCAATGAAGTATTGATCAAACAAGTAGTTGTCGATTTTGGATCTCAAGTAAATATCTTACCTCGAGAAACTTGGACAAGACTAGGTCAACCTGCTTTAGCACCAACTCTAAACTATCTCAAACTTTTGTATCAAATATTGATAGAGCCCATTGGTATACGCATAAACTTTGACACTCAAATAATGGGTATTCTGACTCAAGTCAGCTTTGAATTTATTGATCTAGTTGAGGGGATGACATGATATGCAACACTTGTCGGTCGGCCATGGGGTCGAAAAATGAAAGCAAATATCTCTTTGGAAAAATATAGAATAAACTTAAAAGGTGATGGAAGAAAAATAATCATTCCCTTGGATCTAAAAGAAGGAAAACCATGGACTAAATCATGGGATGAAAACCTAGAGGCTCGGTGAGTGTATCAAATAAACAACGAACAAAGAGATTATGTAGAACCAACTGCACAAGGAGAAATTTTGAGAGAATCTCCCATGTCAGTCTGACATAATTCTGACTCTGCTCTATATAACTGGAAAATTGAGAATTACAAAGCACACACAAAATATTGTTAGTCCATTGAAATCATCCCAAAGCATCCTGGAATGTGCTACTCAATCCAGGAAGTACCAATAGTGTATGAAAAGAAAATTTGACAGAATCCCACTCTCATACCGACCGACAGTCGAATAAGCAAGCCCTTATGATATAATGAATGAAATACACCTTCGACACATGTCGAAGAAGTTTCAAAATCCATTGGAAAGCAAGGAAGGATGCAGAGCCTCATGGAAACCTTCATAGGCCAAGATATAAGATGGTGGGAAACACAGTCCCCTAGGATACAAATGTGGAAAACTGTGTCAACATATTTCATTGAATGGCTAGGAGACCAGAAGCTTTCTAAAGAGGTTTATATCCCCATTTCCAGGATTGGGTATGATCCAGTAGAGCATATTAATCTATGCAAAAATGAGTGGAAAAGGATAGGTTAGAGAGAATAAAGGGTATGGCCCCACATGTTTCCAAGAATGTTAGAATAAATACAAAATAAATGGTATAAGATTGAAAAATATTGCGAACATACATTAAATTGGGCGGAAATTAAAGAAAACTTTGTACAAGACTTTGAATTCAATCTAGAAGAGGAACACTTGAGAGAAGAAACATAAGAAATAAGAAACTTTTTAGAAAATATGACACCAGCTGCACATAAAGAAAAAGGGAATATGAAGATAGATTTAGGATCGACATCAAATTGCAATCTTGTGTCGACGAAAGATAAGGAAGTCTCGACAACACAAAGACTCGACATGGAAAATATAAGGTGTCTAGGACAAAGCTTCCAGTGGAAAAAGGACCACCCAACATTGCAAAACCATGTGAAATCAGTATTAAATATAGCTACAGAACAAAAAGAAGATCATGAACAACCTGACTTCCCAGGAATCTTTACAAAAATTGAAGAAGGGGAACGTTATCTTGACAAAGAAAAACCACCAGAATGGATGGAGGCCGAAAGTGAAACAAAATAATTAGACATATCAAACAATGATTGCCCAAAAATGGTACAAATAGGTTATTATTGTATGAACAAGCAAATAGTTGACATAGGCAATCTGTTAAAAGAATATCAAGAATTTTTTTCCCACGACTACAAGGACTTGTTGAGGAAATGGGGGAGATGAAGATCAAACTCATTCCAGGAGTGAATCCAATAAAAAAATGATCATACAAACTAGCCCATAAATATAATTCAACCGTTCAAAAATAGATCGAAGGAATGCTACAAGCATGTATCATTTACCCCATCAACAAAGTAGAATGGGCAAGCCCCATGGCGGTGAAACCAAAGAAACATGATCCCAAGAAAATAATAATCTGTGTTGATTTCAGGGGACTCAATAAATTGATTGTGATAGATCCGTTCCCCACCCCCTTCGTTGATGAAATCATTAATGAAGTCATTGGTCATGAATGTTACTCATTTACCGACGAGTTCTCAGGTTATAACCAGGTGCCGATGGAAAAATAAGATCAGCCAAAGACAACATTCGTCTCATAATTTGGCTCCTTCGCCTACAAATTCATGCCATTTAGACTGAAGAATGCACCAACAGTCTTCTCGAGAATAGTTGTTAAGGCATTTCAAGAATATATATATATATATATATATATACAACTATGGTTGTCTAGTTTGACGAATGGATGATACACAACCTATTTTAAAATCATATACAATGGCTTAGGATTATGCTAAAACGATGCAAGAAAATCCAACTATCTTTAAACATCATAAAATGCATATTTTCTACACTAATTGGAATCATGTTAGGACATGTGGTATGTAAAGATGGAGTAAAGGTCGACATGGAAGAGATTAAAATTATTCTCGACTTAAAGTCGCATGTGAACCAAAAAAAATCAAAATTTTCCTGGGACACACTGGATACTATAGAAAGTTTATACGCCATTATTTGAACATCACATTTCCAATGGATGAGCTTCTATGGAAAGAAATTGAGTTTATATGGAGCCAATATTGTCAGGAACCCTTTGCATTCCTAAAGAAGAAGTTGGTCGAAGCTCCAATACTAAAATTTCTTGATTTATAGAGAAGGTTTCATGTACATGTCGATGCCTCCAACGTTGTTGTACAGTTGGTCCTAGCACAACCATATGACGACACAATTGATCATCCAAACACATACGCAAGTCAAAAATTGAACAAAGTATAAATACACTATTTAACCATGGAAAGGGAAGCATTATCAATGATATTCTCTCTACAAATGTTTTGTCAATACTTACTTGCCAATCCATTCACATTTTTTACAGACCATCAAGCATTGAAATATTTGGTTCATAAACTAGTCCACCAAGGCATGATTTGTCATTGGATACTTTTATTTCAATATCTTGAGCTCGACATAATCATACGACCTGGAAAAAAGAACATCCAACCTGACCACCTATCATGAATTGAAATGAGAGAAGACCCAACATGCATCGACGAAGACCTCCCATATGCACACTTATTCTGATTCGAATCTTCTCCTAAGGATTTAGAATATATAACAAACTTATTAGAAGAAGGAAAGGCTCCAAAAGATCTCTTGATAAAAATAAAATAAAGCGATAGCCTTAAAAGTTGCACCCTTCACAATAATAAACATGTACATGTATAAAATGGGAACCGATGACGTCCTAATCAGATGTGTTCATGAACACGAAAGGGAAGGAGTCGTTAATGAGGGTCACACATGACCAACTGGGGGGCACTTCCAGGCTAACACAACAACCAAGAAGATACTACAAGCGGGCATGTGATGACCAACTCTACATAAATACTATCGGGATCAAGTTAGAAAATGTGATAGTTGTCAAAGGCTTGGGTGACCTAAGTGGAAAAATGAAATGCCTCTAAGTGCAGTAAATCCTAATTGAGCATTTTAAATATGGGTCGTCGAATTTGTTGGGCCCTTTCCACAGACGGAAAGAAGAATTGGTGTTAAGTATATCATCACTTTTGTAGAATATGTGACTAAGTGGGCAAAAGTTGAGTCGTTCAAATCATGTACCAAAGAGGTCGCAACAAAATTAATCTATGATAATATAATCACAAGGTTAAGATATCCTCTTACACTAATTAGCGACTAGAGAACACACTTTGTGAATGAAACAATTAAAATCATGTTAGAGAAATTTTTTATCAACCATAGACAAACGACAACTTATCACCCACAAGAAAACGAGGCAGCCGAATATTTAAAAAAAACGTTACATAAAGGACTCACAAATATTTGTGGCATCAACAAAGACAACTAGGATGAGAAGATTCCCATAGTTCTATGGGAATATAGATCAGAATATAAATGATAAACATGTTAGACTCCATTCAATATCGTCTATGGAAAAGAAGTTGTTATTCCCTTGTACTTCTAGACCAACTCTGACAGGGTTGCAGCTGTAGAAAAATTTGACAACAGTAAAAGTATGAATAAACAATTGTACCAATTGAACAAGATGGAGGAAGGAATACTAATCACAATGCATCATCAAGAGGTCCAAAAGCAACAAAAGAAAGCATGGAATGACTAACATATAAGAAGAAATATATAAAAATGGATATTTAGTTTTTTTGTGTGACAGTCGTATAAAAGGTAAGGAAAGAAAACTAGAGACAACATGGCTTGGGCCTTATGTTGTCGAAGATATTCGATTGACCAGAGTGGTCCAACTCCAAACATTGTTGGGGCACCCATTCAAAAATTAATCAATGGTGCCCATCTAAAAAAGTATCACCATTGAAAGATAAGAACCTTGTTGGAAAAATCTAGCAGGGAAATGCCAACATGGACACAGATCTGACATTCTAGTCGGAATCGAGACAAGATCGACTAATCATATACTTATGAAAATAAACCTTTCTTAGTCTTATAAAAAAAATTTGGTTATAAAAAATTCAAGTATAAGAATCCATCAAAGAAAATTTAAGTATTAAAGATCCATCAAGCCATCAAAGAGAAAGAAACAAAGAATGACAATGGAGAGAGAAAGAATCCCCTGGTCGAGCCCCAAACAAAGCAGACAAAGACATGAACGACATACCACTCCATCACCTGACCTAAGGAAAATACTTATGAAAATACAATCAAGTGATCGGAATAGATCGACATCAAGCGAGCATGGATCAAGTGAACGCATGGAACATCAATATCATACAGACAGAGTGAGGCATAACAAAATGGATGAATGTATAAGTCACCAAGAACATCGACTAAGTCGCATCAAAAACAAAAACCTAACTATTTAAGAACAATGATCGATCAACCCATGTATCGAATGCACATTAATAGAGGACACCTTGTTGATCAAGTTCAGGAACATATCGACCAAGGAAACATCGACGCTAGTAAAGAAAGTGCATTCAATTCATGTTAGGGAAGGACTTGTGAGAATAATGAAGACATTAATGATCGACACAACATAGATGATCATTGTACAGCCACCAATTCAATAGTCAATCACCTTGACACATATGAAAAATCAATTGGAAACCACCATGAGTATTCCCTAACGGGGATAAAATGAGTTCTAGTTCAACACTAACTTAAACATCCACTCGCACGAAGTTCTCTAACTCTTCAATAATCATGACTGCAACTCACACATTCGTGAATCATCCAGTTGGGGAAAACAATATATATTCCCAAGACAACAAGGATTTGTAGGTGTACAACAAATCAGTGGCACTCATATCAACGTGAGTCATTTTGGTCATAAAGGACAATGACCATCACCAGTTATGCACTTCTATATCTTGGGAGATTGAGTTGTGTACAAAATATTCCATTATCACTCAGATTACCTTCAATATTACAATCCAAACCCTATATAACAGAGCTCAAGGAAAGAGAAAAACCACTTTTCAAAGAGTTAAGTTTTAAAACATAGACCATGGGGTCAGAGAACTTAGCATATTAAAACCCTATAGAACCAGACCTTCAGAAATCATAAGTGGATCAACTATCTTGGTCTCAAACATTAGAAGAAGAAATTATCCAACTCATAAAGGCACGAATGATCCTCTGTGGTTTCGACCGATCAAATCTTAGAGGAAGTAGAGCATTCAAGAATCATCCCAACGAATGGTGAGGGAAGCCACAGTCCACTTCATGTCAGAGAGGGTAGAAAGAAAATGTCAAAATATCATTTCAAGTAATAGTTTTGTGTGAAAAGAAATGACAGTGGACTCAAAACCAAGGATGCTACCAAAATAGGGCCTTCAGCCAATTCAGAAGCGGCACTAAGGGAATGGCCCGCTTACAAGTAGACAACATCTTCGACCTACCAAGCATATAAATGTGACCAACACATCATTTCCATAGAAAACAATAAACAATCGATTCAACTAGTGACGAAAATCTAAGATTAGCAGAACAGTCGGATGCAACACCTTAATTCGGTCAAGCACATGAAATTTTTTTCTCCTCCTATTTCAATTTTTCTTCCTATCTTTGTCTTCTACTTCTTAATATTGTAATCAAGCTTTGTAAATTCAATTTTGTATACTCCCCTTGCTCAAGATGAGCAATGAATTGAAAGGGGGGGGGATGTTGTAGAAGCTAGTTGACTCTGTCGACTAGACCCACCAGTCAACTAAGAGATATTCGGTTGATTGTTGTAGTCGAAAATGTAAGTCGGTCGAAGTATCTGCTAATCGGTCGGCCCAAGTAGTTAAGTAGTTACAACTGCGTGGTAACTAGACATATATGAATATAAATAGATATGCACATGGAGACTCTGATAGCTCTGTGCGAGAGATTGTATTCATTGTACTGCATTGTTATATCCTTTAATAAATATAGATCTTGGGATCTCACTACTTTTTTATGCCATTGTCTATATCTAAATGTGTGTATCTTCTATGATTCTTATGTAAGGACTACTGGTAACTCTCCCTACTTTCCCCTATATTACAACAACATGCTTGGAGGCGAAAGTCTCTATGTCAATGTGGGTAGTGTTTTTCATAATTCACAGGTGTGCTCTAGAATCGATCTTTGATTTGTTTGTAGTCGTGCTTTCTGGGCAATCAAATGGTGAAGGTTGGCAATGAATTTTCCTTTGTTTTTTCATTCTAATATTTCAGGAGGATTCACCTAGCCATTGTTGTTGGGAGATGGTCTTGTCCTAGTGTTGGGGAACCTGGAGTTTGAGGGGTCTATGAACAATGGCCAACCATGAAATCAAATAAATATGGATGGTCCTAAGGAGGCATGAATAAATCAATCATGTCAATAGTCAAGATTTGATGTCTCTTTCAACAAAGATGGTAGATATGGAATAGGCTCTCAATTTCCTCTCAACTAATGTCATGACTCTCATTCAATAACAAAGGCTTAAGGTTGACTCCTTGGAAGATAATTGTGAGTGTTTGAGATCATTGGTTGTTGTAATGCACTTGAATTCTTTGTCATTAGCAGCCAACAACCTGGGAGATGCAAAAAATGAAGAAATGGAAGATGACATGTTTAGTGTTATGACCCAAGGGGGGAATACACAAGGCTTAAATCATCTTGAATTTATACATCTCCTCCTTTTTTGTATCCTTGATCCATTTATTTGAGAAGAGTTCTTCAAATTATTCCCATGGCATTTTCCATTTATTATCCTTATCAATACTCGTCCACCAATTCCAAGCTTCACCAAGAAAAAAATTATTACTCTTGAAGGGGGCATTTCATATTCCTTTTCCATCCTCAACCATTCCATAAGATTTTTTTCATATTTATCTTCATCTCCTATAAGTTGAGGTATTTCCATTGATTATTAAGTGAGTTCTAACCCCAACACTCAAATTATAACCTCAATATATCATCAATAATGATCTCAACTAGTTATAATCCTTGTTCCAACATAATATTATATGTTTTCTCTTTCCAATATCTTTTGAATCAGCTCAATCGGACATTCCAATCAAAAGTTATGACAGTTTTAAGTGAACATACCTTTGAAACCCTAATTTGGAGTCTATCCTTCTGGTCGACCTTCCTTTTGATGTATTTTTGAAATTTCGACCTGTAGTACTATGTTGTGTCTTCTCTGCAATTCCATAGGTATGACCAAAATTTGAGGTGCCAAATAAAAGTTAGGATAACTTTCCCAAACCTTGTTGATTTTTGTACTTTTCTGGAGAGCGAACTTGCACAAAATGCCACACATCCAATATTTGATAAATGATTATAAAATTCATACCAAAAATACTATGGATTTTCCTCTTTCAAATGCAACTAGTCTCATGGAATTTGGATCCTCACTGGAGAAGATATGATTGTTTTACCCGAAACACTTGTTTGAGACTAGTTATAGGACTAGTAAAAAACCCTATCTTCCACAAGGTATATCTCCAAAAGTATAACTACCCAAAACCTAAAATTTTTACCACAAGTACCTCTCTATGTATTATAAATAACCTCTAAGTTTATCTTTCTGAAGTGGCCCATAAAAATCGTTATATTGAAATTGCAACATGACTTTCTCGAGGAAGCAAAAGCCTAGGATCAATGTTGTGAAACCAAATGTAATGTTATCCAAATGCTTAAAATATCATAGAAGAACATAAGTACACACCATGCACAATAATGTGAGAATGGATTACAACTCCAATATAGATAAGTTACACAATAACACCTTAAATAATAGTAGAACATCCTCCAAATAACCAAATACATTCATACACCATCATTCATTTGTCTACAATAATGAATACATGATCTCTATATATACCTACCTATTCACACACTACACATGAAGACACTTGACTATTAGTCCGACCCTATTACATGTATATTAACACATTGCATATACATTTATCCCCATATATTCTCCCCCTTGGGGTCATATCATATACATGTATGCCTATATATGCCCCCCTTGGGTCATAACAATTAGCCAAGTTCAAGACCCAATGGACATTGAGGAATCAAACCCTCCGCAATTGGTTGAGGGAGATGAAGCACGAGACAATGTCCACACTTAAATATTGAATGTTTTTTTAATTTTGTTAGTATCTTGGATCAATATATCAATACAACTACTAGCGGAATTATGTGGAAGTTTAGTTCAGTCTTAGAAGTTTCTAATAGGCTATTATATATAGAATTTAGACTGATAGACAAACCTCTTTTTGGATTCAATTTTTATGTAATTTCGAGTTTTAACCCCAACGTAGCCACACTTTATAATATATAAAAAATATTTTTTGTATCGATTAAAAAAAAATCATTAATTATTCCTTATGCTACAATATGCTAAGGATCCTTTAAGTTATTGATTACAAATTGGTGAGGCAAAAGCTCCAAGATTGTTCCTTCATCAGATTGAGTGATTTGATATATAGAAAGAAGGTTCCATATTCATCGCTTAAGAGCTTACTCCTCCATCACATTCAATGTCATCCTTTTTCAACCATCAACATGGTTATCCATATAGGCATCAACTATATCAATCTCTTTATACTTCTTCACAATATTCTTCTACCACATTAAATCAAGTACTATATTCAATAGCATACTCCACAATATATCCTTCTCTTATTCAATCAAACCAAGAATTAACCACTCAAGTAGCACGTATAACTTAGATGGTTGGCATGATATGTGGAAGACTTTGGCACTTGAATAGGTCCAAATTTCGATTCTCATGGAGTATAACTAGACCAAATGTTTTAGTCCCTAAGGGTCAACTCAGTTGGTAAGACGTGTGCACACTCTTCCCCTCTTTGATGGATTCCATGACATACATTATTTTTAATGAAGGATTTTGTTATATCCTAACAATAAGACCATTATTGTTGGCACTTGGTTAAAGCCTCACTTGGTTAAAGCCTAGGTTAAATTCAACCCACAATAAAGAATCCAAAAATAAGAATTATAACATTAACCATAAATATCATTCACATATGAATAAACAAACAAGGGAAATAGATGCTCAACACATCCAATAAATAACAAGTTTTTTTAAAAGGAAAACAAAAGAAATAATCATTCCATCAATACTCATAAGGTTTCCATCAATACTCATAAGGTTTGACACAATAAAACCTCTTTATAATTCGTACAAAACCCTAGGCATAGACAATTCCTCTATCCCTTTTCCCTCATCATCTTTACTATAAGTTCCAACCTTATTCCTCCTGCATCATACATATTTATACTTATGCAAAGAAGTTACACTTCATTCGGGACCATTACAACTAATTACGAAACTTCACGCAATATCCAACAAAAATAAGTCTAGTAGATCCTTGTTTCAGTCCGTGTTAATTCATATTAAACAAAAATATATATTTTTATATCCAAACACTACGCATGATCATTATTCCATATAGACTAGAGAACTTGTGCCAATTGCACCATGTAGACCATACAATTTGTGCATCGTGAGCCATATAGACTAGATAAATTGCACAGCTTAGGCCTGCAGGTGGATTGGAAAAGCTACCCTCCTCCGGTCCTTTGGACTTTGGGAGGTCACAGGTTCAAGTCCAAATGTTTGGCTGATTGGTTCAAACACGCTAGTTGGATTTTTTCAACAAGGTGGTCGGTCTTGATCGCTGCAGGAGGACCCTAGATCTGCTAAATGGGATGACCCCCCAAGTGGCATCTAGAGGGTAATTTATGAATTCCCAGAGGATATAAAAAAAAAACTCGCAACACATCAACTATACGACATAATTCACCGCTAGCTCCACATAGACTATACAACTTAATGCACCACTAGTACCACATAGACTATACAACTTAATGCACCACTTATGCCACATTGACCATGCGAGGTCAACATTGGGTATTATACAAGAAATCATTTAATCTAACCATTATGATGTGGATGATTATGTATGCATGTGGAGTAGTGACCTTGTCCATGCAATACTTGGTTAGCATAAGTAAGAAGGTGACAAGTCTTCTTACTAGTTCTTAACTTATCTAACCAATCCAAGATAAGTTATTTCTTTTGCAATTTTGACCATCACAATGTTTGTATGGTAACTTTCATACATTGTACCATTGGTAAAAAGAGTATAAATAGGTCCCTTTGGGCACAAAACTACTAATGAGGGAGAGATATTCCTAGATAAATCTAAATGGAAAAAAGAGGGAGAGATATTCCTAGATAAATCTAAATGGAAAAAGGTAAGGAATATAGTTACAAACCCCAAGGTCCATCTCCAATTAGGACCTCTCATCCAAGTACCTCATTATTAGTGTAGATATGAAGAGACATATTGATATTACTAGATTTCATAGGATCACTCGACGCCATATTTCTTCTATAGCCCAAATATTAGGTATCACTCACAGTATATATTCATAGTTTTGTATCACTCTCATTTTATTGGCCTCAACTGTTAATAAATACAATTTTTCTTATCTTTTCGCATAAACCTTTGACTAAATTTAGTCTTTAATCTTGGTATCTGTTGGCACATGGGCAGACCCAGGGTTCAACGCTACAAGAGCACACCAACAAAACCCTAACTATTGGCCCTTTCGGCAACACCTGCGAAGCAGATGAAGTCTCACCCGAGGTAGAGGCAGGCGTGGTTGCAAGACTCAAGTGTCTACAACCTTAGCTGGGACACAGATCTGTGATTATACAACTTAGAAAAGCACTTAGCACCATTAGTTCTTTAACATGCAATCATTATCTACTTCGCTAATAAACCAGAGCCTCACAGTACTCACAGTAATCTACCATATATGAGCACTTAACATAAGTAAAATAGATCGAACGTAACTGATCAAGCACTGAGCATATTCATGTATATTAGATCTAACATTCCATACATCATTAGTATTGAGCATAAGCAGATCTATCTAATAATCTCAAATAACTAAGCAAGAAGACATAAATACATTCAAACAAGCACCAAGCAGGATAACACAGTGTTTATGTGGTTCACCCCCATCCTGGGGCTACATCCACCAACTCTTCTTATTTATTATCTTCAATCAGTCATCTACATGCACAGAGCCACATAAACCCCACTCCACATAGGACAATAGATCTGTGCGCACCTCGCCAAACCCTCCTTCCCTGAGTTAGGTTACATCACAAAATCTTCTACCCAATCTCTTACAGTCACTTACACTCAGCCTTTCAAGTCTCACACAGCATGCACAGAGCATATACAACTATTACTTGCACTTGGCACATAGCTCATCGGCTCTTTTCTACATCGCATATGTATCTATCTATATATTACAAAATAGGCATAAACATGGGTAAACCCATGGGCCGACATCCTTTTCCCGTTACATATTCCCCAAAACCCAAAAAGAGGTCCAAAAAGGAGCCCAAGATCCCGTGAACTCTGCTTCTCCTTGGACTCCTCCTTCGATAGGCTTTCAAATTCCCAAAATAGGTCAACATGACCAAGAAACTCCCAAAACTTGGTCAAGGGCCAACAAGCCCCCAACACTCACCTGTGACTCGTACCGAGTCACTCTGGTCTGACCAATTCTGCCTCGAACGCCTCGAGCTTGGCCCAAGATTCTTTGACTTGCTTCTTTGATGTGGCCTCTTGCTCGGTGAACTCCTAGATTACTGTGTCATTTACCGGTCTTTCCAGGTGTTGTTCCGCTGTGAGGATGACCTGGTCTAGCTCTGCTCCTTGGCTCTTGACCTCTGTAAATAGTAGACATGCCTTGTCTTGCATAGGTTGAAGTCGTTGAGTGACTTCCATCACTTTACGTTGAAGCATATGGATCTGTTGTTGTGTTGTGTGTTGTTCATGAGACCTTTTCATTCTATCTACTGCTGACAGGGCCTTTAGCTATGCCTGTAGTGTATTCGCATGTTGTTTTGCTTCCTGGAGTTGCGACTCCAACACCTGTAATTCTGGATTCTTTGTAAGGTTTTCATATGTCTGGTCACTCTGATTAATTAGTTTCTTACACTCCAAGGCAAGAGATTTTAATATGCCAACTGCGCTGTGAGAAGTCGCTTCTCACCGGTCTCTTATATCCTGAGGGGTTTCAGGTATAGCGTGGAGTTCTAGATCTGTGATGCGTTGTTGGAGCTTTTGGATTACCTATTCGAATGATTTGTTGGCAACGAAACCATTTGTTGGCACATGGGAAGACCCAGGGTTCAATGCTACAAGAGCATACCAACAAAACCCTAACTATCGGCCCTTTCGGCAACACCTACGAAGAAGATGAAGTCTCACCCGAGGTAGAGGCAGGGGTGGTTGCAGGACTCAAGTGTCTACAACCTTAGGTGGGACACAGATCTGTGATTATACAACTTAGCAAAGCACTTAGCACCGTTAGCTCTTTAACATGTAATCATTATATACTTCACTAATAAAACAGAGCCTCACAGTAATCTACCATATATGAGCACTTAGCATAAGTAAAATAGATCGAACGTAATTGATCAAGCACTGAGCATATTCATGTATATTAGATATAAAATTCCATACATCATTAGTATTGAGCATAAGCATATATATCTAATCATCTCAAAGCACTAAGCAAGAAGACATAAATACATTCAGACAAGCACCAAGCAAGATAACACAGTGTTTAAGTGGTTCACCCCCATCCTGGGGCTACATCCACCAACTCTTCTTCTTTATTATCTTCAATCAGTCATCTACATGCACAGAGCCACACAAACCCCACTCCGCATAGGACAGGATATTTGCGCGCACCTTGCTAGATCCTCTTTCCCCTTGTTAGGTTACAACAAAAAATATTCTACTCAATCTCTTCCAGTTGCTTTTACTCATCCTTTCAAGTCTCACATAGCATGCACCGAGCATATACAACTATTACTTGCACTTGGCACTTAGCTCATCAGATCTTTTATACATCGCCTAGGTATCTATTTATATATTACAAAATAGGCCTAAACATGGGTAAACCCATGGGCCGACATCCTTTTCCTGTTACATATTCCCAAAAACCCAAAAAGAGGTCCAAAAAGGAGCCTGAGATCCCGTGATCTCCGCTTCGCCTTGTGCTCCTCCTTCGACAGGATGTTGAAGTCCCAAAATAGGTCAACATGATTAAGAAACTTCCAAAACTTGGTCAAGGGCCAACAATATCTTTTCTTTTTTTCATATTTTTGAAATTCCTTAAATCAAATCTTAATATACATCACTTTTTTTTAAATCATTAAAAGATTCTCTTTCTCCTCTTATACACCTTTCTTTCCCAAATTCAAATTAAATTTTGGAAGAGTAAACTATAAGATAAGATGATTATTCTCCAAAAAATATGATTCACCTCACCTATATAGTTGAGGGCTATATAGTTGAATATCGAGAAATAATTCCTTTCAATGTACTACATGCCTTGTGGGGCTAACAACCCACACCTAGTCATAATGGGAAATTAAGAGAGGAAATATTGTCTAACCACAAGTTCAACGAGTGGCTTGTAAAGAAGGATATTTTGATTCAAAGGAGATGAGAAAGAATTCATTTCAATGTACTACATGCCTTGTGGGGCTAATAACCCACGCCTAGTCATAATGGGAAATTAAGAGAGGAAATATTGTCTAGCCACAAGTTCAACGAGTGGCTTGTAAAGAAGGATATTTTGATTCAAAGGAGAGGAAGAGGTGTTATGTGAAGCCTAAGTTAATCTACTAAAATTTTGTGCATTCATATACAATGACATGCATTAATATCTATAATAACTAACAATTGTCTTTGATGGTGTAAAGGACAATGCAAAAAAAACAATGTGCTAAAATGTAATATGTATTATGTGGATTTGAACATAGATCATACATGTAGAATTGCATGATTTTACTACAATGGTTAGGTTTTAAACCTAGCATTTCCTATTTGTATCAACCTTGAGTGCACCAACGTTGAGTGAAGATAAATGTTGCACTAGGAATAATATTATAGAAAAAAGAAACACTAAACCACCCTTTAAGTGAAATAAAATTTTCATGAATACTTTGCAAAATCGATGAATTGCTTGGATATTATTACAAACACGTGGGCCTCATACACCAATTTGGTTCCCATTGTGACCTTAAAACAAGAGAAAGAGAAACATAGATTGTTTCTACACAAAGAGGAGCACTAATACAAGATAAAGCATCTAGTACAAAAAATTATTTGAATATAGTGAACTATTGCAATGGCCCTTAAATTTTAGAATATTGGAGTATAAGCAACAACGTAGGGTGTTGAGACCCGAAATTGACATCCCCATTACCCTATTATACTCTTCATCTATACCTTTTTGGCCTACCTAAGCTTGGGTGAATGACAAGAACGCTACCATTAGCCAGTGATAAGGTCATAAGGTAAAGTATGGTTAATTCATGCATTTTGTGGTTTACTGAGTTAGGGAATTAAATATTTCATGTACTAATGCTTCAATTTGCCATGTATAATATTTGACCTCTAGATAAATCCAACCTTCCTATACCAGCTCAGTTATCCGGTACTTGTGCACCAAGACTGCCACTGTCTGAATCCGGTACCAAACACATCCGGTACTAAAATATCATTTGTTACGATCTGATACCAACGGTCGTGATCTGGTACCACCATTTGCGCACTGTTGTGATCCAATACCATCTACCTGTCATGATCCAGTACCAATATAGAGAGCCGAATGTACCAAGTTTAGCTCTGGATCGCCCAAGATAATTAGTGGATGTTTATTTTCTTTAGCAAGGCTATGTTAGAATAGTTTGTTGATTGCCTCATCCTCATGCACTTCTTGTCATGAGGATAAAGCTAAAATATGTAACCGAATAATTAAATTTAAACATTTGACTAATTTTCAAATCATGTCACCTCCTTGTGTTTCACGACTAAGACTGTTAAATAGTTGTGGCAAGGATGGTGAAAGGAGAGGGGAGTTAGCATATTACCAACATGTGAAGCAACATGTGATATTGTAGAACATATTCTGAGTGAAGACTAATAGAAGAACGTCATTTATCTCCATGTATTGATTGCCTATGATTAAATATGAGTTGATTTGTTAACAAAAGTTTGATGTTATGTTTTGATATTTGAGTGAGAATAATGTGTGGGTTGAAGACAAGCTTAATGTAGACTTCAGTAGCTGACTTGTTGAAGCAGCAAGGGCCCACCGCCCAACAAAGGTCAACATCTTCGTATATTAGCATTAGCATTTGTTTTCAGTAGTGTAAATGTTAAATTAACTGAAGCTTTAACTCTGTTAGATGATAACAATACAACTTAGACTAGGATTTCCATTATATAATTGCTTAGAGATCTTTACTTGCTCTGTTTTTGCATATGCTCTATTTTTATGAATTTGGTTTTTAGACATGAATGTTGGCAACAATGGTCAGACATATTTGAAGGAGAACTAGTGAAGTCCACAACAACACATTGTGAACCACAACATACTCAGTATATTGACTATTGAACTACCCATGCTATGTCTTGATGATTGATGTGTGATTTCTCCTTCGGAAGTGTGGATTGCATAGTTAGTTTTTTGGGTCAGATAACAGATTTGATCTGTCAAACCAACTCCATATCATACTTGCATGTTCCATAATGGAGTAGATAGCCTCTCTGTGAAAGACAACCAAAGTGCATTGCAATTTTCTATTTTGATTTGTTTCCAGCATGCATAATCTAGCTAGTTCTATACTCGTGACATTAGAAATTACCTTTCTTACTGGTGTCTTGTAACTCTGTTGATTACGAATCTTGGATTGATAATTAATGAGTGCATTATACTAAAAATATAAGAAACGCAACATACGGCAAGAGAAAATCATTTAATTATTAGAAAATAAAAAGGAGAAATGATGAACAACCATATGAACAAGTAAGGTATGTGAGAATCAAGCTTACATCTTGTTTATGGCCTTGGAGATCACATTGTGGGAAATATGTCCATGAGTACACCCTCATTGGTCTATTAAGTGAATATAAATGTTGTGGGGCATAGTACTACAACCCACAATACTTACAACTAACATGTTGATAGAATTTGAATGTGTGTGGGATTAAAAGCCTCGCATCAAATTTTTTCTATAGGGATTTATTTTACTAAATTCCCATGAAAATGAAAGTGTTATTAATTTGATAATCGATCTAAACATGGTTAGGGGCAGTAGGTGTATGGGGGGTCATTCTTCATCTTGAGGGAAACTAAGAAATTGCCTTTGCCAAAGGATTAGGTAAGACCAACAATAATCAAGTAGAATTTTTGGCATTGCTACAAAGGTTGATGATTCTGAAGAAAAAAGGGATTAATAAAATATTCATGATTCGTGATTCCTAATCCAGGTGGATGTTAGTGGCCACCCACCTATTCAAACTGTCTCAAAACAGTTCGTTGGAAATTTACTATTTTTAGAATTTTTCGGTTTCTAAACTTTTGGGGCCATTTTGAGGGCCTAAACGACCCCTTTTCGCGATCAGGCACCTCAATGACAACCAAAGGTTTTGATTGATCCCCCTAAACGAAGCTCCTCATTGATACCTTTCCAACAAGCTATTGTGCACCCCAAATGAATATTGTATGCCAAAGTTACACCCTCGAGAAGTTGATACACCAAACTACATAAAACGAGATCCACAAAATTGTTGGATTTTCATCTTCTGGGGTTAGGGTTTTAGATTTTATTTATGTTAAAAAGGACTTTGGAGCCTCATTGTAATGATCATATTCCTCCAAATGAGTGTAGCCATCACATATCTTCTTAGAGATAAGCTGCCACCATTATAGTGAGTCTTTCACTCTGTATTTCTACAGTTTTGTATATTTCGCTCACTAATAGAAATTGTGTATTATTGTATCTCTGATATATCTTTGTTCTATTATTTTCTCTCTTGTAATATCTCTATATATTTCTTTGTTATATATTTTCTCTCATTTATTTCTCAAATAATCTGAATCAGTGGTATTAAAGCAGGTTGCTATTGATCATTTTTCAGTACATGTCCCCGACGAGGTTCGAGTATAGCAAGTTGGGTCTCGAGATTGTCTCTCTTGAGGAAAATCACTCTCACATGTCCAAGAAACCCTCCTTGGCGAAAGAAAAGAAAAACAACGGAGCATAATATTCTATTAATCTTTTTTTGGAGCAAGCTCTCACACGACAGAGGGACGAAATGATGGAGAATTTTTCCCACATCCTTCAACGCATGTTGATAATAGCATATGCATCTTCATCAAGAGACCACTTTGGAGGTACCTCTGCTTTCAAGGTGCAAGTTAATTTTGATATTCCCATATTTGAAGGTCAGATCGATGCAGATTCCCTAGGAAAATGGTTAAATATGCTAGAAGGTTATTTCTTTGTTCACAATTATTCCGACAGGGAAAAGACCACCTTCTCACTCCTTAAGGCTCTCCCCCATGTCAAACATTGGTGGGAAACTTACTAGAAGCAAAGTTCCATAGAGGAGTCTGGAATATATGGGTTCGATCCCACTTGGGATTTTTTTGTGGATGTAGTCAAGGAACAATATTACCTTGTTGCTAACTATGAAGACCAGTACATGAGATGGACCACACTATGGCAAGAGAGAGGCCAAACATTGTCGGAGTTCACAAATACTTTCCATACCTTGTGCACCAAGATGGGTATCAAATACTCTCAGCAACATCTTGTTCTGAAATACCGCGAGGTTCTCCATAGGTACATCCAAACTAAAATGGATGTCCTGGACATCTCATCACTAGGAATGCCTATCAATATGCTGTCAAAATCGAGCATAAATTTAGGCACCAGAAAAAATGGGAGTTCGGGTCTGCAAATCCCCAACAACCAAAGTATGGTAAAGAAGACCCTAATAACCAACCTCTAGAAAACTAGTCCAAACCACAGGAAAATAAGGGTAACAGAAAGACGTAGAAGGACACTAGAAAGTGGTGTGACTTCCAAAAAAGCCCCTGGCACAACACTAATGAATTTCACTCAAAAAAATCATTGGTGGTTGAGATCAAAGAAAAGGAGTTGAACCCCGATTCATAATTTGATTCATAAAATAATGGGAGAAGACAGATCATCGACGCAGACCCCACTACTATTGTCGTGACTGCAACAATTCAACCAGAAGAACCAACAGATCCCGAAGAGGGAGAGTACATTTTTCATTCACATATGTGGATGAAGGGGACCCCATTGCATTTTATTGTTGATAGTGGAAGCCAGAAGAACCTCATCTCAGCAGAGGTCGTCAAACAGTTGGGAGTGTCGACAACACCACACCCTCATCCATACAACAGCGGGTGGCTTCGCCAAGGACGAGATCTTCGTGACAGCTAACATTGTTGATTGTCATGTGACATCCAACCATTCAAGGATGAGGTATTATGTGATGTTGGCCTACTGGATGTCTGTGATGTTCTTTTGGGCCAGCCATATATGTGGAAGCGCGATGCTATTTATGAGACTCGACCCCGCAGTGTCATTGTTACTCTGGGAGGTCATATATATAGGATACTAGAGGTAGTTCAGACTATTGCCCCACCAAAATAGTACCGCAAAGTAATCTCTCATACTAAAAAATTGTTAGGGTCCTAACCCACACATAGGTACAACAATATATTTGGATGTAATAAAGGTCGATATTAATAAGGCCTTTCAATAAAATAGAATAAGGCGGATGTAAGAAGACCTAATAGAAGCTTCCGCTTCTAGAAGGATATTCCTCTAGATGCTTATTTTTAGTATAAATAGGAGTCGAGGGTATGAGAACCCTAGCTTGGATATTATTGTAATAGAGCTCTTCTCAACTGGAGGTTTCCCCCTCGAAGAGGCTTGTGAACATTGCTTTCAGATTCAAAGTGTTATTTCTGTCGTTATTATTATATCATTTCAGTGTAATTGTGGTGAATGTTCTGGTTATATTGTTGTTATTCTACCATTACTAGCATTTTATTTCAGTTTTGCATACATTTTATATCTGGTATATTACAAAAATTCAGCCTCTTCACAATCTATTCAAAAGGTGAATAGAAGGACATTGCAACCACTATAGCCTTGGCCCAAGACCTTTATTTCCAACAGAAGCAGATTGTAGAAGATAAACAAGATATTGTTTCTTCACCTATAATGGTACCTACACACTGCCCACTCAAGCCAATATACAACAGGTTGGTTGAACAGATTCAACCCCGCCAGCAACAGGTTCCTGACAGTCTTCAACAAGTTAAGCAACGCAACTTCTCCAACAAGGAAAGAAGGTCACCAAGATACAGATTCAACAAACGCTTCCCCCTCTCCCCTGGGAAATCAATGCAATGGAGATTGTTATCCCCATTTTGAGGATAACTAAGGAGATTATGTCTTGAGGCCCTCACGTTGCAGATATGGACTGCCAAGAGACTACATGACTAGCAATATCCTTTTGCAAAGATGGAGGCCCTTCTCACCACCACAGAGGTCGTATATTTTAAGATGGCATCCACCACACCAACTGGCTTTCGTAAGGCAGTGGGCCTTGCTCCATGAGGTACAATTCAGGTATTATGGTGAGTATCATTTCAATACTTGAGGCATTTAAGTATGTTTTATCCTAGACTGCTTTAGATTTCATGATATATCCTTGTACATTATGCCTATTTCCCTACTTCACCTTGGTGGTTGACATTGTTCCCTGGTAAGTGGTCTTCCTTGGGGATGGGTTTGCTACTAGGAAATCCCTTGAAGAGCCATCATACCATTCACGACCATACATACCACATTCCATCAATATTTCCCCCCATTTCCTTATCTCTTGGGATCTTAGGGTGTATTGACCCAAGAAGGGGTTTTCCCTCATACTTCGGGAAGAAGGGGATAAAGGCCCAAAGGGATTGTTGTTGGGTAAAAGATAAAATCCTATGTATAAACCTTCTAGATGCTTTTCCCATGGATCACCCAAGAAATCAATGAAATGCTTATCTTTGAGAAAAAGAGGACCCACAAGAAATATGATTATAAATGCTTAAAAAGGTTAGCTAGAGGATAGGATGTCTCATCACGAGTCGGCTTATCATGTTCATGGATATCTAGTGGTATGAAATTACCATCATTTGGTCACCAAGCTAGGGTAATGGCTCTCAGTTGCATGGCTGAGAGAAACGGGGTCTCATCACGATCCAACCTTCTCATTTCCTCTAGGTATTTTTGGGTGACACTATCATTCTTTGGACACCACAACAAGGCAATGGCCTTCAACTTGTCCTTAAATTTATGAAAGAAACAAAGAATGGAAAAATAATGGGCTTGGAAAAATTTAATTGCAAATGAAGGTACCACACACCCTTTACAAAGGCACCCATGAATGAGACACCACAACCCCTTGTATGTCATGAACCCCATGCCCATTGAGTCTTGAACCTTAACCACTTCATCTACTTTACATGGCTTAGAGAGGGATCTCTTGGAAACACTCCTTGACCTAGGGCAAGATCTACCCAATAGGAGACCTCCTCAACCCTCCCATATTCAAGCTTCACAAGTCGCATAATGTCTTTGAGCACTTAATTGTATGACATGGTAATATTTGATGCACATGCTTAAGTGGCTCATTTATTGATTGGATTTACTTATCATGATTATGACTTGAGATCCTTGGACAGAGTGCTTATTTGTCTTTGCAGGACCTAGTTGGTGGACAGTTTTGGAAACCTAGCTTGGGCTTCCATGGGGCTTGAAGCCCATAGGTGGATGCCAAGGGCCTACATGCCGAATGAGAGAGATGAAACCTCAAATGCCTATAAGATTACTTGAATGAAATAACCTATCCCCCACATGCCAAACATTATGCCTAGGAGAGGCAAAACATCAACTTTAGAGGCATGACGTCACCTAGGTGGGTTAGGGTTTGGTGGTGAGGTTAACATGCATTTGCACAAGGACGTTTTGAGGGGTTTGAGGCTTTGAACATGTAGGAAGTGAATTGGATTCTTGACATGTGGCTTTGAGAAACCCTTCTACACTCCATCACCAACGACTTTCTCCTAGTGCCAAAAAGTCACCTAAAGGGTGGCTCCTTTATAAACTAGGGTTTTCTTTGTGCAAAAAGTGAAATTAAAGTGAATTGTTTAATATTATTTTTTAAAAGGGGAAAGATTAGGTTGTTGACCCATAGTATTTTGTTTTACCCTAAATTATGTGGAAAAATGATCTTGGTGACATTTTGTATAAATAAGAGATCATAAGATCTTATTTTATGATAACTCTCCCATATTGGAGAAGTACTTAGACTGAACTTTTCACTCTCTTTGGCTATTTCTCTCTCTTGTGCTCTTGTTTATGGATATTTCTTGGATTATTGGTTGATGGAAGTGATGCACTAGCCTTGGAAAGATTCTCTCTAGCTTTTATGGTGGTTTGTCTTAGCTTTTTCCTTGAATTGGTAAGCTTTTTTCTACATTGTGTTATCATTTGTTTCTCAAGTAAAGGTCAATTTGCTAGAGTTATGTGGGAAGTATAAGGGCATACACCCCCACCATAGTCTCCATAATTTTATGCGTATATTCTATTGGTTTAACAAGGGTTTTCTAAGAGAATTATAAGGGCATACACCCTCTTAACTTAAACCCGAGCTAGAGATACTTGCCTTGGGGAGTAAGAGGATTTACACCCCCAAGGAAGTAGTATCTCTAGCTACTTATTTTCTTAACTCCATTAACCCATTGTTTGAAGGCACTAGTCATTTACTTGTTGCATTGGAGAAATAAATTGTTGCCTTGTTAAGCATACAAATTTCAAGTTTTAAAGTTCTCTCTTTGGGAAAGTGTTCCTTGAGCCTTTGGCTCCCTTGCCTCATTGAGGTGTCCCCTTTCAACAACAAATTATTGTTTCTATAGTAAATCTAACCTACATCCATTAGGGCTGATCTAACCCTAGACTACTAACACTAATTATCTCCTAAACTAACCCTAGACTAGACCTAAAAATATGCCCTAGCCTTCAACTAACCTAGGCGTACTTATTGAGCTAACTAGGGGCTGATTTGATTGGGTAAATTTTATGAAATAAGTCTTGGTTTGCTACAACCATAAGGATGGTAATTTCATTGCAGAAACCCTAACCTAAAGTCACTCATAACTTGTGTTTTCACCATCAAAAGTCGCTAAGAATTTCCCCAATTTATTCTACTTGATTTAATACAATTTGTTAGTGGTTTCTTTGCAAGTTTTAGTGGCTGATTTCTCTACTGTCACAACAAGTTTTCTACAGCCATAAGGCTGAAAATACTTCTGCATACATCTTTTATGACAGTCATAATTTTTTGCTAAAGTCTCATGCTATAGATCGTGGAATTCTCTAGTGATTATCTACTTTGTTTCAAGCATATTTCATTTGACTTTGAGAAATATTTCTATCAGCTTTAGTACTTGTTTTACTGCTGATATATACTTTCATCTATTTCTGCAAATCAGGGACAACAAGCTTAGTGTGTTGATCATATTAACGTATTATACTACATAGTGGTTTTCCTTGTGTCTCGGGTAGGTACCAACTTCTCGGAATTTCATCCAAGGCTTTGGAAACCTCAAAACAACCTAAGACTCATTTCACCCTTATGTTTCCATATAGAATATTGACCTCTAGGGGATTCACTCTTTTCATCTTTGTTTCCCCCCTCCTTTCCTCCTAGGGCCACCAAAATCGCCTCCCTAGAGTGACCTAGTCACCCTTGAAGCGTGGGACCTATGTTGAGGTGACATTGGGTATAGTGTCCTCAAGTTGTCACCATTTGGTGGTTGGGTTGGGCTTTTCCCAACCTACAAATTGTGTGATAAAATTTTGGCGCCATTTTTGGGGAGGGTTTTGAATCCTCTTTGAAACCCTAATGACACTCTGGCAAGCTATCCCTAAGCCTTTATAACCTAGCTTGCATGGAGACTCCACCCAAGGGACGTTCCCTTTCCACCTTTCTTGATGGGATCCTTTTGAAGCTCATCTTGCGACTCCACTTTCGCAGAACCCACTTTTTCCTTTTTCCCCCTTTCCCTCCTTTGGTGAGACTTGATCTCACCTGACGACTCCTTTGAGGCACTTTTCAATCAATGGAATTATGGCACCATGAGATCAACCCTCATCCATAACTTTTTGTGACTCGATGATGGCATTTTTATAGATGGAAAAGGATGATAAGAAAGTTGCTAACGAAATGATGAATCGCGTAAGAGATTTATTAACTACCCTTGACGATGAAGAAGTGCTTGAAGAATAGACATATGAAGAAATTTATTAAGAAGAGAACATGATGAGTTGTGACCCTTTCAAAGATATTGATGATTCTTTATTATGTGTCGTTGGAAGTGAAGAAGTATCGAAGGAAACCTTGGATATGATAGATCCTCTTGAAGAAAAGCGAGCAAAGAAATATGCACTAAGGATCAAGACTCTTGTGATGAAGAGGCGATGGAGGGGTGTGTTCATAAGAAGAAAAAAGAATTATGATAAAGTGTAACATATTGAGGCACCACTATCCTTGCTCATATTTGATGAAAGAGAGGTTGTCCAACCTTGCTCTCCTCCCACACAAAATGTTGAAGAAGTGATATGTCTCGAAGATGAAGAATTTGAAGATCCAGTTGAATACATCCATGCTTCTACTCCTCCTGCACACGAAGACAAAAATATGGTCATTTTCAGTCATACTGGTGGTCTTATGAAAGTACCCTTCGATATGGTTGATGGGCATATAGACATTTTCAAACAGACTAATAGACACGGGTGGGATTTTGGTCATCTCATTTTCGATAGAGACCCCATTTATGACATTGAGAGTAGCCCTCAAGAAAAGGGGCTTGAGTTGTCATCTTCAGAGGACTACTTTTCATATGTTTGGGAACTTGATGATGACATGATTACGGATTTGTTTGAAGACTCTCAACCACCTTCAAAGGAATACCAGGATGTGGCCACCTCAAAGCAATCAGAGGCTCACTCTACAAAGAGGAAGTACTTTCATGTTGAGGATTTATATAGGGATTCGAAGATAAAGAGGGTGCATTTTTATCTTCCTAGACCTGAGAATGTCCCTTACCTCATTTCCTCTTCTCAGGGAAATGATGAGGTATTCTTGGGATCTCTCTTATCTGTTCGATCTTCAGGAAGCAATGATCATGTTCAGGAGGATGAAGATGAGACTTTGTATACATATAGTATCCCCCTTCAGAGATGGTTTGATCGAACATGTGGCTATCACTTCCAGCAGGATTCCTTGGATGATCAGAGTTGCAGATATTCTTTCCAGCAGGATTTCCTCCCTCCCACCCATCTCCATGAGTTTTATTTCATCATTGATAATATATGCATTTATACTCATGATTATTATGTTCTTGAATTATCTTTGTTATATTATGTGATTAAGCACAGGGGGAGATACATTGATGAGATGATCAACCGGTTGCACTGGTTGTATGACTTCACCTGACATCATCCATCACTTGATATTTATGGCCCCAAGGCCCCAGGTAAGTAGGTAGGCCATTTAGATTTCTTTCATTTGCATATTGATTGCTCATATTAGTTTATATGCATTTCATTTTCATTTTTCTCTACTTGCATATTGATTTCATGCTTAGTTTAGAAATTAAAAAAAAAAAATCCAAAATTTTCTTTTCTAGATTAGTTTTCATTTTGGATATATATATATATATATATGGATAAAAGGGTAATCGCACTACCCTATATGCTTTGATCCATTTCTCTGAGTTTTGGCAGTCACAGGTCTACCAGGATATGTTGTGGTTCTTGTGCACTCTACGACAAGCACATGTACCCAAGTAGGAGCTAGATGTTATCCACATTTTGTGGATAACTAAGGAGATTATGTCTCGAGGCCCTCAAGTTGTAGATATGGAGTGTCGAGAGACTACATGACTAGCAGTATCCTTTTGCACAAATGGAGACCCTTCTCACCACCATAGAGGTCGTATATTTTTAGATGGCATCCACCACACCAATTGGCTTCCGAAAGGAAGTGGGCCTTGCTCCATGAGGTACAAGTCAAGTATTATGGTGAGTATCATTTCAATACTTGAGACATTTAAGTATGTTGTATCTTACACTTCTTTAGATTTCATGATATATGCTTGGACATTATGCCTTTTTCCCTGCTTCACCTTAGTGGTTGACATTGTGCCCTAGTAAGTGGTCTTCCTTGGGGATTGGTTTTCTACTAGGAACTCCCTTGAAGAGCCATTGTACTGTTCCCGAACATACTTACCACTTTCCATCACTATTTCTCCTCATTTCCTTATCTCTTGGGATCTTAGGGTGTATTGACCCAAAAAGGGGTTGTCCCTCATACTATGGGAAGAAGGGGTTGAAGGCCCAGAGGGATTGATGTTGGACAAAAGATAAAATCCTATGTATAAACCTTCTAGATGCTTCACCCAGGGATCACCCAAGAAAGCAATGAAACACTTATCTTTGAGAAAAAGGGGACCCACAAGAAATATGATTATAAATTCTTAAAAAGGTTAGTTGGAGAATAGGAGGTCTAATCATGAGTCGGCCTATCATGTTCATGGATATATAGTGGTATGAAATTACCATAATTTGGTCACCAAGCTAGGGTAATGTCTCTCAGTTGCATGGCTGATAGAAAGGGGGTCTCATCACGAGCCAGACTTCTCATTTCCGCTAGTTATTTTTGGGTGACACTGTCATTATCTTGACACCACGCTAGGACAGTGGCCTTCAAATTGTCCTTAAATTTATGAAAGAAATAAATAATGTAAAAATAATGGGCTTGGAAAAAGTGTATTGCAAATGAAGGTACCACACACCCTCTACAAAGGCACCCATGAATCAAACACAACAACCCCTTGCATGTCATGAACCCCATGCCCATTTATTCTTGACCCTTAACTGCTTCATCCACTTTACATGGCTTAAAGAGGGATCTCTTGGAAACACTCCTTGACCTAGGGAAAGATCTACCCAATAGGACACCTCCTCAACCCTCCCATATTCAATCTTGACAAGTCTCATAATGTATTTGAGCACTTAACTATATGACATGGTAATATTTGATGCACATGCTTATGTGGCTCATTTATTGATTGTATTTACTTATCATGATTTTATGACTTGAGATCCTTGGAGGGTGTGCTTATTTGTCTTTGCAGGACCTAGTTGGTGGACAGTTTTGGAAGAACAATCCTAGTTTGGGCTTCCATCGGGCTTGAAGCCCATGGGTGGATTCCAAGGGTCTACATGTCGAATGAGAGAGATGAAACCTCAGAGGCCTATAATATGACTTGGATGACATAATTTATCCCCCGCATTCCAAACATTCTACCTAGGAGAGGCAAAACGTCAACTTTAGAGGCATGGCGTCACCTAGGGGGGTTAGGGTTTGGTGGTGAGGTTGACATGCATTGGCACAAGGAGGTTTTGAGGGGTTTTAGGCTTTGAACATGAAGGAAGTGACTTGGATGCTTGACATTTGGCTTTGGGAAGCCTTTCTACACTCCTCCATCACCAAAGACTTTATCCTAGTGCCAAAACGTCCCCTAAAGGGGTGATGTCTTTATAAACTAGGGTTTTCTTTGTGCAAAAAGTGAGATTAAAGTGATTTTTTTAATATTATTTTGTAAAATGGGAAATACTATGTTTGTTGACCCCTATTCTTATGTTTTACCCTAAATTATGTGGACATACTATCTTAGTGAAATTTTGTATAAATAAGAGATCATAAGATGTCATTTTATGATAACTCTCCCATCTTGGAGAAGTACTTGGAATGAAATGTTCACTCTCTTTGGCTAGTTCTCTCTCTTGTGCTCTTGTTTATGGCTATTTCTTGGATTATTGGTTGATAGAAGTGATGCTTTACCCTTGGAAGGATTTTCTCTAGTTTTTATGGTGGTTTGTCTTAGCTTTTCCTTGAATTGGTAATCTTTTTTCTACATTGTGTTATCATTTGTTGCTCAAGTCAAGGTTAATTTGCTAGATCTAGGTGGGAAGTGTAAGGGAATACACCCCCGCCATAGTATCCATCATTTTATTCTTATATCATATTGGTTTAACAAGGGTTTGCTAAGAGAAGTATAAGGGAATACACCCTCTTAGCTTAAATCCTAGCTAGAGATACTTGTCTTGGGGAGTAAGAGGATTTACACCCCCAAGGAAGTAGTATATCTAGATATTTCTTTACTTGACTACATTAACCCATTGTTTGAAGGCACTAATCATTTACTTGTTGCATTGGAGAAAGAAATTAATGCCTTGGTAAACGTACAAATTTCAAGTTTTAAAGTTCTCTCTTTGGGAAAGTGTTCCTTGAGCCTTTGGCTCCCTTGCTTCATTGAGGCGTCCCCTTTCAACCACAAATTATTTATTCTGTCATAAAACTAACCTATAGCTGTTAGGGCTGATCTAACCCTATCCTACTAACCCTAATTATCTCCTAAACTAACCCTTGACTAGGCCTCAAAATCTGCCCTGGCCTTCTACTAACCTAGGCACACTTATTGAGCTAACTAGGGGATGATTTGACTGGGTAAATTTTATGAAATAAGTCTTGGATTTCTACAGCCATAAAGCTGGTAATTTACTTGCAGAAACCCTAACCTAAAGTCACTCATAACTTTTGTTTTCACCGTCAAAAGTTGTTAAGAATTTGCCAATTTATTCTACTTGCTTTAATATAATTTTTGAGTGGTTACTTTGCAAGTTTTTGTGCCTGATTTCTCTACTGTCACACCAAGTTTTCTACATCCATAAGGCTGTAAAATAATTATGCATACATATTTTATGACAACCATAATTTATTTCTAAAGTCTCATGCTATAGATCTTGGAATTCTCTACTGATTATCTACTTTGTTTCAAGTATATTTCATTTGACTTTGAGAAATCTTTATAGCAGCTGTAGTACTTATTTTACTGTTGATATATGTTGTCAGCTATTGCTGCAAATCAGGGAAATAAATCTTATATTTTTTATCATACTAAGATATTATACTGCATAGTGGTTTTCCTTGTGTCTTGGGCATGTACCAACTTCTCGACATTTCATCCAAGGCTTTGGCAACCTCAAAAAAACCTAAGACTCATTTTTCCCTTCTATTTCCATATAGAATATTGACCTCTAGGGGATTCACTCTTTCCATCTCTATTTTCCCCCTCCTTTCCCCCTAGGGTCACCAGGATCCCCTCCCTAGAGTGACCTAGTCAGCCTTGAAACGCAGGACCTATATTGAGGTGACATTGGGTATAGTGTCCTCAAGTTGTCGCCATTTGGTGGTTGGGTTAGGATTTTCCCAACCTACAACTTGTGCGATAAAAGAGACCATTGCTGCCTAATGAGGGAAAATTGATCCAGGTTTATATCGGTGGCCACCGACCTATTCCAACTAGCTCAAAATAGTTCATTGGAAATTTACTATTTTTAGCAGTTTTCGGTTCCTAAACTTCTAGGGCCATTTTGAGGGCCTAAACAACAGTTTTTCACGATCGATAACCTCAATGATTTCCAAAGGCTCTAATTTATCCCTTTAAATGAAGCTTCTTGTTGATACCTTTCCAACAAGCTATCGTGCACCCCAAACAGAGATCATATGCCAAAGTTACACCCCCGGGAAGTTGATACACCAAACTACCCAAAACAGGGTCCAACAAACTGTTGGCTTTTCATCTTCTAGGGTTAGGGTTTTGGATTTTATTTATGTTAAAAAGGCCTTTAGAGCGTCAGTGTAACGATCATATTCCCGCAAATGAGTGTATCTGTCACATATCTTCTCAGAGATAAGTTGCCCCCATTCTAGTGAGTCTTTCACTCTGTATTTTCTACAGTTTTGTACATTTCGTTCATTAATAGAAATGGTGTATTACTCTATCTCTATGTTTATGGTTATATCTCTGATATATCTATGTTATATTATTGGCTCTCTTGCAATAACTATGTATATTTATTTTTTATATCTCCTCTCTCATTTCATGATCAAATAATATGGATCAGTGGTATCAGAGCAGGTTGCTCTTGATCATTTTTTAATGCATGTCCCTGACGAGGTCCGATTATAGAAAGTTGGGTCTCGAGCTTGTCTCTCTTGAGAAAAATTGCTCTTGCATGCCCAAGAAACCCTCCATTGTGGAAGAAAATAAAAATGACGGAGAAAAATATTCTATTAATATGTTGTTGGAGCAAGCTCTCACGCGACAGAGGGACGAAATGATGTCGAATTTTTCCCACATCCTTCAACGTTTGTCGATAACAGTAGACACATATTCATCAAGTGGACACTTTGGATGTACCTCTTCCTACAATGGTACCTAAAAACTTCCTAGTCAAGCCAAGATACAATAGGTTGGTTGAACAGATTCAACCCCGCCAGCAACAAGTTCATGACAATCTTCAACAAGCTAAGCAGCAAGACTTCTCCAGCAAGGAAAGCAACTCACCAAGATTCAGATTTAGAAAACACTTCCCTCTCTCCCCGGAGAAATTAACGCAATGGAGACCATTACTTCCTAAAGAGGTAGGATTGATCCAGGTGAATATCGGTGGCCACCCACCTATTCCAACTAGCTCAAAACAATTCGATGGAAATTTACTAATTTTTTATAGTTTTTCAGTTTCTAGTCTTTTGGGGCCATTTTGAGGGACTAAACAATGATTTTTATTAATCGAGAACATCAATGATGGCCAAAGTATTTAATTAAGACCCCAAAATGAATCTCATCATTGATACCTTCCCAATGAGCTATCGTGCACCCCAAACGGAGATCGTATTCCAAAGTTACACCCCGAGGAAGTTGATACACCAAACTACCCAAAATGAGGTCCACAAAATTGTTGGATTTTCATCTTTCGGGGTTAGGGTTTTGGATTTTCTTTATGTTAAAAAGGCCTTTGGAGCCTCATTGTAATGATCATCTTCCTGTGAATGAGCATAGTCATTACATCTCTTCTCAAAGATAAGCTGCCACCATTCTAGCAAGTCTTTCACTCTATATTTCTACAGTTTTGTACATTTCCCATATTAATAGAAATTGTGTATTACTATGTCTATGTGTTTATGGTTATATCTCTGATATATCTATGCTATATTATTGTCTCTCTTGCAATATCTCTATATATTTCTTTTTTATATCTTCGCTCTCATTTCATGCTCAAATAATCCAGATCAATGGTATCCAAGTAGGCTACTCTTGATCGTTTTTTAGTGCATGTCCCCGTCGAGGTCCGAGTATAGCAAGTTGGGTCTCGAGCTCGTGTCTCTTGAGGACAATCACTCTCGCATGCCCAAGAAACCCTCCATGGTGAAACAAAAGAAAAATGACGGAGTATAATATTCTATTAATATGTTGTTGGAGCAAGCTCTCACACGACAGAGGGACAAAATGATGGAGAATTTTTCCCAATTCCTTCAACACCTGTCGATAACAACATGCGCATATTCATCAAGTGGCCACTTTGGAGGTTCCTCTCCTTTCAAGGTACAATTTAATTTTGACATTCCCATATTTGAATGTCAGATCGATGCAGATGCCCTAGAAAAATGGTTAAATCTGGTAGAAGGTTAATTCTTTTTTATCACAATTTTTCCAACAGGGAAAAGATCACCTTCGAACTCCTTAAGGCTCTCCCCCATTTCAAACATTGGTGGGAAACTTACTGGGAGAAAAGTTCCATAGAGGATTTTGGAATGTATGGGGTCGATCCCACTTGGGGATTTTTTGTGGATGCGGTCAAGGAACAATATTACCCTGTTGGTAACTATGAAGAGCAGTACATGAGATGGACCACATTGCGGAAAGAGAGGGGCCAAACAATGTCGGAGTTCACAAATAATTTACATACCTTGCGTACCAAGCTAGGCATCAACGAATATAAGTGGCATCTGGTTCTGAAATATTGCGCGGCTCTGCATTAGTACATCCAAACCGAATAGGATTTCTTGGACATCTCATCACTGGGAGCTACTTATTTATATGTTGTCATAATTGAGCAGAAATTTAGGCACCAGAAAAAACGAGAGTTTGGGTCTGCAAATCCGCAACAACCAAAGTATGGTAAAGATGGCCCTAACAACCAACCTCCAGAAAACCATTCCAAGCCATAGGAAAAGAAGGGTAACATAAAGACGAATAAATACACTAGAAAGTGGTGTGATTTACACAAAATCCTCTGGCACAACACTGATGAATGTCGCTCAAAACAATCATTAGGGACCGAGATCAAAGAAAAGGAGTCGCCCTTGATTCAGAATCTAATTCAAAAATTAATGGGAGAAGACAGATCGTCGACACAAACCCCACTGTTGTTTTCATGACAGTAACAATTTAATCAGAAGAACCAACGGATCATGAATAGGGAGAGTGTCTTTTCCATTCACAGATGTGGTTGAAGGGGACCTCACTGCATTTTATTGTTGATAGCGAAAGCTAGAAGAACCTCATCTCAACAAAGGTCATCAAAAAGTTGGGAATGTTGACAAAACCACACTCACATCCATACAACTTTGGGTGCCTTCACCAGGGACAAGATCTTCGTGTTAGCCAGCATTATTGATTGTCATACGACATCCAACCCTTCGAGGATGAGGTATTATGTGATGTTTTCCCACTGGATGTTTGTGATGTTCTTTTGGCCCATCCATATATGTGGAAGCACCATGTTATTTATGAGTCTTGACCTCGTAGTGTCATTGTTACTCTGGGGGGGTCATCTCTACAGGATACGAGAGGTAGTTCTAACTATTGTCCCACA
Source organism: Picea engelmannii (assembly GCA_009831015.1). Taxonomy (NCBI): domain Eukaryota; kingdom Viridiplantae; phylum Streptophyta; class Pinopsida; order Pinales; family Pinaceae; genus Picea; species Picea engelmannii. Next base: position 281,995 of record ML793083.1, read on the forward strand.
AAAACAATGCCGCAAGGTAATCTCTCATACTACAAAATTCAGCCTCTTCACAATATATTCAAAATTTGAACAGAAGGACATTGCAACCACTGCAGCGTTGTCCCAAGACCTTTCTTTCCAATAGAAGCAGATTGCATAAGAGAAAGAATATATTGTTTCTTCACCTACAATGGTACCTACACATTGCCTAGTCAAGCCAAGATACAATAGGTTGGTTGAACATATTCAACCACACCAACAACAGTGTCTTGACAGTCTTCAACAAGCTAAGCAGCATGACTTTTCCAGCAAGGAAAGAAATCACCAAGATTCAGATTCAGCAGACGCTTCCCCCTCTCCCCCTAGAACTCAACGCAATAGAGACCATTGCTTCCTAAGTAGGGAGGATTGATCCAGGTGGATATAGGTGGCAATTTACTATTTTTAGCAGTTTTTTGGTTCCTAAACTCCTAGGGTCATTTTGAGGACCTAAACGATGTTTTTTTGTGATCAGGCACCTCAATGATAGCCAAAGGCCCTGATTGAGCCCCCTAAATTAATCTCCTCGTTGATACCTTTCCAACGAGCTTTTTGTTAGCACCAGGAGTTGTCCTTAGACTGCTTGAAGGACAAGCACAATACCCATTTGATTCTTTAGCATTGAATTGGTTTTGGGATTCGGGTAGGATCAACAAGAATGAACAAGAAAGGGAAAGGGAAGAAAACTTATTGCAGATCAGTGAGGTACCATTGGGAATGGATTCATAAACACCCTGCAGATTGAAGGCAATCAAATTGCATACCAAACAAAAGGTTATATAATGATGGAAAGAAGAATGAAGATAATGACAAAGAGAAAAATCTCCACCAAGCAAGGATCCTTTCTAAAAAGTGAATGAAAACAACACTTGAACAAAACAATGATAAACATGCAAGGCACAATAGATCCTCTGTTGTTCAAGAATTTGTAAATCAAAGGAAACTATGATTATCAAAGACTGCAATTTATTCAAGCAAGAAGATGACAAGATAATTGGAAACAAAGATATTTAACATGATGATAATGCAACTCTCATGAATATTTAATGGCAGAAAATATTTACATCATGTGCCAACAGGATTACAATTTGACTCACACGGATTTCTCCTGATCCTAAATCCCCTCTTGGGTCTAGAATTGAACAACCCTTGATACATTACAAAGCATTTCTTAAATACAAATTAAATACTCATAATCTAGAGATTTTCCAAGTGTTCATAACCATCCAACTGACTCTTTGACTCTAAGTTTTACCTAGAAACGCTCGCTACCACATCTTTTTAACTGTCACTTAAGTTTGCAAATGCAAAAATAATACTTTCCAAAAAATATCCTATGTTTAAAAGATATGGATTTGCTAATCTCGATGCCCAACCTAAATTCAAACAGTTGTATCCCTAGGTTGCATACATCAAAATTTTCAAAATCTTTTTCCCACATAACATATTTTGGTGCAAGACAGTTTAGATTTCTTTCTAGAGATGAGTTCTTTCAAATCCAAACTCAGTGATTTGAAAAACAAAACCATATGTACTCTCACTGAAGATTTATTCATGATGAAATGGTAAGTGTTCTGAATCATCACTCTGTACAAATCTAATTGTAACCATGTGACAAATTTTCCTTGCTTTACATAATGCATCGAGCCAAAGTAACAATATGTCTGCAATAAAATCTGCATTCAAACCTCTACAAAATTTTAGGCAAAGACCAAATCAAAACAATTGTTCCTTTGAATTTGATGGCAATTTGAAACCCTCTAAGATAGGACCTTTGTGCTCTTTATGTTGGTGATTTTGATGTTCCATTACTAAGAAATGATACCCTTCATTATCCAACGCTTATAACTAGCATTTTGGTTAGTAATTATTGTGTTTTCAAATGCTTCGAACATCCACGTTGACACTTAGAACCTGGCAGTTTGTTGGAATTTCCATCAACATTTGGCACTTGCTATATGTGCATGAGCTCCTTTCTGAATTCACATCATTGTATGTTGAATCTACACTTCAAATAGGACATAATATTTATTTTGAAGATACCAAAACACTTAATACCACGTGAGTCATTTGAAGAAATGCCTTGGTATCAATGTGCACAAACTTGTGAGCAAATACAAAGAACTGAACAACAAGAGAATAGTCTTTTTCTTTAACAACAAGCTCGAATTTGAGAGCGGGTATTATTTCACCTTCTTCTTCTTAACTGCTTCATCACCTCTCAATTTTTCCTCCAAATATTTCTCCTCACCAGTTGTGCTCACAACTGCCTCAGCAAAAATTTTCTCACATCTATCCCCAAGTTCAAGAGTTGTTCCAAAATAATCATTGACTAAATCAACACAATCAATTTTGCATTCACACTCTGGGTATACCCAATCCTCGTCTTAAAGAAGAATATTTATAGTTTCTAAAAGAGCTTCCTAAAAAATATTTGCAGTTTCCAAAGGAGGTTCCAAGCATTTCTAATGAAATCCACGATCACAAGCACCATCATAGATGTTGATATTATTATTAGGAAACAAGTCTTTTGACCCACACCTCGTGCAGAGAATATCCTAGTTGTTGATATGACCTTCATAATCAAAGGCAAATTCTTCAATACTCCCTATCAAGTACAAAGAATTAATTTGGTGGAAAGTTTCATGAAATGCAAACTTGAACTGCAGCATCCTTGATGCAGCCTTCTGAAGCTCCTTTTCTAACCTAATTTTTTCTTGATCCTTCCCTTTCCAATCTTTGATTGCTAAGTAACCTCTTTTGAACGTCTAGTGTTTCAACTCGGGCTCTCTTTCCTCGGACACGGTGTTTGGGTGTTTTAACACCTGCTAATATGTTTGTTCCTTGACATTGTTGTGGCATTTTCTGAGCAGACTTAACAATTGTTCAACATTTGGCATTTAATATGCTTGTTAGCACAAAGTGTGACTTTAACTCTAGAGACTATCTCTCTTAATAACTATGAATCCTTGCATCAAACATTTGGCACCATAAAATGAATCCTCTATCACTTGAACAATCGGGCATTTGGACATTTGAGTGATCGAGACTCTTGCAAATTAAATTTGATTGTTGGCCTCAATAGATGGCGTTAGGGCTTTGACATTTTTTTAGTGCCTTTTTATTGTTGTTGAATGGATAATAGTCCCACATCGACCAGGAAAAGAGAATCCATCAGTGTTTATATATATGAATGCCTCCAACTTCCTTTTGAACTTGTGTGTTGAGCTTTAGCATCGACTAGCATTATGTTGACTTGTGGCTTGGAGATTTGGAAATAAAACATAATATGTTAGAACTTGGGTTTCTAGCCCATTATTTTTCTCTGAAAATAATCAAAAACCCTACACAGAGACCCGAGAGCTAGTTAGACTTAAAAACAAATTATTTTATTTTTTCCAAACTTGTAACTTTTTGCCAAAGTCCATATCTATGGTGTTAACAAAGTTGGCGCTACGAAATAACTGGAATTTCAAGAGAGATATGAATTCAACCAAGCTTAAGGAGCACTGCAAAAGTGCCATGACGCTGCGAAAGTGTGAATACACTTATGAATTGGCATAAAAATAATAAGGTGCCAATTATCAACGAAAGGACCAAATTTGATAATAAAAAATTTGTGCTAACATTTGGCTCCATGGGGGATGGCATGCTTGCTGCGAGTTGTCAATAACTTGTAGTTCCAGTGCCTTTGTCCATTCCATCTCTGCAATTCATATTCTTGTTCATGCTTTGAGAACACCTATGCTCTTTTATTGAAAACTAAAACATACAAGCTGGAAATCACATTGCAAACAAACATATAACTGCAAACCAAATGTTCGCATGGAAATCTTATTTATATGCATAAGCCTACTCTAGTCTATCCAACTGAATTACTTTGCTCAAGTGAATTCATACTTCCAATGCAGCGAGGTAAGTATCAAACTGATGAAAATAACTCCTTCCATGCAATTGTTCGAAAGAATACTCAAGTGATATAAAGTTTGCAGCAAGAAGTTAATAAGCAATTGATATTTACAGTTGTAATATGAAATCTTACCAACAACTAGAGCATTAGAGACCTTTGAAAAATAAAACTCCATGCAAAAGACCACATGATCATGAAACTCATGACAAGACATTTTTAGTTGGTTAAGAAGACAATCTTGCTCCTCTATGAAGGTTGATTCATCAATAATTTTTGTTGGGTATGTGTTATATT
>ML793083.1:332649-344354 GCA_009831015.1 Picea engelmannii
TAGATAGAGTGGGACCTGTAGCCTATCGGCTAGCACTTCCTCCCATAGTAAAAGCACATAATGTTTTCCATGTTTCATTATTGAAGAAATATGTACATGATGCTAATCATATAATTGACTGGTCTGTGATCCAGGTGGAATCGAAGGGAGAATTCCTACCAGAACCCCAATGCATATTGGACAGAAAGGAAACCCAGCTCCGGAACAGAACCATTGCACAGGTCAAGGTGCAGTGGAAACATTTTGGCCCAGATGAGGCTACATGGGAGATGGAAGATGCCATGAAACTGGCATATCCGATTTTGTTTACTTCTGTACATGCAATTCATGTTAGTAGATAAGAACATCGAGGACGATGTTCCTTTTAAGGGGTAGGGAATTGTAACACCCTGTTTCCCCCAACTTGTAAATATAACTAGACTAGCCAAGAACTATGGCAAACTCATAAATGTGAATATGTGATGTAAATGGACCTTGAGGAAGAGGTCAATGAATGTGAATAACATTTTGAGTTTATTGCAGGACTGCTGATGAGGGGATGTGCAGAAAAGAGACCATGATGGCGGTGGAAGGCACCTGAAAAAGTGGCATTAACTTCCACCGAGAATTAAATACCGTATTTGGACTCCACTAGCCCGAAGAATCAAAAGCAGCTCGCTGGCCTGAAATTTAATGGCTCGCAGACTAGTAGGCAGATGGTTTAATGAGGGATGGGATGGTGAACCGCCCATCCGTAGAGTCGTCCGGCCTGATCAGTGCGAGGGTAATCGCGCCACACGCAACCTCGCGAGAGGATAAGGCGTATGGAAGAGGCGATTGAAAGGGGAGACGCGAGGGAAACTCTGGCATTTTACGCAGAGTGAGTGATAGCAGAGAGGAAGGATTGCAACCTTCGCTCCTAGTCACTGGCAGACAGAGAGACACAATCTCGTAGCATCGTGGTCTCAGCTCGGGGGTGGCTAGTGGTAAATCGGTAGGGAGTCGCTGAGCCTACGGTTGGGTGGAAATGAGCACCCCTCTCATCAGTTGCACCCACTTCTGGGGTTATTTATGATAAGTGTTTTACATATTGTGTCTTGAATTTCATATACTGTTATATTTGCTCACAGAACTATGAAATTATGAATGATTATAGTATAAGAATGTATGTGCAGTGTTTTGATAAGAATATATAGATATATGCTTATGACAGAGGGAACCATGCATGACTTACGTTGATAAATGAATCTAAGTATGCCTAGGTTGAACTAAGTTAGGCTCCCAGCCCGTCCTCGGGAAGCAGATTACCCTTGGCTATTTCCAAGGATGCCCGGAATAGATCCGGTCACCGAGACTTTCCCTCCTTAGAAAGGTTCACAAAGAACCCAGCAAAGGGACTTGAATGGGTAAGTCCCAATAACCCTGTATGAGGAGGAATGACCCTCTTAAGGCTTCGAGGTAGCAGTGTAGGGATGAGTAAAAAATCGACGGATGAGATCCTGTCGAAAGACCCATGGTCATTCACGACCATCAGATTGATGTTAGTAGTAAGGGCGTTATACCTCTTGCTTCTTTTCCCCATATCTTCATGAATAGAGAGGAAATCGGGATCGTAGGTTCCCCAAGGTCCATGAGAACATTTGGACCATTGATCTTTCTACATCCACGAAGTAGTGGAAGAGTGTGTGTGGTGGGACAGACCTAAGCCGTCAGATCTGCTGTAGATACCCGTCAGTCGTTGGATTGGGAGAATATGCCTGGAGTTTAGTCTCTGGAGTGTGCGCAGAAGAACAGATCTGGGCTATTAGATCTGGGAAAATTACCCGACAGTCGTCAGATTGAACAAGAGTGGCACGAGGTTTAGCCATCGGGATATCGGCACTCGAGAAATCGGGATTCTCGAGGTCGTGAGAACTGAGACATCACAAGTCTCGAAATCCTGACGGGGATCTGGCCCGTCCGTTGAAGAGGACACGTGGCGGAGATCAAGCGCCATTGGCATTTGGTTCATCGGGATATTGGGAATCCCGTGGACGTGGTGTTTACTCCTTTTGAAATCGCAAAATGCGAAACCCCGATCAATGGAATCCAGCTGTCAGCACAGCAGAGGCGGAAGACAGTGCCATAGTGGAGGCCAACTGTCAGCACGACGGGGAATCGAGAATCCTGTGGGTGCATGCATCTTGGCATCGTAAACCCCCAAACCCCGACGAGAGGGTTGACTGAGGACATATGGTAGCGGTCTTATGAATTCTGGTCATATGGGCCAGGAGCCAAGGTAGAAGGGCCACGCATCGGTGAAGCCGTGCATCGGGAAATTGGGGATTCTGTTGACAAGAGGTTAGGTGCATTTCGACACGCGAAACCCCGATCCCCGATAAGAGATAAGACCGTAGTCACAGGTTAACGGTCATATGGTTCGAGGCCTATGGTCAGGAGGGCTAAGGACAGAAGAGATTCTTTCGGAGGATCTCAGGGTCTGTAAGGACCGTTAGATGTGGAAAATAAGACGTTAACTTAAGCCAGGACGTGAACATGCTTGCAACTCTCAAACGGTCGAGATTTACTCATCGTGATCAACGGTTTCCAGGTGGATTCCGGACCCCCCTTGCCATTTTTCCTTTAATAGGNGAATAGTGTGGTGTGTGAAGTGGGGCCCCTCCCTATCATGACGCCCACCGTGTCACAATTTCCTCTCACCACATGTATTACATCTAACTGCGCGACGGGGCTTGTTCCCATTGGCGGTTCTCTACCCCGTTGAGGGTTATTCCTATTGGCCATTTGCTGACCCCATGGGAATTCCATCCCTATGGAATGTACCTTATCCCTGGTGGACTTCGGTGGTTGCAGAATCTAAGGTTTGGACATTACTGTAGCATCGAGGCACAGAATTCAAATAGGCACTACGTTCAAATTGGACCATGACCACGACCCGCGATCGCATGAGAACGGAGAAGAAGAAAGAAGAGCCAGTCTGCGTTGGGTCTCCATGGTTATTTAAGGGTTCGAGTTCAACAGAGGATCGGAAAAATTTGATTTAGGTAGTGGGTATGTTACAGAAGAACCCTTCATCCAAATTTTTCAAAGGGGCAAGGATAATGTTCCGCGGAGAGGAAATTTCATCATCTACACAGTTTCTCAGAAAAACGAGTGATATATTATATGAAATATTTACTAACATATAACAACTAATTTAGAAAATTTGGCTCACTACCTCTTTTCTAATTTAGAAAAGCCACTTCGTTACATCAATTCTAAATATAGAATTTTTTTTGTAAATAAAAAAGTTGTATTTCCTGATTAATTCATTGTCACTATACAAAATTGAAATGCGGCATGGGCTTGCCACCTGTTCCACCAAACTAGTGGAAACCGAAAGAGGTGGCTACCATTTATACTTTCGGCCAAAAAAAGCAACCACCACTTACTCTGCCATTTAGTTGGAAACCACAGAAAGTGGTAGCTAATGGTGTTGACAATTCTGTCTAGACATATAATCAAAAACTGATAATTCAAACTAAACAGCAAAACCTGAGCAAAGGGTTGCGCACAAGTCAAGCACCTCTTTTTGACAGGCGCGTTCGACAAGGCATCGAACCACATGTCAATTATGTTTTTAATGAGGGTGTGCCAGTGGAGATGCTCCATCATATAGCCCCTCATCTCAAAGATGAGGTCCAATTGCTCCGGACTGAAGAGACTGGGCAGATTCTAGTCACAATCTACGTCTGGGTAGAGCAGTGAGGGCCCGATTTGTCCGTCCTGGGGATTTCCTCTTGGATGATGCAAGTGGTTCCTTCCATGGTTGTGGTTGTGTTCGTTGCTGCAATGTTGGTGCTGGGGAAATCGTGGGCATCCGAGACCGTGTAGAGGAGGGACTCTTGTAGAACCTGAATTGGTTCCTCCGGGAATTCCTCCTCCATGAAGGCCATTGGAGGAGTAGTCGGCTTCTTGGTTTTCTGCGTCTGAGCTATCGATAAATCCCTCTCCAAATCACACAGGCATCTCTGCCTTGCAGCATGAAAGTACCAAGAGGGTCCTTGCCTGGGTTTCCCTCGCTCACGTGGCATGATAGAGCCTGGAGGCCATAGAAATCAGAGATTGAGGCCAGAGAAATATGAGAGGACCAGAACCAATTCATCAAGCAGAGCAAAGAGATAGAGCAAAGAAGAAGGATGGTGAATGCCATGGTTGAGCTGAAGAATTATCATAGGGGCTGATAAGACTGCACAGTCTCCCCCCGTACCTATCGTCATCCCCCTACAATTAATCAGTGAGGGCGCCATTAATCTTGTGTGGTGGAGCTATCCTCCCTCCCTCTGTGTGCATTTATGGTCGTCCTCCATCCAAGAATGAGCTTTGGGGTGGCGGTCGGCCATATTTATGGCATGGATTGCATGGGGATTGTGTGACCTCCCCTGGGCTACATGTTACCCCATCTGGGGGAATTCTAAATATAGAATTAGATCACACAATTGAAAGTAATTCCAATCCATGTAAACCTCGATATGATATTTATTTATAACATTAATTTGTAGAAGGTGTGGATAACTAATTGCTCACTCTTTGAAGGTTTTTTAATTTAGATTAGATGATTTAAATTTTTTTTTGTTTTTAATTAATTTTACTTTATTATAACATATTTAGTATATCTTAATTTGGGTATTTTTTGTAATAAATGGTTAATAATATGTTTATTGTGTTAAATATGTTTAGGATTTGTTTTCTTATTTAAATTAAAATACATTATATATATATATATATATATATATATATTATTATATATAAACTTTTTAAATAAATAAGGTCATTTTAACAAAAATACTCATAAAACTAGGGTGACAAGTGTCAGAGGGGGTTGTCATGAACCTCAGGGGGATAATTGAAGCTTATTTCGATTAGGGGTTTGGTATCATATCCAATAATAGGGCAGAGGCATAAGCTCTGTGAAAAGGACTCAAAATAGAAAAAAGAATTTGCATGCAATTGATTACAGTGATAGGAGACTACAAGACTATTATCAACCACATGGTTTACAATTTAGAGTCGAGTTGACAATCCTCTAGCTTCAATTTTAGAGCAAAGAAAACAAGAAGCGAGCTCATTTTCCAACGTAATTTTCTATCATAATTTGTGAGAAAATAACGATGAAGTGGACCAGTGGGCTAATTTTCAATCAACTCTAAAAGAGGGGGAGCTTATGGTTAATAGTACATCAAATCAACAATCCATCCCCTAATTTTAATAGTACCATGAAATGTTTAGTGTTATTAAAACGTCATATGGAAAGCAACCTTGAACTCTTAAATCATCGCATGGTTTGAAATCCAGATCACCTCAACAAACATATGACAATAATGAAAAGGGATGAGATTCCCTCATTCACGTGCTTATTGTCTTGAACTCGCATGCTTATCATTTGTTGTCTCTTATTTCCTCGGTTCATTATGGGAGAATGGTTTTGATGTTTGATAAGATTAGGGGATATGTCAATCCTCTTCATTGGGTAACAATTTCAATTACTTTTCAGTTGGTGTTTGGACTATTTCTTTGTGTCGAGGAACTTCTAGGGGAAACACCCCCTAGTGGATTATTAGCTCATGGGGAATCATAAGATTTCTGGCCAAAGTTGATTCAAGAAGCAGTTGGCTATACCAATATGTGGCTATTAGGATCTGATAGAATTTGAACCTAAGAATTTGGAAGTGGTATCACTGAGCGCTTAGGATTTGAGGAGTGAGGCAGTTATTATAGGCAGGGTGAATTATATTACACGTTTAGAAGATATTGGTCATATAGGGCTTCAGATGGACTCCATAGAAGCACAAGAAATACATAAAGTCCTCAGGAACCATGAGGAGCACATTCATTGCAAGTGGTCTTCAATATTTAATATTACTTCAAAAACTCATGAAATATAAAGTCAGATTACAACATAGATAGAAGAAATCATGGGGTCTCTAGTGGAATTGAAGCAACAATTGATAGTTCCAGAGGTTGAATGTAATCTTCTTAGAAATTTGGCACTCAATCTATGTAGGAGTGGCCATTCTATGGCATCAAACCAAGAGATTTTAGCTAACTCGTCTAGGGGAGAGCTAAAAGAAGAAGAAATTGTTCATTTGTTTAATGAGATGTTAATTATGAATAAAGAAATTGAACCAGCAAGTATAGGTCTAGATGATACCACTAGTCGCTATGCTCATTGTTAATTTTAATGTTTTTCATAATGGTAAGAATATTAAACATATATTAAATACTATATAGCATTAAGGAGGACTAGGTATATTTGTTTAAGGACAAAGCTAATCTATGTTTTGGACTTGTAGTAAAACTTTGTTGAAACTGTAAAACTATTATTTTGAAACTCTTAGAAACTATTTAGTGATGTATCTTCCACTTTAATATTTGCTATAAATTTTTAATTAATATAAATTACCCAATTATTATTAAAAAACAAAAATACTTAAAAAAAAAATTATATATATATAATCGTTTGAATGTAATAATATAAAAATCCTAATACAACACATTTCTCAAAACCATTAAATTTCATTATATCATTCATATATATATATATATATAATACCAAAAAATCAATTATCCATTTGTCTAATTTAAAATAAATATTTCCTTGATAACAAAGTAAACGTAGAAGAACAAAACTATGATTACATTTCATATAAGTCAAAAGTGTCATGAGCACTCTCATACTAAAATCTAATGGGTTAGAAGTGCCATTCGTACCATATTGACAATGTAGGTAGCAATATCATTATTTGTGTACAAATCACGATCAACTACCTTTAACAACTAAGGTGTCGGACAAATCACGATCGACGACCTTCAACAACTAAGATGTTTACTACTACATCACAATCAATTCTTGGGGACCAAGACAATCTATTTGATTTGAGAGTGTTGCGTTTTTAAATTATATATATATATATATATATATATATATATATATATATATGAGAGTTTTATATATTAGTACTAGTCGATCGACCTACCTTTTCAATAATAAATTGAATAGTAACATTATGCACTTATTGAATAGTGACAAGATTTTATAATTTAATTTTAGTTTCTATTCTATTTACGAAGTTTTAAGGTATTTGGAGTTTGAGAGTGAACTTGCTTATATGTATTTTTTGTATGGGCTTATCCTTGTTGATAGCAATTGTAGGGAGTGCGAATGGGATGAAAGATGACTTTGCAAAGTCTTTTCGTTTCAGTCATAATATTGGTTATGATATTTTGATGGATTCCATCTCAAGTAGAATCATAGCTAGATCAAGTTTACAAGTTCAAAAGGCAAATTTGAGTAGTAGAAGAGAGACGAAGGATGAAGAAATGGTGGTTATTGGGTTTTGCAGTGGTTTTGTTTTTTCTTCCAAGTGACATCTTTGTAGTTAAAGAAGTAGAGGTCAAGGCATTGAAAGTCATTTGGGATTCCATGATGGTTTTCAAATCAATGCTAGGTAAATTTGTATTAATGGATAGAAAATTAGTAGCCACCATTGCTCAAATAAAATAAAGGTAAGCTCCTTCAATGAATCCACATTCTACCATGTTAAAAAGAGACTTTAATATTGTAGTGGATCATTAGTATAATAAGGCCACATAACTTAGCATAGGGGTGTACATGAAAAATGGGGGGCACCATAGTTGTTGTATACTTTAATGGTTTGACATAGTGTGATGCATCTCTCAACAAGCATTAAACTCTTGCATGTACAAACAACAAGCACATCATTCCATTTGCATCAAAACGGGATTTCCAAAGACATCTCCAAGTACCCATAGCATATGATTAATTAATTTCACTCTAGAAGATGGAGGACTTGGCTTGAAATCCCATTGGTTATGTGGGATAATGGAGAATTCAAGCATAGGATTTGGGCACACAAGCAGTCTAGACCTGGCGATGGATAACTCTATCATAAGTGTTACCTCTACTCTTGGATACTTATCGGTTTTGGTTGCATTTTCTAATTTGTGGAGTCCTCCATAGGAATGTGGCATTGGTGGAAAGTCTAGATTATGGGGATGGTGGATAAAGTTATTAGATTGGGAAATTCTCTCTGATTATCAAGTATTATTCCTTTTTTCATCTAGGTATTTTCCTATATCCATTCATTCTTGGGTATGTTTCCATTGGAACATAAGTTTGGGCTCGGGTCCTTATTTTGGGTTGTTGGTTGGTTCTAGTTGCATATTTGGGACTTGGGGATTCCTCTAAAGGAAGGTGCCAACAATTGCAGGTTTGATTATGGTGATGATATTTATTCTTCTTCTAGCTAGAAACTTTCTTTGATTTACAAGTATCATTTCTTCTTTCGTTTGGTTCTCCTTATTTGTCTATTCAACCTTGGGATTGTTTCCAAAACTCATAAAGTGCAAGGCATATGAAGGCTTCTTCCATGTTAATTCAAGAAAAGACCTATTCTATAGTTCTGCCATTTCTTGTTTAGATCAGTTAGCAAAGACATCAAGAATGGATGACAGAGACATCATGGAATTCGGGACAATTCTTATAAGGCATGAAGACAACATAGAATCCAATAGGAGCTCGTTATTATCAGTGACAACAAAGGTGCACAAAATTGAGCACCATTTCATCTCTCAACACGCTAACAGTGTGAGCTTGTTGGTCCATAAAAATCATAGGATTGATATCTTATAAGATGAATGTAATATGTTGTAGAATATAGCTCTAAATATTTGAAAAGACTCCTTATCCACAACCTCAAACAACAAGGCATTGGAAATTTTTGCTTAAGCTCATATTAAATAGGATGAAACAGTTCATCAACTAAAGGAGACATTGTCTAAGAGGAAGCAAACATTAACCATGGTTTCTTTTAATATATGTATGTGTTTCAGATTTATTAGGATTCTAGGTGCTTTTCTCAAACAAGCTACATCTAATAAAACTTGAAATATATACCATATAGTATGTTGTGAACATCTCCAAGTACTTGCAAAAAACTGCTTATTTTGTTTTTTAAAGTAATGGACAGTTTTTTGTATTTGTTGTCAACCTCGCTATAGCCTTATTATAATATAATAAAATATGTTTTGTTTCGGTTATTAAAACAAACAATGTATCTATTAAATATTGAGAAAGAATTTTAAAAAATATGAAACATGACCTTTTAAGTGGCTAAAATAAATAGGATTAAGATAAACTTGTGTTAATTTTATTATTATTTTTATTCCATTCTTTGTTTTTTCTTTTTAACATTTGATTTTAGCAATTATTTTTCTATTTTGTGTTATTAATGTAATGGAAACATATTACATATCTTTTTCGATAAGGTTATAATAGATCCTTACTTCTCTCTTTTTTTTCCGTGAAAAAAATAAAATAAATAATAATAATAATTATAATTATAATTAAAAAATAAATAAATAATCAAGACTTCTCATTAATTGTAAATAAAAAAGTTACAATTTCTAAATGCTTCAAGAGCATTTGAATAAATAACCACCATAAAGATCCACATATATGTTGAACCTCACCTTATAAACATAATTAGAGTAACCACAACTAGCGAGGAGCATTTTCCTCAATCTCCCCTTTTTTCCCTTCTTTTCAATCTATGTTGACCCCTCTACACGTGGGCCCTCAAGTGCTTATTATACGTCTGTGGTATGGAGCAGTACTTGCTCCTTATCCAAATCAGAAGATTCAAATTCAAGAGTTCATTTTATTCCTCTATTTGGAACTTCATCTATACCAATCTCCCTCATTGTAGAAATCCTATGGTGCATTCATTTTTCTTATATCTCCATGGACATCTGTAAATCTGCATTTTGTTTTCCTGAGCCACCATTAATATCCTTTTTAACTACCTTTGTGTCCACAAATTTTTCTACTAAATCATCTTCATCATCTAAATATGGGACCACATATGGCTTGAACTTTTGGTTTTGGAAAGGCGATAATTTTTCCTTTTTCAATAAGCTCTAGATTGAGGGAAAGAATCATGCAGGTGACCTATTTGTTTGCAGATCCAATAGTGAAACACAATATTTTCACAGTCCAAAATCTGAGTCCAATGTTATTTTCCCTGTTTAAATGTTAACTTATATGGAATACCTTTGATAAGGTCAATCTCCATGAATACATGAGCATATGTAAACAACCCCATCCCTGTCCTCTTAGAATCAGTTTTTAAGTTTCTTCCCAAAAAAATCCTAATACTTTTGAAGATTGAATAATGCCAAAAATGAAGGAGAAAATTGGGAAGGTGAACCTAAACCAACATTTTGGTAAACACCATGGTATATGGATCAAATTCAGGAAACCATATAAAAATCACTGCTCTTCCACAAAACCAAGCTCCCCAATTAATAACCTTTTGATAGTCTTTCTTGTTTTGCAGTTGAACAATAAAAAACCTTTGAGCAAAAACGGACCTCACAGAGCTTGGTCTAGTTCATAAATAACCATCGATATAGTGAAAATCGAGGCCAAAAACCAATGAACCTACATATAGTTGCATAGTGTTGATAGTAAAGGCTAAGTTGATCAACATCTAGATGTGAAACCTCCAAACCTAGCATATCATCACATTTTCAACCAAATAAGGGCTAGGCACCACTGGATTTGGAGTTTCTCAAGGATTGGACTTGGATTTTACTGCTTCTAAAAATGAGACTAGCTTTGAAGAAGAGGACCTCCCAATCCCTCCCACACCACCACATAGTATAAAAACCAAAAATAATGTTGAATCCTTAAATATATTATATTTACATAACAGAACTTCATCTTCAACATATTTTCCCACCTATATAAACCTCTATTGATCTATCGAGATACCCTACAATTTCTCCAACTTTAACTTTAGAGAAGCCACAAAATCTCCATGGCCCAGCCACAATAACAAGGATTTACCTAAGGGAAATTTTATCGAGATTTGAAATTCCCTTGGTAAGCTCACATTTCTCCATGCACTTTGCATACATCTTTGAAACAGAGAAACGGTGGACACCATATTTGTACACTATCACTAGCAAGACTTTTGACAAACACTTGGAGTGCATACCTTTCTTAGCCTTCGATAGCATGAGGCCAACAAAGAAAGAAAGGACATTGATCCCTAGAGAAAAGGTAAAGTTCTCAACTCTATTAATTTGTAAAACACCAACACATACATATTTTTTTAAGAACCAAATATCAATATAGCATAGAAAAACCTCAGAATAAGTACTCAACGCCTTGAAAAAGAGATAATTTCAGATAATAAGCCTCTTCGAGGGGGCAACCTCCTTTTACCCCACATAAATGTTCAAGTACAAGATGACTCCAAATGAAAATGTCTCATTGGTATATATAGGAGACTAGGAGATATAATTACAACTAATGGAATAAAGCCAACATAAATAAAATAACATTACTAATGTAATATGCCCCAATTAAGGGGTAATGAGCCAATATTAGGGATTAACATGCCCCTCCCCTTGAGGCAAGTGTTGTCTGCAACACTTGAGTAACTCTGGATGCTTCTGTATAAAAGACTCATCTTCCCAAGTGGAATCTTCAGCCGGTAGTTTCCTCCATTTAATGAAATACTCTGAAATGGATCTATTCCTCAGCTAGTGAATTCTTGTGTCAGTGATGGCTTCAGGCTCCAATATGATTTTTCCTTCCTCGTCAAGTTCTGGAAATATAGTTTGAACTGGGATCTTGTCACCTATAACCTTCTTTAAGC
>ML793083.1:354172-375788 GCA_009831015.1 Picea engelmannii
AGAAGCAATTCATACCTTTTGTGTATGTGGCACATTATGTAGATCAAAGAATTGCTCCATCTGAAGTATCCATGTGATTGGGTCCTTGCCATCAAACTTCCTCATATCGATCTTAGGAACATGGTTGGTCTTCAACCCAAAGTCAGAGTTTCTCCATTCTTGATTCACCTTCCTTGTGTCCTCATCATGAATTTCATGGGGATGCATTTTCACTTTCGGGTGTCTTCTCTGTTACGAAATTTTTCAATACTTCCATGATCTCCTCTTTTAAACCATCCATCTTAGTATTTATTGCCTCCAACTTAGCTTCCATCTCTTGTAGTTCATCTTTTGTTACTATCTTCTTTTGTAAATCATTTATGTCCCTATGCATTTATTCACCTTCATCAAGAGTCCAAGTAGGATTTTCTGGAGGCTTATTTGGTGTAGAAGTTCCCTTTTTGGGTGGCATGTTGGCCAAGTATCACTCTTGAACCTTGATTTTGGGGTGGTTCTGCTAGACGATCTTTCTTCTTTTGTATCTCCCAAGTTTCAGCCCTTCTAGGTATGAAACTTTCTTTTATGTAGTTCTCTGATATTTCTTCTCTGCAATGCCACAAGTCTGATCAAAATTGGATGTGCCAAGTGGAATTTATGGTAACTTCCCCACAACTTGTTGATTTTTGGCCTTTCCAGGAGATCTCACTTGTATAGCGTTCCCTGCAAAACATGATTGATATAAAATTCTGAAACTCATACTAGAAATACTACAGACTGTCCACTATCTAATGAAACTAGTCTCACTCAAATTGGATACTCTAGGAAGAAGTTATGGTTGTTTTACCTGGAACACCTTCTTGAGACTAGTCAATAGGAATAGTCAGATACCCTATCTTCCACAAGGTGTATCTACAAATATAAGATGAGCCAGAAGATGAAATTTTTACCACAGATACCTTACTAATTTCTGTGAATATCTTTCGGAGTTCAGGGTTTGAAATGTTACAGAAAAAAAATTATAACAAAAATTTTGCAATGACTCAGTTCAGGATGATTCCCAAACCCTATCTTGCACAGGATGTATCTTTGAAAGTATAGGGCATCAACAGCTGAAATTTTAACCCAATGTACCTTGATCTGTCTACTAAATATCCTCCAAATCGTTTCTTCTGAAACGTTCTAGAAAAAAAATTATAGGTAAAATTCCAAGATATCTCAGATGTAGCAGCAAAACCCCAAGACCTTGAGCTCCGATACCATATGTTAAGAACCAAATATCAATATAGCATAGAAAAACCTCAGAATAAGTACTCAACGCCTTGAAAAAGAGACAATTTCAGATAATAATCCTCTTCGAGGGTGCAACCTCCTTTTACCCCACATAAATGTTCAAGTACAAGATGACTCCAAATGAAAATGTCTCATTGGTATATATAGGAGACTAGGAGGTATAATTACAACTAATGGAATAAAGCTGACATAAATAAAATAACATTACTAATGTAATATTCCCCAATTAAGGGGTAATGAGCCAATATTAGGGCTTAACATCTTTGAAACAGAGAAACGGTGGACACCATATTTGTACACTACCACTAGAAAGACTTTTGACAAACACTTGGAGTGCATACCTTTCTTATCCTTCGATAGCATGAGGCCAACAAATAAAGAAAGGACATTGATCCCTAGAGAAAAGTTAAATTTCTCCACTCTGTTAATTTGTAAAACACCAACACATAGATATTTTGAGCCAAGGTTGAAACAAAACATATATCCCTCTCCCATATCAACTAATTTCTCCTCGATTTGGAAAATTATAATCCCTAACAAAAGATTCAAAAAATCTTAGTGTACCTCATTCCACATAGATCTTCCTATTGTCATGAAAGCATTCAGAGATAGCTAGAGAAAATGAACAAAACTTTTGAAAACATGGCCACGGAAATGTCTAGTGTCGATCAAGGCGCATAGATCCCCAATGCAATCACTAATGTCCATGCCAAGCCTCTGTGCGTGTGCAAGCATAGGTTCGAACACTCCATACTACTAAATTAGAAAGAAAAAAAGAACAGATGTTCAAGAATGATATGAGAGTTACACTCACTATTGGGTCTCCTTCGCTTAAAGACTCTTTATTGTTCGAAGAAAAATTTGAAAGATAGAAAACTTCAATACCTCACTTCTCTTAATGCAATTAACAAGGTAATAAAATAAACTACAATGAGAAACTAGTTATGTAAATACTTTTTTTTGTAAGTGTTTCTACTCGTGTATCCATATAATACAAAATCATTACAATAAGGGTCATCCATGAGCTTGAAAAAGGAGAAACAAAGCTCAAATGTCTTTGCATGGGTTTCAACAAGTGAACTAAAACTGACATATTCAATCCTTTAACCTATATTCATATTGACAAATAGCATTATCATCATGATAGACAAAAAGACTTGAAATAGAAGGTGTAGACAACCTCATGCATGTAACGGTCAGTGATATAAGTGCATCAGACATATAAATTGAGATACAAATATCCAAAAAAGAAAACATTGCAAGATAACCATAGAGCATATTAAGGTGGATTGGGTTTTGAGGGGTCAAGTCCATAGGGGTCACTGACCCTTGGCCTTTGTTTGAGCTCTTTTAATGTGCATTATCCACAATGATGATTAGAATGTCACATGTTCCAGCCTAGTCAGAGGTTCGAACAACCTCTAACATTCCCTCCTCTGCTTCAACATTCCAATCAATCACTTTGAAGCTCAATCTAAAGGCCACTTGGAAAATAATTGTAAAATTAGCTTCCAATCTATGTAACTTGCCATGGGTTTCTAGTTCCAAATGTTGTAGATTTTCCAAAGTGGTGGCCACCAGAGTCTTGGCCATCCAATAAAACTCCATCGCTTTAAACACTTTGGTGTCACGAGATGTAGAGAATCCTATGTCTATGACCCAATCATGAAATTCATCTTGAATATGTTGCTTGGAAGTTTGTCCCCTTTTCAATTTGATTGGATCTATTAGTTCAATCATTACCTACTGAATATGTTGGGGTGTATTTTCTCGATATTGTTGTTGAGCCTCGAAAGCTACCTTCTACGCACTAGTGGCCTTAAAGTCAGACATGTCCATGCTATCGTTTGGCGTTATGGCCTTCCTCTTTCTCTTCATTCTATGTATGTTGGCTTCGACCTTCTTTGCATTGGGTGTATCCTCCATTCTTGTTTCGTAAGTCCAGAGTCCAAGAGCCAAGGTGTTGGTTCCTCTCAAATCTTAGAGTGCCCATCCTTTGAATTTGCATGCCAAACCTAGCAACCACCACCAGACTACCAACAAGTGGTGGAATTGAACAAACGGGGCCACAACCCTGTGTATGTAAGATAGAGGAGCAAAATCGGTAACCCACCAAACCTTACCCACAAGCATCTTGCGCTTGAGGGGATAAGGGTCATTGTTTCCTCTAGATGCACAAAAGAAAATGACACTCTCAGACCTAGACAAAAGATAAAATATCAGTCGAGAGGATAATACCACTAGTGTAAATGGAATGCAGTGTAGGCCCCTGCCCCTGTAGAACCTACAAGAAAAGGTCATGGATAGATCAACAAGAGGAAGCCCCTTACTGTTTGGACGCCAACGGAGTTGGCATAAGCTTTGAAATATGGAGAACCATCATCTGTAGACAACCAACTCACTCCTCGGTTGTTATAATAACTAGCGCCACCAAAATTAATTATCTTCTTCATAATCACCTATGCAAACATTATCATCCCACACAAAGTCTTGATGGTTGAAGTACCACAAAGAGAACCCTTGACTCTGAGCGAGCTTAGAGCTAGACTCGACCTCGCATTGCACTGATTGCCCATCAAAATCCCATGCATTGGTATGATGCTAGTGCACTTCCTCATATCTTGTTGGGAGAAGTTTCCAAATGTGAGACACTTAGTAGGTCATCACCCTCCACATGGTGGGGCATATTTTTCCTTCCCTACCACCTAATTTGGGCGACTAGCTATGTAAATATTATCCTGAACCAAAAGTGTACTTTAATGAAACATTTAAACAAAACACATACGTGATCATCTCCCAAATCAATGATAAATTAGAACAATAGCACAAAGAGACAACGAGATAAGTTAAATTGTTGGTTGAAATCTTGTAATCATGAATATAACAAAGCTTGACATATATCATTTGCATTGATATTGTAATAGTTATTCCATGTGATCTACACAATGAACTTTTCAATATTTATAAAGTACACAGTAAAAAAATGATCATTAAGAGAATCCCTTCAGTTCTCAAGTTGGTCCCAGTAACACATACAATAAAAGCAAATATAAATTAATAGAGATAAATCACTTCTATAAATGTGGATCTTCCCTCCACAAACTTCTTAACAATTATGATAGATCACTTCTACAAATGTGGATCTTCCCTCCACAAACATCTTAACAATTATCTGACCTTCTAGAAGGGCAATTGCCTCTTTAGAAAGCTTGTTCACTTTCTCATACTAGCATCATAATCATTTTTGTTGTATATCTCTATTATGCGTTGTTCTTCCATCAAATGACCTCATCATCTATATCTGTTAAACTCATTCCACTTTGTTTCAAATTATAGATATATTGTTGTCATTAACATGATTACCTATTTGATAAGAACATTACAAAGTTCTCATTTTTTAATAGTGATATCTTGTGGTATATCTAACTGTTTTTCAAAAAACGATGTTAGTAGTATTGCTATTTGTTTTACATAAAAAAAAAATTTGTTTTGAACTTTCTTACTTATAAAATATCTTTTTTTTTAATCTTTAACTTTTTTCAATAATTGAACTTAAAGCTTATAATTTTTTTAATAATACTTAAATTTAGAGTTTATAATTTTTTTAATAAGATTTTATACCACAAATTTTTGAAAATCATATTTTTTTATTTAATTGAATATTTGTAATTGATTTATGATGTCATATATTTAAAATATCAATAAAAATATTAATTGTTAACACATTTTTTACTTTGCTTTGTAAATAACATTCATTTAAACAATTATTAAAAAATATGTACTCAAGTGTGGATTATAATTAATATGGTATATATATTAAAAGAATTTTTTTTGACATCTCCAGTTTTAATTCATGTGAATAATGTAATTGCATAAATATGAATTAGGTTGGTGAGTCGATATGTTGGGGCAAAGAGCCCGTACTGACTAATATGGTTGAGGACCGAACTATGTATTATGTACATTGAAATGATTAATAAAAATGATAATCATTCGCTGCAATATGAGAGGGAGGAAAACTATGGGAGACTATGATTCCACAAGAAAGGGAGCTAAAGGGGGATCAAAAGGGAAATCCATGTCATTTTCCCAAGCTAATGTATTATTTTACCAAATAATTCTTCATTTGACTTTTTAGACATTCAACCATTGAATTCGTGTAAGAGGGTGGGTGTGATATGTCACCTCCCTTATTTATTGGGAGTATAGGTTTGAAGCACATTCATCTTTGGGAAAAGTGAGAGTCAAGCAAGCAAGGGAGAAGAAGCAAATTCATATGGGAAAACAAAACAATTTTTACATGTATATTTTGGGGAGCAAAGAAGGATATGAGTGTTGGGAAGAGCACCAACCATGATGTGCTTGAGGACAACCATTATTGGATTGTGTTTAAGCTGAAATTGAGGCTTGTGTGCCTATAAAAACGGGTTGTAAGCCTCTAGTCATTTTATTGTTAAGGAAATGGCTCAAGAGCCTTGTGAAGGCTATTGTGAGCACACCTAGCGTAGTTGAGAGTTCTTGGAGTCCCCAACTGAGATAATCCTGGCCAACCGAGTGCATTAGAATCCTTGATAAACAAGTGGTACAACTCGAGGGACTGTGAGCAGTGAAGGGGGTACATTCCTTGGGTTATGCAGGTTGCGGGGAAGAGAGCTAGTGGATTGGAACTATTGTGTGAGTAGAACTTGAGTTTTGGGATGCTGAGTGTGGAGAGTGGATAGCCAAAAGGGTTAGATCTCCTTGTGGACTCATAGCCCTCACCTTGGGGGTGGTCCATTATTGAGATTTGGAACAGTAGTGCCTATGGCTAGGACAAACGTCCTTCATACACAACCAGTTTGTTATTTTTATAAACATATAAGTTTTTGTTGTTTTTTTTTTATTATTATTTTGTTGTGTAAATGTTAATTTGAATGTTGTTATGTTTGTTGGGTATGCATGCATTCATGGTTTTTATTATGTTGTTAGTTGCAAGAGTACACCAACATGTTGTCTTGTTGTAATTTTATGGGTCTATTGGAGAGTTTTTAAATTTCATTTTAGCAGGTCGGTACATTACATTTTTTTAATATCATGATGAATATAGTTTTTTCTCCCACTTTTGAAGGTGATAGAATCTAGTATAATTTAGTTGTCAATCGACAATAAAAATAATGATCTTTGGATGTTTTTCACGAATATAGGCCGACTCATCACCATTATTCAAGGAAAATTGGGGCACCTAAAATGACTTGCTAGTGGCCCTTAAGGAAGCAAATTTCCACTTTTTCTAGATGCCTTTAAGTCTTAAGTCGTTAACATGTTTCCTTACATATAAGGAAGATGAACTCTTAACCAATCAGAAATAGTTTTAGATCTTATTTCAGGACCAAAAGCTAATTTCAACATAGATAATATCTATAGTAAAGTCAATATCCCTTGTAGTCATCGTTGAGGCGCCATGTACTTTTTAATAACATTTAACCTTAATCTTATACATGAAACTAAATACTACCCTTAATTATACTTTAACATCATATCCAAAAAGAAAATGAAAACTTTTTTTATTCAAAATTGGGAAAAAAATATTTTATTATATTTTAGATTTATTTTTATATAATAACTATTTTTTTTAAATAACATCTAATAAGAAGATAAAGAACATATATAGATTATGGACAAATAATAATGTTAAGAAGATAAAGAACATATAGAGAGATTATGGAAAATTTATAATGTTTGCGTATTAAAAAAAATAAATTTACATTTTCAATTTTTATTTTTGACATAAAATTCCTATAATTTTCACCATGGTCTTGTGAGTGAAGAAATCATTAGTAACTATTAGTAAGTACCTAAGTAATAAATTTGTTGTAGCTTAACTTATAATAATTCTATTTTCTCCGTCTGAGTGAAGAAATCATTAGTAAGTACCTGAGTAATAATAATTATATTTTCTCCGTGATCTTAGTAACTATGGGTATTGGTATTGGTGAGTACACGAGTAATAAATTTGTTGTAGCTTAACTTATAATAATTATATTTTATGTAACGTCTTTAAAAAGGGAGTCTTTTAAAAGTGTGTAATTTATATATTTTTTATTTCTTAAAATATAAAATTTATATAATAATTGAAAAAAAAAACAATTAATTTTAACCATGTTTCATTTTAAAAAAGCCAAAACAATTAATTTTAACAATGTTATATTTATATAATAGTTGAAAAAAAGCCAAAACAATTAATTTTAACCATGTTTAATTAAAAAAGTCAAAACAATTAATTTTAACAATGTTTTATTTTATATAGAGATTAAATAATTCTTATTAAAAAACTATTGTTATTATTTGAAATTAAATAAATATTATATATATATATATATATATATAAGATAATCATTTTTAAATTGTTATAATTTTAGTAAGTTAAAAGGTTAGGAAGGTGGCCTCGGATGGGGTGACACACGGCAATGACTCGCCACCTGGCTCTGCATTGAGCCATAGCATAAATGTTGATGGCCGCCACCCATCCTCTCCGCATTTACGATAGTAGACGACCATTACAGCCGCTATACGGAGGAGGGACTCCTCCCTCGCGCGAAAGCTCTCGCTCATACCGCACTCAACATGACAGGGTTTATGGATAGCCCAATGAATCCGTCATTTGGCAATTCGAAACCTCGAGCACCTGGACAGAGCTGGTTTTCTCTCGTTTTGGACCTCCCTGTCGGTTGGGAGCTCTGGTGCAACTCTGGTTCCTTATCATCTTGGCTCACTTTCGTTCCACTGCATCCTCTCTGCATTGTCATCCACCACTCAGCAACCATGACCAGGAAGCGAGGTAGGCCTCGTCGTGGCTCGGCCTGGTACACCCACAAAGAGCAAAGGCAAAGGAGGAAGAACCTGGAGCGCGCTCTGTCGATGGCGACCTCCATTCTCCAAAAGAGGGCTCGCGCTGACCAATTGGCTCTGCATGCCATTATTGCTGAGACTAGTACAGAGCGTAGCAGTCATACCATGGCAATTGAGCCTAGAAGCAATTTGGAGGGTGGTGTCGCGGACGAGTTTCCAACCTACTATGTGGAAGAAACGTCGTTCGTGGAGGAATTCGTGACCACCCCATAACCCCAATCCATGGCGTCGGACTTACAGGATGGTAACGGTCCTAAAAATGAGACGGCAGAAGATTTCCCTATGTGCATCGTTGAGGAGATATCATGGATGGGTAACTACATTCCCACTAGCCATGTTGAGCACGTAATGATCGAGGTCAAGGCTCGGGACAAGGCTTGCGCCAAAGGGAACGTGGACGAGACCAGACTAGGGATGAAGGAGGAAGCGGCTGGTGCAGAACTGACTGAGATCGAGGCCAGAGCTGGGATGAACGTGGAAGTGGGGAACGAAATCTTCAACGATGCAGGTGTTCATGCTTTGCATGGTCCTTTCCTCCATGCAGAGCATCTGGCTCTGGTGTTCGAACTCCGAGGCCACATGGCAGACCAGGAGCACAGAGCCCTTCTCATGGGACAGCGTCTGGACTTGCTCCTTGACCCGTACTCCAATGCTCCAACAAAGAGGAAATGTCCATTCTGTGCGCAACCATTCGCCATCCCAGCCAGGTCCACGTGGCAGACAGGCAAGGGTGACAAGTCACCGGGTATCTAGGTTTTCCTTTGCTAGTTTGTTTTATGTTTAATCATGTTGTTGCTACATGTAAACTTGACTATGGCCATCTGTCCTGGTTTCCTTCGGGCAGGACAGAGGGCAAAACAGTTTTCCAAACTATGTTGGTTTCCAATAAAACGACAACATTTTTGGTGGCTCAGAGCTATATCTTTGTATATTTTGTCAATGTTGCTCTGATAACTTAATATAGCAGGTTCTACCTTTTTTACTAAAAAAAAAAAAAAAAGGTTAGGAAGGTCAATATTGTAACAAATATTTTGAAATTGAAATTTAATGTGTATACTGGTCATTTTAAGAGAAAGTATTTTTCATTTTCAATTGTTTTAGCATCACGAAGTTGACAAAGTCTTTCAACCCACAACATTTTAGGAAGTATGCAATGCCCTATTTCACTATGTAGCTCATCAAAGTTTGTTGTTATTTTAACAATGTTAATGATCTCCTTTGTGCTAGTTAAAATAGAGAGATACATTTGATCTTCTAGATTGGGGTTGATCACCTCCTTGTAGTATCTTAATTTCTACGTATTCTATAATTATTTCATGCACCATAATTTTCCTTAAATTTAGATGTAATTATATTTTTAATATTATTGTCATTTTGTAGAGTGATATCTTCCTTGATACCAAATGATTTAGCGAAGACTTGGCATCTTCATGCCAACCCCGCTTGAGCCATAGGTGTTTTTGACTAGATTTTGAAGCAACATTAGGAAGTCTCTTGTCTTTTGTCATGTCCCCATTTTGACCCCATGATTAATTGTAATTAATTATGTTTAGTGTTATTATGTTTCACCACAAATATTTAATTCTCGTGCCAAGTTGAATTGGACAAATCATAAACAATGCATATGTATTTTATTTTAACTTTAATTAATGAAGATGTCAAATAACTTATTGAGGCATGAGTGTTTACATGAACCATGATACGATGAGTGGGAATGGGGGGGTATGGGAATTTACCTTGTAAATGACTCGAAGCCACCCTTGCCAAACGATGCAGGAGCATCGCTCCATGCCAGCCAACCAGCCAGCCAGCCACGTCAACGCGCATGCATTTCAAAAGCTGGAGGGAGGAGCAACCTCATTTGAATTTGAAATGAATGTAAATTTAATGTTCTTAGGCTGTTGAGCCAGGAAGTTGTGCCTTTGTGCAGGCAGTAGATAGGATCGGCTTTAATGCTAGATCGGCTGAGATCTAGATCCAGATGTTGGACTAGACAGCCATTGATTGTAATTTATGAGGGTAGGTGAACCTGGAGGGAAGCGCTCGATGAGCCCCTCAGGTAAAAGAGATTTTTAGATCTCATTTTGAGTTAGATGAGTTAGAGTAGAATGGTTGTGGGAGAGAAGAGCCGAGAGAGCTCAAGAACACCATTTGTAAAGATACAGGCATTTGCCATTTGTTAATATAATCAGAAGCAGTTTTTCCTGCATATCATTCTGAGTTATATGGATGTGTGTGTGTTCCATATATATGTCATGAATGTATGATTGTTGATGCATTCAGCAGGGGTTGTTTTGATTTCAGGGTTGAAGGTCTTTGAGGCTTCACACCAGGAGGGTGTGACAGAACGCTTTGGGTTCTGAGAGCCGTGCACAGGAGGGTGCACTACTAAACTCTGAGGAGTCAGACGAAGACGTGCTGAGGCACAGAAGCTGAAGTCAGTAACTCAGGGAGAAGACTTGTGAGGTTGTTGAACACCTCAGGAGGCAAGGCTGTGTAGCTGAGACACAGTTGCAGACAGAATCTCTTATGAGTTCTGTAAAGGCTTTGCCAAGTGGGCATTGAGCATAAGCACGAGGTGCTGGAGGGAGAACTTTGTTGTGAGATCAAAGGAAACAGAATCACTGAGGATTCTGAGAGCTCTGCCAGGAGGGCATTGAGCAGGTGCAAAGGGTGCACAGAAGGAACCCAGAACTACTGAACATTTTGTGGAAGAGATACTCCACCAGGAGGGCGTCGAGAAAGTGTGCAGGCAGGCATAGGAAAGAAGAGAACTCTTTGAGTTTTGGACGAGAAGAATAATCCACTGGAGGATCTTCACTGGGTTGTTGAATACACAGAAGTACTCAAGAAGAGGCTTGAGCAGAAAGGATAGCCAGGAGGGCATCCAATTCATTCTCCATCTGTGGGAGCAGGAAAGAAGACAAAATCCCCCAAGGGGTCTGAGTACTCGTAGAAGCTCAGGACAGATAGCGCTTTACGTGCAAGGACTTCATAGAGGAGCAGGAGTCAAAGAATCCTTTGAGAATTCAAAGGCGAAAGCTCAGGAGGAACAGCAGCCGTCATCAGATCGGCAGGAGGGAATAGATCTGGACCATTGAAGATTCACGCCCAGGGGAGCGCCAGAAGAAGCGCACAGCAGAGGAGGACCGACAGCCATCGGATCTCATGAGGGAAATCCCGACAGCCGTTGGATCGGGAGGAGTTAGGCGCAGTTTAACCTCAGGAGCAGGAGCGCACAAGGAGAACAGATCTGGGTCGTCAGATCTGGGGAAGATACCTGACAGTCATTGGAT
The DNA here is from genome assembly GCA_009831015.1 of Picea engelmannii. Taxonomy (NCBI): domain Eukaryota; kingdom Viridiplantae; phylum Streptophyta; class Pinopsida; order Pinales; family Pinaceae; genus Picea; species Picea engelmannii. Next base: position 365,626 of record ML793083.1, read on the forward strand.
CTACAGGAAGTTGCACGAAGGTTAAGCCTTTGTGAACAGCAGGGGAGAAATTCCGACAGGATCATAACCGTCCGTTCAGAGGGATAGGTGTCATAGATCAAGCGCCATCGGCATTTTGGCGCATCAGAGAGTCGAAGTTCTCAATGTCGAGGGAACCGGGGCATCAGAAGCTCCGAAATCCCGATGAGATCGGGATCGTCCATTGGAGGATGCGTGGCAACCATCGGCGCACCAGGGAAAAGCCGCGACGGGAGTCGGCATGGAGGACAGGTATCAAACACCTGGGAAGAGTCAGGAATCGGGATATCATAGATCCTAGGCACAAAGGTTTCGTGCATTGCAGAATCGCGATACACGATTTCCCGACAAGGTATCGGAGCATGTGGGCCACACAGGAGTTGGCGAGTGGACAGGTGGCACATCGCCTGTCGAAACCTCATGAGTAGAAGGGATGAGAATTTGGTGTTAGAAGTCGTGAAGCGGCGAAGTGGTGAGAGAATCGGAACTGTCCATCTAGAGAGGACGCATGGCAAAGATCGAGAGATCTCGTGAACTCGGGAGTTCCCAGGTTGAGAGACCAAGCATTGGCTATCCCAAGTCGCGAAGCGGCGAAATGACAAGAGAAGGATAACCATTGGATCTGGATCATAGAAGGACCATTGGATCCGCACAAGGGATCGTGTATCGGAGTCTCGTGAGGAAGGACTCGAGAATTTGGGCTCGTAGGTCGCGAGATTGCAAGCGAAACCTCGATCAGTGGGGGCCAGCTATCGTCACAGCAGAGAAGGAGGACAGAGGCAAAGTGGAGGCCAGTTGTCAACAATTTGGAGCACATCGGGGCTCGGCACATTGTGGGTCCAAGGGACATGTGCACATTGACATCGTAAACTCCGTAGCCCCGACGGGGTAAGGTAGCGGTCACAGAGGTCGGTCACATGAGCCAAGAGTTGAGCCGGAAGGGCTAGCGCGTGGAGGAGCGCATCGCGAATCGGAGGATCACGAGTCCCGGGGACTTGTGTATCGCGACATCAAAAATGTTGAAACCCTGATAAAGGTTTGGCTGAGGCCATATAGGAGGCGGTCGTATGGACCATGGTCTAGTCGGGTGGGCTAGCGCACAGAGGAACGCATCGGGTTTTTGAGGACTGAAATCTCGATAGGAATATAAAGTTGCGATCTTGTGAAATCTGGTCATATGGGCCAGGAACCTAGCCAGCAGGGCTAGTGCAGGGAAGGAGCTAATCGCGAATCAAGGAATCGAGAGGATAGGAGTTCTCGACAGCGAGAACCACGAAACCCCGAACCCCGATATAGAGTCGGGGATAACCACGGTCAGGTGTTGAAGGCCGTGAAGGGATTGGAAAGGACCTGTGGATCGGGTTGTTGCAGCAGTGATTCCCGAGGGAATCCAAGGAGCCGCTTCGACTCAGAATAAAGGATAAGATCGATCCTGTGAGCAGGTGAGTTGGAGGTGTATGGTCACACCTCGCCTGCGTCAAGTGGTATCAGAGCGAGTTCTTGTCTGTATATTTCAGGAAAGAGGAGGAAGAGGAGCAAAAGGAAGGCAGAGTTGCTGAGGACTCTGTGAGGACTTGTTTGCAGGTAGGTAGCAGTCCATAGACAGTCAGTAGGACTGTAGGATGAAGCTGAGCACTCAGGATTTCAGGAGTGACAGCAGCAGGTTTGCCAGAGAGGCAGACAGGGACAGCAAGATGGCTACTGAAGGCCATAGGAAGAAAAGCAAGGCAGAAAAGCTTGCGGAATTTGATAAAGAAATGACTAAGGAACTCTATGAATTAAAGGCAGACATAGAGGAGTTCGAACTGTGGATGCGGCAAGATAGGAGGATGAGACGAATGCGAAATTTTCCCATGAAGAAGGCGAAAGAAAAATGGTCAGTCAGAGAGATGATGGTCATGAGACAACGCAGGTTGTTGAAGAGATGGTTGAGGTATGCTGAAACCCTCAAGGCCACAGAGGAAGAGATGATTTGTCACTGTTGGCCAGAGACTGGGAGAGGTCTCGATGATTGGGATGATGAAGAATTTGAATTGGGGTCATCTGAGGATCTCAAGCACTTCCAGGAGGGAAGAGAAGTGGAAATTCTAGATTGCCAGGAGGGCAATGATGAGAGATCGCTGAGGGATCTCGAAGACTGCCAGGAGGGCAGCAGAAGCACCTTAAACTGTCAGGTGGGCAGAGATGAGAATTTGAGACTATCTGAAAGTCTCATGGGCTCAGAGGAGAGTTCAATTCAGCAAGGAGTGTTGATGAAGATGGGATCAGTTGATCTCATAGTCTGCCAGGAGGGCAGCAGGGACATCCCATATTTCCAGGTGGGCAGGGATGAGCAGATGAATTTAAATCAGCCAGAGGAGCTGACAGAGCAGATGAGGCTATCTGAGGGTCTCATAAATTCAAAGGTGAATTTGGATCAGCAGGTGCAGCTGACAGAGGAGGAAGATCAGAATGGTATTCTAATGATTGGGGGAATTGGAGTATTCCTACCATGTGCCCAGGAGGAGGCAGAAATTTGTGTTGCAGATGGTGCAACAACAGAACAGTCGGTTGAGACTGACAAAGAAGAAGAAGTGGAGCAGACTTTGTAAGTTTCCCAAGCGGAAGAAGAAGATGAGCATTCTGAGGGATGGCTCATTAGTTTCAGCTAGGGGGCTGAAAAGAAAGAAGTTGTAGCACTGAAGCTAGCAGCAAAGGAAACCAAGGAGCGGGAAGGTAAAATTATCACTCCATGGGAGATGGAGCTGGAGATGTTGGAGGATTGGTTGAAAAATCTAGGGCCAGCAAGAGGACTGACAGAAATTGAGCTGTCAGGGAAGGTGATTGAACAGCAAGTCAGTCAAAGGGAGACTGCAGAGCTGAAGTCTGTAGCAGAGTGGCAATTGGAGGCCACAGATGAAGATGAAGAAGATAGCATGGGAGATCATAGCAATCTTCCCATGTGCAAAAAAAATTTGCAGCTGAGGAGACTGCAAGAACAGAGCCAGCCACTGGAGCAGCTGGACGAAGTAATAGAAGAGATCAGAAGGTTGATGTTGGGGTCATCAAACACTGCCAGCGAGGAGAAGCTGGGAAGAAGGAAAGAAGTAGTAGCAGCGCAGCAGAAGCAGTAAAATGGAGTAGATGGGAAGCTCCAAAGACTTGTTTGGGATCCAGGAGGATTCCAACAACTACAGAGGAAGCTCATGAGCAGGAGCTCATGATTTTTGCAGTTGTGGAGTATGATGCAGGAGCATCGCTCCATGCCAACCGGCCAGCCACGTCAGCGCGCATGCATTTCAAAAGCTGAAGGGAGGTGCAGCCTCATTTGAATTTGAAATGAATGTAAATTTAATGTGCTTAGGATGTTGAGCCAAGAAGTCGTGCCTTTGTGTAGGCAGTAGATAGGATCGGCTTTAATGCTAGATCGGCTGAGATCTAGATCCAGATGTTGGACTAGACAGCCATTGATTGTAATTTATAAGGGTAGGTGAACCTGGAGGGAAGCGCTCGATGAGCCCCTCAGGTAAAAGAGATTTTTAGATCTCATTTTGAGTTAGATGAGTTAGAGTAGAATGGTTGTGGGAGAGAAGAGCCGAGAGAGCTCAGGAACACCATTTGTAAAGATACAAGCATTTTCCATTTGTTAATATAATCAGAAGCATTTTTTCCTGCATATCATTCTGAGTTATATGGATGTGTGTGTGTTCCATATATATGTCGTGAATGTATGATTGTTGATGCATTCGGCAGAGGTTGTTTTGATTTCAGGGTTGAAGGTCTATGAGGCTTCACACCAGGAGGGTGTGACAGAATGCTGCGGGTTATGAGAGCCATGCACAGGAGGGTGCACTTCTGAACTCTGAGGAGTCAGACAAAGACGTGCTGAGGCACAGAAGATAAAGTCAACAACTCAGGGAGAAGACTTGTGAGGTTGCTGAACACCTCAGGAGGCAAGGCTGTGTAGCTGAGACACAGTTGCAGACAGAATATCTTAGGAGTTCTGTAAAGGCTCTGCCAAGTGGGCATTAAGCGTAAGCACGAGGTGTTGGAGGGAGAACTTTGTTGTGAGATCAAAGGAAACAGAATCACTGAGGATTCTGAGAGCTCTGCCAGGAGGGCATTGAGCAGGTGCAAAGGGTGCACAGAAGGAACCCAGAACTACTGAACGTTCTGTGGAAGAGATACTCCGCCAGGAGGGTGTCGAGAAAGTGTGCAGGCAGGCACTGGAAAGAAGAGAACTCTTTGAGTTCTGGACGAGAAGAAGAATCCATTGGAGGATCTTCACTGGGTTGTTGAATACCTAGAAGTACTCAAGAAGAGGCTTGAGCAAAAAGGATAGCCAGGAGGGCATCCAATTCATTCTCTATCTGTGGGAGGAGGAAAGAAGACAAAATCCCTCAAGGGGTCTGAGTACTCATAGAAGCTTAGGACAGATAGAGCTTTACGCGCGAGGAATTCACAGAGGAGCAGGAGTCAAAGAATCCTTTGAGAATTCAAAGGCGGAAGCTCAGGAGGAGCAGCAGCCATCATCATATCGGCAGGAGGGAATAGATCTAGACCGTTGAAGATTCACGTCCAGGGGAGCACTAGAAGAAGCGCACAGCAGAGGAGGACCGAAAGTCGTCGGATCTCACGAGGGAAATCCCGACAGTCGTTGGATGGGGAGGAGTTACGCACAATTTAACCTTAGGAGGAGGAGCGCACAAGGAGAACAGATTTGGGTCGTCAGATCTGGGGCAGATACCCGACAGTCGTTGGATCTGCAGGAAGTTGCACGGAGGTTAAGCCTTCGTGAACAACAGGGGAGAAATTTCGACAGGATCAGAACCGTCCGTTCAGAGGGACAGGTGTCAGAGATCAAGCGCCATCGGAATTTTGGCGCATCAGAGAATCGGAGTTCTCAAGGTCGAGGGAACCGGGGCATCGAAAGCTCCGAAATCCCGATGAGATCAGGATCGTCTGTTGGAGGACGCATGGAAACCATCAACGCACCAGGGAAAATCCGCGATGGGAGTCGGCGTGGAGGACAGGTGTCAGACACCTGGGAAGAGTCGGGAATCGAGATATCGGAGATCCCAGGCACAAAGGTTTCGTGCATTGCAGAATCGCGACATGCGATTTCCCGACAAGGTATCGGAGCGTGTGGGCCACACAGAAGTTGGTGAGTGGACAGGTGGCACATCGCCTGTCGGAACCTCGTGAGTAGAAGGGCTGAGAATTTGGTGTTAGAAGTCGCGAAGCGCGAGGTCGCGAAGCGGCGAAGTGGCGAGAGAATCAGAACCGTCCATCTGGAGAGGACACATGGTAGAGATCGAGAGATCTCGTGAACTCGGGAGTTCGCAGGTTGAGAGCCCAAGCACTGGGTATCCCAAGTCGCGAAGCGGCGAAATGACTAGAGAAGGATAATCGTTGGATCCGGATCATAGAAGGATCATTGGATCCACACAAGGGATCGTGTATCAAATTCTCGTGAGGAAGGACTCGAGAATTTGGGCTCGGAGGTCGCAAGATTGTGAGAAGCGAAACCCCGATCAGTGGGGGCCAGCTGTCGTCACAGCAGAGGAGGACAGAGGCGAAGTGGAGGCCAGCTGTCAACGATTTGGAGCGCATCAAGGATCGACACATCACGGGTCCAAGGGACATGTGCACATTGACATCGTAAACTCCGTAGCCCCGACGGGGTAAGGTAGCGGTCACGGAGGTTGGTCACATGAGCCAAGAGCTGAGCCGGAAGGGCTAGCGCGTGGAGGAGCGCATCGCGAATCGGAGGATCGCGAGTCCTGGGGACTTATGTATCGCGACATTGAAAATGTCGAAACCCCAATAAAGGTTTGGCTGAGGCCATATAGGAGGCGGTCGTATGGACCATGGTCTAGCCGGGTGGGCTAGCGCACAGAGGAACGCATCGGGTTTTTGAGGACTGAAATTCCGATAGGAATATAACGCTGCGGTCTTGTGAAATATGGTCATATGGGCCAGGAACCTAGCCAGCAGGGCTAGTGCAGGGAAAGAGATGATCATGAATCGGGGAATTGAGAGGACAGGAGTTCTCGACAATGAGAACCGCGAAACCGCGAACCCCGATACAGAATCGGGGATAACCACGGTCAGGTGTTGAAGGTCGTGAAGGGATTGGAAAGGACCTGTGGATCGGGTTGTTGCAGCAGTGATTCCCAAGGGAATCCAAGGAGCTACTTCGGCTCAGAAGAAAGGATAAGATCGATCCTGCGAGCAGGTGAGTTGGAGGTGTATGGTCACACCTCGCCTGCATCACCAAAACCATTTTTTTGTTATTTGAATTTGAAAATACTTTACCCATTCTCCCTCAAGCCCAAAGCATTAAATAAGAAAATGGGTTGGTTGAAACATCTCCTCCCCACAATTATTGAAGCATGATTTGGTAGTTGTGGTGGTACTCTCAACATCAAATGCAAGGACAAGGCAAGTACATCCATGGAAAATTATGGATGACCCCAGTTGCATGGAAAAAGAGAAATTGAGGTTTTGTGAGGAAGGAGGAGGCAGTGAAAGTTAGCCATACATAAGAGTTTTGGGGGGAAACAAGGTGTGAGTGAAGCCTTATTCTAAGTGAAAATCGGTGTTTTTTGTGCTAAGAATTCACGTGGGAAGCCCTTTGGTGTTACTAGAAATATGGACAATGGATTTGGGTCCTTGTTGGGCGCATTGGAAGTACTGAAGGAGGAGTTCCCTGAGGGACTATGGAGTAGTGAAGGCGAGTTCGCTCTTGTGTTGTGCTGAGCCAACAAAAAGGGCCACCAAGAATCATGGGAGTCCTGAGAGATGAGAGGAGTCTTCCCTACGAATTTGACTCTTGGAGAGTTCCCATTTTCCAAATTTTGTTGAGGGTCACCAAAGTTCATCCTTGTGATGCCATGGTATGGCTAGGGGGTGGCCAATTGTAAAGAGTACTAGTGCAACTAAGCCTATAGTTGGGTAGAAAAGTTCTCACCCTTAGTTAGTTGTTGGATAGCTACTAAATTAGATAATTGTTCTTATCTTGCATTGAAATCTACATATAATTCATTCTACTTTTTGAATTATGCATGCATATGTATATGAAGAGTTAATGGCTATGGTAAACTGTATGGAGGGAAATGTTGTATGTAAATATGTAGTGAGATTTTGGAATGTAATATTTGTTAAGTACTTGAATAGATCTACACATATACTTTAGAAATAACCCTTAATCTCAACAAGAATAAACCAAACCATTCACTAATAATGAACACAAGAAATAGATAAAACCCTTGAGGTACAACAACACCATATATTAATCTTTATGGAAGGATAACACTCCTCAAGCAATCCTTGCTTGATACATACACAATATTATTCACTGTGCTTCAATACATTGCTTACACTTCTTTATATAACAGTCTCTATCTCCTAGGAACCTTCTAGAGAACCTTCTCACATTTATTATATGTAACTACCATAACAGGTCTTATTTAATAATATACTAGACCTAGTCCACTTTGCATTGAATATACATAACCACATTCCCATTCCTCCCTAGGTACCCCATATTACCTCCATAGGTATACCACATTCCATCCCCCTTCACATGTTTTATCCTTGAAACACGAGAAGAAACCATACAATATGACCAGCTAAGCAATGTAGCCAACTGGTACCAAGTACGACCATCCATCCATCCTAATGGAAGACAAACATGATGTCCAATTGTTTCCTTGCCACCCTGATCTTGATCTGCATCGTGCGTGTTTTTCCATGAGATTGTTTCGCTAGACGGATGTCTTCCTACAGTGTCGGTAGTCCTCCATGCACCTCTTGATCGGTTTCCTTTCTGGTGCCCGGTGAATAAATGTGTTGAAGATGACGCCCTTGCCTTGATGATTGTTGTTTCTCTATATGATGTAGGTGGTGATGTACAACAATTGTAGGAATATGTTATTTTTCCTTCAAATCTGTAACACATTGTGTCTTTGAGTCAATGACCTCTTTGGCTTCATTATTGTATCCTTCCTGTGGCTTTGCTTCATCTCCTTCAATAGCCTCTACCCCTGATTCAACTTCAGAATCTACAATAACTTCTTTGTTGGCCACCGTGGGCCCATATTTCTTACTAAGAGACACATCATGCAAGGTGATTTTCTTCTTCTTGTACCACAACTTCAAAAAATTATTTTTCACATTAATATTAATGGTACCCATTGATTCTATCCAAAGATATCCAAAAACAACATCCACTTCATTCATATCCATAGCATAAAAATTTGAATGCAACACATATTTGTCCATGGCGATCTTCAAATATTTTAAAAATTGAACATTTTCACCCTCAACCTGTGTGCTTTGAACATTCTTTGCAAGAACTTGCAATCTATTAACCAACTAAACATTGATAAAATTATGCAGGCAACTAGGGTTAATAGAAACAATGATATTTTCTTTATGACTATATCCATGAACCTATAATATAGAATTGCCACATGAAAATAAACTCTTTCTTCTTTCTTTACTCTTGGAATGAGACCATTTTTCTAAAAGGACTTTTTCAAATTCTTCATCAGAGAGTGCCATCATTTTGTTATAGTTAAGCGAATTCCAACAAATGGTTGCATCACCTTGTAAACTCAAATTTATCATCACTTTTCAATGCTCTTTACTAAATGACTTCCTATGTTATGTTTTATGACTTCTTCAATATTAGGACCATAAAAAATTCTTGTAAAATACATCTTGCTGTGAAAACCCCAAAAACAGAACTATAACTTACAGTGCGAATCGCGCGGCTTTTTTAGGAAAAACCTTGAAAAACTATCGAATTTAAAATGATGATAACTTCACTTCCCAGACTCTGCTTCAGCTAATTGTTTTTGAAATTCAGTATTTTTCCAAGAAGAATTCAAATATACAATATTTTTTGCAAAAATATGCTTAGAAAGTTTCAGATCTGGTCCTGAAGTGCAACGCCCTCTTTTTTTCCTTTAAAACAAAATCTGCAAAATGACTCAAAAATTTCTTCCCTTCTTTGGTCAAGGAAAGTGCTTTGATACCAATGGTTAAGTAATTGAATAGATATGAATAAAAAATACCACAATAGTGCCAAAGATATATGAACACAATCACCACACAAGCTATATGGAACAATATAGAAAACCACCGCTTTATTATATCAAACCCTTAGGGTAGGGCAACACCATACAATGGATCCTATTATGGAAGGGATCCTCTCTTGTTCACTTGCCTCTTCGAGGGGGAATCCTCCTATTGAGCTACCACTCACAATACAATACTTCTCTTCATACCCCATTATATTTCTTGAACCCCTTTATATAGTGCTACCAACCCCCTCAGAACATTCTCAAAGAGGAACCTTCTAGAAGTAGAACCTTCTAGGAAGTCCTCTTACATTTATTATATCTAACTATCATAGTGGGCCTTATTTAATAATATAGTGGACCCAGTCCACCGTACATTGAATGGCCTCCACTATTATCACTATGGCTCTCTACCCCCCACCACTACCTCTCTAGCTACACTACAATATTTCACTATTGTAGTTATCCTCGGGATTTCAAATCACAGTACCTACACACATTAAATTTTGAATAGTGTAAATGTTAGTATTGATGCTATAAATTTATGAATGATATGGCCTGAATGATGATAGTCTCTCGTTGGAATCATGAGGTTGTAATAGGTTAAGGACTCGATTGATATGATAAAGTATGGATGGCCTCAGATTTGATGGCCACAATAACCTTATTTTAGCCATATGTAGAATAAATGGTGTGCTCTAAGTTTTAACCACTGTGAATTTGAATTGAAATGACAATAAGATGGGTTGTGACCATGATTGAAATATAATAATTATTAGTCTAAATTATAATGAGTATTACAAAATGAGCTAGATCACTAAATGAGGAAACACTGGATAGGGTTGAGTCACATAACTAAGCTCAAAGAAAGATACTCACAATAACACTATATGATATTATCAATTAATAATTGGTGCATCTATTACAAAGAAGTTTACCTCCTTATATACCATTGTTCGTTAACCAAATAATTTACACTTATGAATGTGGGATAGATTGCTTTACACAAAAGTGAACATTAACATATTATAAATCATAAAGTAACTTTATTACATATTAATCCTTATATCTCTAATA
>ML793083.1:375819-392589 GCA_009831015.1 Picea engelmannii
ATAAGGAATATATTGTTGAAATCAAATACATATATTGAATGTAAAACACATAAACTGAACACTAAACATTAGTAACATCCTTTAGAAGCTTCATGTTTGAACACAATTACTGGACCAGTTTGAGTTCCATCAAGTTGACTCATAAACCTCATAAAGGTGTAGCTACTGAGTTTAATTCTTGAGTTCTCGGATTCCACCTCCCTGAATTCTCGAATCACGAATCTCTCGAAATCAATTACTAGACAACAATCCACATGCATGTCACATAACTTCACTAGTAGACTGTAATCCACATACATGTATCTCCAACTAATGAGGAATAGTTCCCTATATCCAAAACTTCTGAACTAAATGGGCAACAATCCATTTTGAGGTGTTAATTGATCCCTTCGTGTCTTCAAAGCACGAACTTCCTAAAATGCATAAAATCCCTTTTCTTTGGTAGATTCTTCACCACTGTCATCGTTCAATGGATCTTCAATCATGTCTACACTTGTTATATGTTTTTTGTCTTTGACCTTTCCCTTAAGAACGTCATTGGCTTGTTGTCTACAATTCCAAGTTGTATGACCCAACTTCTTGTAGTAGTGGAATTATATTTCCTCTTTGTATTTTGTTGATCTATTGCAATTATTTCTTGCATAGAATGCAAGTTTCGATTGGATATCACCTTCAATGGTTCTCTTTTATTCTACTATAAATGCTAAAATCGTTTCATCCATACTTTGTGAAGCTAGTCGACTCAGGGTAAATACAACACTATTGTATTTAAACGGTAAAATGTTCAGGAGAATAGCCTTGGCATCCTCCTCGTCAACTACTGCCTTGACTTCTACAAGTTTTCTGATAATAGATCTTATATTTTTTACATGACTTGATGTGGTGGCTTCAACTGGCATCTTAAAGATGAATAATTGTAATTTCAGGGAAAATTTTGCATTCACTGTTTGTGCCCCAAATAACTTGTTGAGATTTTCCTAGATCTCCTTAGATGACTTGTCCATATCTACGCGATGTAGATATGAATCTAAGAGGTCAAGACTAATAATGGATTTTTCCTTATCATCCTTTCTTTTCCATTCTATTGACTTGTTCGGATCTGCAAGTATTGCCTTGATTTCTTTGACAATTCCCCAAAGGTTTTTATTCATTAATTACATCTGGATCTTCACTTTCCATGTATGGTAATTGAAACCTGAGTACTTCTTTAATGGCATCTCCACCATTGATCAGATATGATATTTTTCACTACTAAAACATAATTACTGATAGATACAATTAAAGGTTACATAAACCATAGCTATAGATATTGCAAATATGTGAGAGCTTAATTGTAGAACTACAATTAAACCCTTATTGCATCTTCCAATTGTGGCACTTCATGGCTCTTAGACTTTTGAAGTCGTAAGAGTAAGGTCCCCAACCTTACACCGAGGGCATTACTCATGGAAAATACACAAATAATAATAAAAAATTGTGAAACAAAACATGTAGCTTACCAACTACTCAATCACACACAGATTTAACCATTTATGATACCATTAAATCAATACATCAGCAACATTCTAAATAAACATGAATGAAATTAACAAACTCAAATACAACAACATATAAATCATTCTCAAGCACATAGTGAATGCACATAAAATAAGCCCACAATATAACTTAGACGCAAATAAAACACTTATCTTTTAAAATAATTGTGCAACCAGTTGCAGGGGTGATATGAAATTACTAACTAATTTGCAATTAATTATAAATGTGAATTAACTTAGCTCAACTTTTAAAATTCTTAATGAACAATTGAAAGGCTGAATTGAAGAAATACACAACAGAAAATAAAAGAGACATGAAAATGCAAGTTTGTTAACAGAGTTCATCCATCTTGGGCTATATCTCTGGCTCTACTTCCAATGAGTGATTGATCCATTAAAATATGTAAAATGCTTAATTACATCAATCTCGTCTCCAACCTGCAAGCAAAACCTGTCTTCATATATTCTACACGTCTATGGTCTACCAACAAAACCATCTTCCTAGTATGGCCACTAAAAACTGGCCTAAATCCACTACTTCTTCAACTTACACAGCGAAAATTGCACCATAAAACAATATGGTGTCAAATTCTTACAACATACACCACCTCTAGCACAATGGTGAAAGTACTCTAGTTATATGGAAAAGGTCACGGGTTAAAATCTGCGCCTATTGGGATTTTTCGACATAGGCAATGTTGTAGTTCAAATATTAAAATATCTGCATGCCATAATAAGTAACACCGCTGGCATATTGTTTAAAGGCATTTTTTGTTGGAGCTGAGGTCACGGGGTCAAACCCATCGATCATTCATTATTAGGCTTTGGATAATAAATGTAACTTAAATAAAGTTTTGTTTGTTTAATTACAACAAATAGTCATTTGGCCTAATGGTAAGCCTTTGGTTTGGTTGCGATGAGGTCGGGTGTCTGATCCACGCACCCAATTCTTCTGCGATCGAGAAGGCCCTTTTGGAAAAAAATGAGGCTGCCACGTGGTGGCCTATGATTAATCCACGTGGAGGCCAATTAACCACGCCACACCAATCAACACCATGTCACCCTACCAATTAGTGCCACATCAACCTTTGTATCGTCTAGTCAGCATGCCAAGCTAACATCCATACAGTCCAGTCAACATGCCACGTCAACATATGTATTGCCACCTATCAGCATTCGTACAACCATGTCAGCACCCACATCAGCTTTCATACTACCATGTATCAGTCTCTAGTGATGCCACATGTCAACCTTGTTAGCATTTTTACTTGTTTGGCCAAAACTTCATAACGCCATAACTTTCTCATACAACATTTGTTTGAGATCATTCAAGTTGCATTGGAAATCTCTTGTCGAGCTCTACAATATGGAGACATTTCATCAACATTTGAGAACATAATTTTTATCGTTCAAAAGATCCACCTGGATCATTCCTCCCCACTTAGAAGCTTTTGGACCACCAAAAGTTTTTATTCAAAAAGTAAATGAGGATACCTTCTCCTTTGTTTGATATCCATCCATCATGCTTAGATAGTGAACAATTGACTCATCAAAACAAGCTGGTCAACAAAGACAAAAATTGCCATAACATTGTTGACATAAACAATCATTCTCACATTTTCACAAACATTTGTATTCATTGTCACAACTACTAACCATACACAATAGACTAGCAGTAAAAACGAATACATAGTTGCTAATGAAAATGAATCAAAAATATGCTTGCTCTTCTTAGCAGGAACATCATTAACCAATGGATCTATTTCACTCTCAACCATGGGTTGTAATATTGTATCATTTGTGCTTGCATGTGGCAGAATCTCATGATGTAATACATGTGAATCTTGAAATGATTTATCATAGTTAGTAACAAACTTAACTATTTCATTGTTATGTTTAGGATCACACTCTTCCTCGACTTTTACAGACATAAGTGATAGATTCTTACTTGCATTTACTATCCTTTTTAGTTGTCCTGTATTCACAAGAGACATGTTAGTCTTCATGTGATGAGCTCGTACAATACACTCAATTCCATCCTTTGTAAAACAATATATGTTTTCCTCTAGAAGATAGCCTTTCTTTCATATAAATAAGGGCTTCTCAAAAAAATTCCACAAACATCAAGTGGTATGACATCTAATTCTACCTCATCAATGAACTTAGAGGTGATTGCGAATTTGAACTTACATTGTTTGGTTACTTGTAGCTTAGCATTGTCACATATCCATCCTAAAGGATATGGTTGTGGATGTGGCTTAGTTTCAAGTCCCAGCATTTTAACAACCTCTTTAGAAATGAGATTTGCTTGTGAACCACTATCAATAATTGTATCAATCTTGGTATGCTTTGAGATGATTCTGATTTGAAATAACTCGTTTTGTTTCCTTTCATCATGCTTACTCTTAGAAGCTAAAACATGAATAGAAGTGCTAGAATGAGAAACAAAAGATATACCTTGTATTTCCATGGCTACGATCATGGCTTCATCATCTAAATTTGATCCTTAAATCCTGTTGGATTGTAGTCGTGGTCTTCTTATTACCTTTTCGATTCCGGAACCATTTTGTTTTTAGTTATGGATGAAGTTTCCAAAACTTATCATCATCATGTCCTTCCCTTTTGCAATATGAACATGAAGGCCTCTCTTCTTCCTTCTTCATTGTAGCTATCCATTTCAGTTTCTACTTTCCTTTGTTTTTGCCTTCCTTTGACTAAACTGAATCCTTCGAGAAACCATCATGAACATTCCTTCCACCTGACTCAATATGAGTTGCTTGTACACAAACTTCATGAAAATTAGTGAGATTAAACATGAGGATAATATGTCAAATATAACTATGCAAACCACCAATATACTTGGGAATATTTTCTAGTGTTTACAAAGGAATACCAAAAGCTAAATATTTCATCCTAAATTCTTGAGTGTAACTTTGAACACTTTTTCCTTTAGCTTGCCTTTAGTTTTTTCAATCGATTATTGCTTGTGGCATGTAGCCTAATAGATAAAATTGTTTCTCTAATGCAGCAATAAACTCATACCAAGAAGCAATCATTTTATCACTTCGAAGAAGATCTTCTTGAGTTTTACTCTCCCACCAGATCAAAGATGTGCCTCCGAGTCGAAGAGTGGCTAGCTAGATATTTGCATTTTCATCAACAATTTTCTGAATCCTACAATAAACTTCAAGCTGCTTGATCTAGTTATCCAACTTTTGTGCATTGAGTTCACCATCATACATTGGAAAATCAAATTTAACATCAAGTTTCAATAAAGGAAAATCAAAAGAAGTCTTCTTAGAATGCTTGTTTAAAGAGGAACTTCCACTCGAACTAGAAGAAAAGGATGAGGATGAGGGGGATGGGGGAGTCGTAGGAGGGTCACCACTACCTCCTTTTCCTTCATCTTTATCAATTGTTCCTGATGGACCACCTTCCTCGACCTTCTTTCAATCCCTGTACAGTTCTTCCACCATAGCTTTCATTGTCATGAATGCTTCAAAGAAAGACTCCTCAAAACCAAAGGAAGTCCTTCTTTCGGTGATGCCATTTCTCGTCTTCAGAATACGCATCCAATTTATGGATTAACTTCTTCAAGAAATCCTTCACCGTTCTTGAACTTGAGCCTGTTTAACTTTCACCCTTGCAAATCTTGTTAAACCTACTCTTATACAAAATTGATCTGAAATTACTGACTAATTTGCAATTAATTATAAATGTGAATTACCTTAACTTAACTTTTAAAATGCTTAATGAACAATTGAAAGGCTAAATTGAAGAAATACACAACAAAAAATAAAAGAGACAAGAAAACACAAGTTTGTTAACGGAGTTCACCCATCTTGGGATATGTCTCCAGGTTCGCTTCCAAGAGTGACCAATCCATTAAAAGATGCAAAATGCTTAATTACATCAATCTAGTCTCCAACATGCAAGAAAAACTTGTCTTCATATATGCTGCGAGTCTATAGTCTTCCAGTAAAACCATCTTCCCAGTATGGCTTCTCAAAACTGGCCTAATGTCACTACTTCTTCAACTTACATAGAAAAAATTGCACCATAAAACAATATGGTGTCGAATTCTTACAACATGCACCACCTCTGGCACAATGGTAAAAGTGCTTTGGTTATATGGAAAAGGTCACGGGTTCAAATCTGTTCCCATTGGGATTTTTTGGCATAGTAAATATTGCAAATCAAATATTAAAATATATGCATTCCATAATAAGTACCACCATTGGCATATTGGTTAAAGGCATTGTTTGTTGGAGTGGAGGTCACGGGGTCAAGCGTACGGACCGTCCGTTTGTGGGATTTGGATAACAAATGCAACTTAAATAAAGTTTCACACATTTAATTACAAAAAATGGTCATTTGGCCTAACGATAAGCCATTGGTTTGGTTGTGACAAGCTTAGGGGTTCGATCCACCTTCCCAATTCTTTTGTGGTCAAGAAATCCCTTTTTGGAAGAATGGGGTTGCCACGTGGTGGCCATGTAACCATGCCATGCCAATCAACACCACATTACCCTGTCAATCAACACCATGTCACCCTTCCAATCAGTGCCACATCACCTTGTCACATTAGTGCCTCGCCATCCTCCTCATCATCCAGTAAATGTCTGTACAGTCCAGTCAGCATGTCACGTCAGCATTTGTATAGTCTAGTTAGCATGCCACACCAACATCTGTACTACCACGTGTCATGTTTGTATTGTCACATGTAAGCATATGTACAACCACTTCATCACCCATGTTAGGTTTTGTGCAACCACGTGTCAGTCTCTAGTGATGCCTTGTGTCAACCCTATCAGCCTTTTTGCTTGTTTGGAAAAAACTTCAGAATGCCATAACTTTCTCATATGACGCTCGTTTGAGCCCGTTCAAGTTCCATTGGAAATATCTAGTCAATATCTATGACATGGAGACCTTTTCATCAACGTTTGAGAACATAATTTTTTATTGATCAAAAGATCCACCTAGATCAAGGGGACAGATGCTCCACCCGACCATAGACTTGTTGTTCCAAATCTCAATAGAAAGTCACCCACGCGATGGGTATAGGAATCAATAAAAGAGGTTGACCTATGCATAGTCCACTCACAACTCAATTTTCCCACAACCCAGTAAACCTTCCTACAACTATCCCAATTCCTCCATCTCTCTTCCTCTCAACCTACCTAGCATAAGGAATGTACCCCCTTCACCGCTCACAGTCCCTTAAACTATACCATTATTTTATCAAGACCTTTAGCACAGGTTGGCCAAGAATATATTTGTTGGGGTGATCCAAGAAGATCTCAGTGGCCACCCAGCTTTTCCAACTGGCTCAAAACAGTTTTTTGGTAACTTATTATTTTTAGCATTTTTTTTTGTTCCTGAACTTCCAGGGCCATTTTGAGGGCCTAAACGATGTTTTTTCACGATCAAGAACCTCTATTACTTTCAAAATCTTTGATTGATCCCAATAAATGAAGCTCCTCATCAATACCTTTCCAACGAGCTATCGTGCGCTCAAAACGGAGATAGTATGCAAAAGTTACGACCTCAGGAAGTTGATGTACTAGCTTACCCCAACGGGGCCCACATGACTTTTGGCTCTTCATCTCCTAGGGTTAGGTTTTTGGATGTCTAGGGTTTGGGAATTATTGTTTATTTTAAAAATTCCTTCAAAGCCTCATTGTACCCATCTTCTTGCAAATGAGCGTAGTCGTCACATCTCTTCTCAGAGATAAGCTGCCACCATTCTAGCAAGCTTGTTTCAGTCTGCATTTTACAGTTTTCAACATATTTCTTATTTAATAGAAGCTAAGTTTTATTGTATCTCTATTATTTTTCACTTTGTATTTGTGTTAATATTATAAATCTGTGGTTTCATTTTGTTACGCTCATAAATCTGGATCAGTGGTATCAAATCGGTCTTCTCCTTGTCGTTTTTTTAATGCATGTCCCTGACACGGTTAGGGTATAGAGAGTTGGGTCTCGAGCTTGTTTCTCTTGAAGAAAACTTCTCTCGCACACCCAAGAAACCATCTATAGAGGGTGAAAAGAAAGATGACGGGATAGGATATCCTTTCAAAATGTTTCTCGAGGAGGCCCTTGAGCAACAAAGGAACGAGATGATGGACAACTTTGCACAAATCCTTCGATGGTTGTTGACAAGCGACGCATCCACCTCAAGCAGAGGCCCTGCCCCCTTCAAGGTACAAATCAATTTTGATATTCCTATATTTCAAGTTCAAATAGATGTCCATGACGTAAATAAATGGTTAAACCTTCTAAAAGGGTATTCTTATGTCCACAAATTTTTCGATAGAGAAAATATTACATTTGCGCTCCTCAAGGTCATCCCCCATGTCGAATATTGGTGGGATACTTTCTGGAAACAAAAGGAAATAGAGGGATTCACATTATTTGCAGTTGCACCCACTTGGGGTTCCTTCAGGGATTCTATTAAGGAACAATACTACCCTGTTGGAAGTTATTATGACTTGTATACAAGATGGACCAAATTGCGGCATGAAAGAGATAAAACAGTGCCAAAGTTCATGAATGTCTTCCATACCTTGCGCACCAAGATGGGTATCAAATATTCTAAGCGACATATGGTGCTCAATTACCACGACGGTATGCAAAGATACATCTAGACATAAATGGATTTTGTGTACATATTATCATTGGGTGTGGCCTATCGATATGCCTTTAAAATTGAGCAGAAGTTGAAACAAAAGACGTGGTCATTTGGGTCTGGGAACCCCTCACAACAGAAGCAAGGAAAGGGAAACCTCGACCCACAAAAAAATGCATAGAGAAAATATGGGCAACCTCATGAAAACCAATCCAAGCCATGAGAAAATAAGGACGATGGGAAGATGAAGAAAGATACCGGGAAGTGGTGCGACTTCCATAAGAGCCCCTGGCATAAAACTGTTGATTGTCAATCAAAGAAGTGATTGGTGGCTAAGATAAAAGCCTCTAAATCAGATGAAGAATCTGACTTTGAGTCAAAACCATAAAATGGGATACGGATGATTGACGCAAAACCCATTGCCACCATTGTTACCACCAAGATCCAGCTTGATGAACCTGATGAGCCAGAGGAAGGCGAGCGCCTCTTTCATTCACAAATGTGGGTAAAAGGCACTATGTTGCACTTCATGTTTGATAACAGTAGCTAGAAGAACCTCATCCCAACAGAGGTCATCAAGTGGCTAGCCATGTTAAAAACGTTGTACCCATAACCCTACACCATCGGATGGCTCCGTCAAGGAAGTGATATTTGTGTTAGCCAACAGTGTCTCATGTCGTACAACATCAAGTCATTCAAAGATGAGATATTGTGTGATGTTTCTCCCCTTGAAGTTTGTGATGTTCTTTTGGTCCAACCTTATTTATGGAAACACCATGGTGTATATGAGTCTAGGCCTCACAGTGTTATTATTACTTTGAACATGAAATTGTACAAGATACCCGAGGTAGTCCCACCTAGTTTTATTTCCTTGATCTCTGCCAAGCAATGCAGGAAGTTCATTTCTTAGACTGGAAAGTTTGTCTTCTTCATGATTTTCTCTCAGAGTGAATGAAAGGTTGCAGCCACATCCATGGAATCTGTAACTAACCTCTCCACGCAACAGAAGCAAGTGGATAAGGTCGTGGAAGAATACAAAGACATCTTCTCATCACCTATTGGGGTACCTCTGCATTGGCAGGTCAAGCATCCAATCGATCTGACCCCCAATGCACTGCTACCCAATGGGATAGTCTATTTCCACTCTCTACTATAAAATGAGGATATCAAGTGTCAAATCCAAGAACTGCTCCACACAGGGCACATCCAACCTAGCTCATCACCTTGTGGAAGGCCAATCATGCTAGTGTAGAAGAAAGACAAACTTGGTGACTCTGCATTGATTACCAAGCCCTAAATAAAATCACACTCAGGAACCGGTGCCAGATTCCTTGAATCGACGATCTCCTTGATCATCTCAAGGGGGAAAAATACTTCAGTAATATTGATCTAAATTATGGCTACCATCAACTCCCAATAGAACCAAAAATTGTATGGAAAACTTCCTTCAAGTCAAAAGAAGGTATTTTTGAATGGTTGGTCATGCCCTTTGGTTTTCCAAATTCCCCTACAACTTTCATGAGGATGATGGAGGATATCTTGCAGCCTTTCACAAATTGCTTTATGGTGGTGTATCTGGATGACATCCTCATCTACAACAAGACTTGGGTAGAACACTTGCATCATATTCAGCAGGTTTTGCACACTCTGCAGCAGCAAAATCTATATTCCAACTTAGAAAAATGCTCCTTCGTCATCGACAGGGTCCAATACCTAGCATACATTGTTGATGCACATGGTGTGCATATTGATCCAACCAATATCCAAGTCATCCGTGACTGGCCATCCCCAACCACGCTTACTGAGCTTCGGAGCTTCTCAGGCCTTACCATTTCTATCGAAGGTTTGTGTTGGGATTCTCCCATATTACATGGGCCCTCAGCCAAATAACCAAAGGTTGTGGTAAAGAAAAATTTGTGTGGGGCCTATCCCAATAGAAATCATTCGATGATCTGAAGAAGTTCTTTTGCTCCACCCCAGTGCTTTCATTACCTAACTTGTAACAGCCCTTTTAGATCGAGACATATACTTCAGACTATGTTGTGGGTGTAGTCATCACTTAGCACGACCACCCTGGGGCCTATCATAGTGAGATTTATTAGATGAAATCCATAAGTACCCTACTTATAACAAAGAAATGTACTTCATATTGTAAGCATGTCATCGGTGGAGGCATTACATTCTTGGGAAGGAGACAGTCATCCACATTGATCATAAGTCGTTGCAGTTCATGCAGACACGAGGAAAATTGGCATAATGACTGTCATTAAAAGTGGTCCACATATTTGCATCAGTTCCACCTCAACATCAAGTACAAAATAGGAAGTACCAACCGATTCGTTGATTGCCTCTGTCGACCTCCGATCGTGGCACTCACCACATTGCTCGATTCTTGCAACCACGAGACCTCCATATGGCCCCACCTTCATGAGACAGATCCTGACTTCGCCAACACCTACCAGATGTTGGGTGTAAACACAATTGCCACCAATTTCCATCTTCAGGACGGGTTGTTGTGCCATCTAGGAAATATGTGTGTTCCATCAAGCGAACAAGCGAAGGTGATTTGGGAATCCCACTACAATTGGGTGGCAAGACACTTTGGTGTGGAAAAGACAGTGGCAGTGTTGCAATGACATTTCTACTAGCCAAAACTTCGATAGGATGTTATCAAGTGTATCTGGTCCTACACTACCTATGTTATTGCCAAACCAACCATTAAGAAACAAGGCATGTACACTCCTTTGCCTACTCCTAATATGCCTTGGGAATATATCTCAATGGACTACATGTCGGGCCTTCCGTCCACCAAGGGAGGAAATAACTGTGTTTTTATGGTTGTTGATCACTTTTTCAAGATGGTGAATCTAGCTGCCTGCAAGAAGAGCATCATAGTGGAGGCCATTGTCAAGCTCTTCTTTGAAAAAGTGTGGGTACACTTTGGGATCCCACAAGCCATTATCTCATATCGGGACAGTTGGTTCCTCGACACATTATGGTCAAGCCTATGGTCACTAGTGGACACCAATCTCACCATGTCCACTGCCTTTCACCCCCATACTAATGGCCAAACCTAGTTCATCAACTAGATCATCATGCACATCCTGCGTAAGTACAATTCTAAGAACCCCCACACCTGGGATGAGAGTCTTCCCTATGTTCAGCACATCTACAATAGAACCATACATATATCAACCAACTGCAACCCCTTTAAGGTGGGGTTGGGATTTCAACCATTGGGTCAATTGGATGTTGCACTACCCCTTGCGGCCACCCAGACAAACTTGTCGCCTGCTCCAACTAGAGCTAACAAATCCACCTGGTTCATTAAGAATATCCAGCACATCTAGCAATAGGTTCAAGATATTTTACAGAAGTCCAATGCTAAGTACAAGCAGTGCCATGATCAACATGGGGTACCACACTAGTTTCAGGTGGGAGACAAAGTTTGGTTTCACTTGCAGAAATAATGCCTTATAGGGCCTGATCGAAACCTTTTTCCACTCCTTTATGGACCCTATACCATCACCAAGGTTGTGGGTGACAATGCTTTTTAGATCAATCTTCCCCCATTCCTTGGCTTACACCCAATATTCAATATGGACCTCCTTCGACCTTATTTCCCACCATTATTGGACACCTCGGAGATCGAAGAACAATTGACAGCAATAGATCTCAACCCTAAATGCATGGAATAGGTATCCACTGATCATATCATGGACACACAGGTCAAGGGAACTCTCCAGCAGAGGATCCATCTCTATCATCTTGTCAAAGCAGGGCAACTTCTGCACCAAGGAAAGTGGCTCACTCAGGGCCAAATTCAGAAAAAATTACCTCATCTGATGGGGGCACTCAACACAATGGAGACCATTACTTCCTAAGGGGGGAGTATTTATCCAGACGAATCTCGGTGGCCACCCACCTTGTCCAACTAGCTCAAAATAGTTTTTTGAGAACTTACTATTTTTAGCAATTTTTTGGTTCCTAAACTTTCGAGGCCATTTTGAGGGCCTAATGTTATAGATTTATTTTCCACCTAATCATTAGGTCATTATCACCTAAATATCACCTATCCAATCCAACAACATTCACCACCTCTTCCATGAGATTCTATCCTAATTTCTACTTGATCGCTCTTATCCTTCTTTAAGGGTGCGACCGAAAAGGGTTTGTTCACATTGTTCCTTCATTGGGGGGGAGACCAAAGGGTTTGGTCACCTTTTTCCTTCATTGAGGGTGCAACCAAAAGGGGTGTTCACACCCTATCGCTTTCCAATTAGCGATTGGTCGCTCTGTCTGTGTGTACAGGTTGTGACCGAGCCTAGAAGCTCTTATTTTTGGATTTGGTTTCCTTTTACATTTGAGGGGTAATGGTCTACATCGATGTGATGATATTCCATGACCCCTTTGAATTTAATTTTCTATTCGGGTGAGACTATGTTTACGCCATGAAAGATTTTGTGTCCACACTCTTTCAAGTGATGTGTTTTCCTCATATTGGACACATAGTGACCATTGACCAGATTTCATTCATTTTCCCTCATCTGAAGGCAAACCATCCATATTCCCTCAATGTTTCTTATATTCCAGTGTCATCCACACCGCCGCAGGTCAATTATGTGGCAACTTTTCCCATGTATTCAACTCTGAATTAGAAGGAATCTCTCCCTTCCTCTAGCTTAGATCTGGTAGCTGACATGGTACTCTCTTTGATATGGATTTTATAGCCTAATCTCCCTACCCCTATCACGCCCCCCCCGACATCTATTACTTCCAGATTGTTGTTCTTCCGTCTCATGAATATCTCTTGGAAGCCATGATCTAGGTTTGTCCCTTGACATTTATTCCTTCCAGAGCATTATCCTCTTGGAAGCCATGATCAAACACATAGCAATGAGCATGGTTCTCATTTATGTGTCAAGCTCGTTAAAAAATGTAACAGAGGTTTGGGGATCCAACCCAGCAAAGAGAATACTTTATTTTCGATTTCAATCTTGTTAAAAAATGAAACCGATCACCGAGCATAGTTCTTTTCCTGTGTCAAGATCATTAAAAAATGAAACAGACCCTTATGAGCATAGTTATTTTCCTGGGTCAAGCTCATTAACAAATGAAATAGTTGTCTCTCCCATTGAGTTGATTCTTTCATAAGAACTCATAATTGAACCTTAATTTCATATGCCTATGACAATTCACCCTCTTTCTTCCTCTGCTGAACATTTTCCTATTAGTAGCCAGCAGTTTAATTTGGCCTACAAATTGGCGATGAGAGAATAGTTGGCAGATGAAACGAAACTTGGGGGGCATGTCTCTAGCCTTTGATTATCATGCTGGAGTTAAGTCGCTAGCTTCTCAAGCTGGGGGGAAAGTACCAACCACCTACCTTTGGACTTTACATTGGGAAGTGTCGATCACAATTAGTTTCAAGCTAACGAAAAAATGAAACCTACCCAAGCATAGTTTTACTTTGTTTCAAGCTTGTGTAAACATGAAACCAATCTCAAGCTTAGTCTTTGTTCTTTCTTGTGCTCACTAATACATGAGAATAGGTTACCAAGTATACTTTTATCACTTTTTCAGACTCGTAAAAGCTATACGAAAAAGGAACTTTTGGAGTTTCCTTTAAGCTCTTTCTAGACTCCTTAAAGAAGAAAAGATTGTAGAGTAAGCTTGTATTTTCACACTCGTTATATGGATTTGAAAATACATCCACCTGGTATACATTTACCCCTTTTTGGGCCAGATGGACTAACTATGGAAAATGACCTCACTATGGAGAATTCTTTAAGCGCTTTTCGAACTCATTGAAAAATGAAAAAAGATTGTCAATCGATCTTGTTGTCTTTCACGCTCGTTAAAGTGAATTAGAAATCACGTTTGTTGAGCGATAATTTAACTTTTTTTCGGTCTCTTCAGAATATTTACAAAAAAGGAACACCCTATCCATTATGGTTAGGAAATTTCTCATAGGTAATATTTTATACTTTTTCAAACCCTGCAAACTAACTTTACGAAAAAGTCTCTTATGGAGTTTTCTTTACGACCTTTTCAAACTCTCTAAATATGAAAATGCCATCAATTTTACCTTCTTTGGACTCGTTAAAATTTTACATTGAAGGACCCATACATGGGACTAAACCCCTCCTTCCTCAGGTTTGTTAATAATATGTCAAGGGACTCATCACCAGATGAGCTATATCAAGCATTTGTTATCCTCCTTCAGCTTGTAAAACTAGAAAGAGGTATTCACCAATCATGGTGGGGAATTTTTAGAGGGTTTTTCCATATTATTATATTCATTATCTAGCAGCTACCACTACTTTGAGTTTCCCTTAACTGACACTAATCAGATTATGTTTCAGGGCTTCTACAAACAACACATCTTGATCTTTCCCTTTGCCATTACTCAAACTTACCATTCCTTTACCTTCTTTTTTTCCTGGTGCATCATTTCCAAAAGTTACATTCCCTAATTTGCTTTCACTTCGAGTTAGAAACTTACTTTTGTCTCCAGTCATATGTTTGGAGCATCTATTGTCAATATACCAAGGATTCTTTTGTCTTTGGGCTGATAACACTAGTCCACACTTGTCATCTGCTTTCTTCTTCCAAACCTTGACATTTTCAGCAGTGGGGATCAAATCTGGCTTGTAATTCCTTAAGCGACAATCTGCAAATTTATGTCCATAGTTATGACAAATGTAACATTCTGGTTTACTAAATAGAAGATCATAGATATTGCTATACTCATAACTATTGTTATGTTTAACCTGCGTCTTTTTCCCAGCCATCGCATGATTTATAGTCTGAGGTTGTTTGTTGCTTGGTTGTCTCGATCTTTGTTGTGGAAGATGGTTATTCGTTGAATATCTTGATTGTTCATATATAAATCTTAAAGAATAGTTTATAGCTTTGTGACCAAAATTAGAGCAAAAAAAACAATAACCATAGAAAAAACCTTTGTACCTTGAAAAAGTTTGTCTTCTTTGAGGAGGTCGATTTCTTTCATGCCGATAATCTCTTTGATCTACAGATTCGATTCTGATACTTTTTCTTTCATTCCTTCTTGGTGGCTGATTTTCTTTCTTTGTTTCTGCAGAGTGACCGTTGTCAATGTTTGAGGATTTGACAAACTTGATAGGTTCTGTATTAATTGGATAATCACTACTTGATCCTTCTTCATACCCCAATCCAGCTTTCAACTTTGGGTTTCTTTGCTGATTTAAAATGGAGGTTAATCCTTCTGAGGCTTTAATACTTGGCAGATTTTGTTGATACAATCCCTTAAACTTCTCCATTTCTTTTATGGTTTTTACTATCTCTTCTTCTAAGGCTTCACACCTTTCTTTCTTCTCTGATAATTGTTGTTTCAGAATGTCTTCTTTTTTATTTGCCTCTTCTAACTCCACTTTTAGTAGAGCAAAGTCTTCATCAAGGATTTTGTCATTCATTTTAAACTGCGTCAATGACCATTTTTGTTTTCTCTTCTTACATCTGAGTCTGTCAATTTCTTCCAAGGCACTGATTAATTCATCTTCCATATCCACCACAACTTCTTCATCATCCATTTCACCTCCTGTGAGTTTATCATCAAGATCTCCCATATCCATAAGCATAAAGTCATTTAATTTGTCTTCGCAGAATGAATCACTATCTATGTCTTCTGAGGAGTCATCATTGTTTGCACACAAACTTTTCTTTTTACTATATTTCTTAAATTTGTAATTATTTTCATCATTAGAGTTCTGGTCTTTTTGATGATTTTTCTTGTGGGGACACTTATATGCAAAATGGCCTATTTTACCACAGTTAAAGCATTTGAAGGGAAACCTGCCTTGATATTTTCCTGATCCTTTCTTTAACCTTCTCACAAATTTTGCCTCAATATCATCTAATTCTGAATCAATATTCTTGTTTGCTTTAAATGATGCTTCTCTAGTAATGGATTTATCTTTGCTAATTCTCATTTCATATGCATTTAAAGTTCCTAGAAGTTGATCAATGTACAGAGTTTTAAGATCATTTAGTTCTTCTATTGTAGAGACTTTTGGATTAAATTTATCAAGCAGAGATCTTAAAATCTTCTTAACTAAGAGTGATTCTTCAAACTTCTCACCAAGACCCTTCATGGCATTCACAAGTTCTTCAACTCTTAAAAAATACTTGATAATTGTTTCATCTTCTTTCATCTTTAGTTGTTCAAACTTCAACCTAAATGTTTAAAGTTTGGCATCTTTTAATTTCTCATTTCCTTCATAGCTGCTAATAAGTTTATCCCACATTTCTTTGGTAGTTTGAAGATGCATCACCTTTACAAACTCGGCTTCTGCAAGTCCATTCAAGATAGCATTCATTCCCTTATCATTAAAGCTAAATTCTAACTTATCATCCTTGGAAGCTAGCACAACAGGATTTATGTATCCAGTCTATACTACATCCCAAACATCAGCTCCTAAGGCCATTAGGCAGGGGTGATTTTAAGAACCCCCCCTAAATTTATATGTATAATAAATGGGCGAATCCCCATGATACATAGGAAAAATTGAAGGCTATTTTATCAATAATATAAAATGTATATATAATTTTTTGGCGAATATTTTAGTC
>ML793083.1:412232-450667 GCA_009831015.1 Picea engelmannii
ATTGTAACATCTGTACCCTTTATTGTTTGTAGCATAACCCAAGAAGATACCTTCATCAGCCCTGTCATCATATTTGCCAATATTTTCATCATTGTTCTTGATATAACATTTACTCCCAAAGACTTTAAAATGCTTGATTGAAGAAGGTCTTCCAAACCATAGTTCATACGGAGTCTTGTCACTGTGTGGCCTGAGATGAGATTTGTTAAGGATATGAACAGTTGTATGAATTGCTTCTACCCAATATGTCTACGGTATGTTCCTTTCATTCATCATTGATCTTTCCATTTGTTGTACTGATCTATTCTGCCTCTCAACAACTCCATTTTGTTGTGGAGTCATTGGAATTGTGTACTCTCTTTTCATCCCATGTTTATCACAGAACTCTTTGAAGTTCCATGAACTAAACTCTCCTCCTCTATCAGATATTACTGCCTTTAATCTTTTTCTTGTTTGATTCTCATTCAGAGCCTTAAACACTTTGAATTTTTCAAATGCTTCAGATTTTTCCTTCAAAAAGGCAACCCATGTTAGTCTAGAATAATCATCAATAATCAACATAAAATAATTTTCTTTTCTTGTACCTTCTTTCCTTGATGGTCCACATAAATTCATATGTACTAACTGGAGAGGTTTTTCTGTTGAAGGAAAGTTTTTATATTTGAACTGAGTGCGAGTAAGCTTTCCTATCTGGCAGGGTTTACAAACAGAGTCGTATGGCTTTGATATCTTCGGAAGATCTTTTATTTCCCCATCATTTCTGAGCTTGATTATATGATAAAATTTTAGGTGTCCAAGTCTCCTATTCCACAGCGAACTTTCATCATACTTGCTTAAGTGGAATTATTCTTTTTCTTCTTTTAACACATAGACATTGTTTTCTGTTTTTATCCCTTTTGCAACTAGTTGTCCTGAATTCATAGATTTTATTCTACAGTCTTTAGAGGTAAAAAATACTTCACATCCTCGGTCACAGACTTGATTGACACTAAGAATATTATGTTTCAGACCTTCTACAAACAACACATCTTGATCTTTTCCTTTGCCATTACTCAAACTTACCATTCCTTTACCTTTTATTTTTCCTGGTGCATCATTTCCAAAAGTTACATTCCCTGATTTGCTTTCACTTGGAGTTAGAAACTTACTTTTGTCTCCAGTCATATGTTTGGAACATCCACTGTCAATATACCAGGGATTCTTTTGTCTTTGGGCTGATAACACTAGTCCACACTTGTCATCTACTTTCTTCTTCCAAACCTTGACATTTTTAGTAGTGGGGATCAAATATGGCTTGTAATTCCTTAAGCGACAATCTCCAGCTTTATGTCCATAGTTATGATAGATGTAACATTCTGGTTCACTAAATAGAAGATCATAGCGATTGTTATGCTCATAACTATTGTTATGTTTAACCTACGTCCTTTTCCCAGCCATCGCATGATTTATAGTCTGAGGTTGTTTGTTGCTCGGTTGTCTCAATCTTTGTTGTGGAAGATGGTTATTCGTTGAATATCTTGATTGTTCATATCTAAATCTTAAAGAACAATTTATAGCTTTGTGACCAAAATTAGAGTAGAAAAAACAATAACCATAGAAAAAACCTTTGTACCTTGAAAAAGTATGTCTTCTTTGAGGAGGTCGATTTCTTTCATGCCGATAATCTCTCTGATCTACAGATTCGGTTCTGATACTTTTTCTTTCATTCCTTCTTGGTGGCTGATTTTCTTTCTTTGTTTCTACAGAGTGACTGTTGTCAATGTTTAAGGATTTGACAAACTTGATAGGTTCTGTAGTAATTGGATGATCACTACTTGATCCTTCTTCATACCCCAATCCAGCTTTTAACTTTGGGTTTCTTTGCTGATTTAGAATGGAGGTTAATCCTTCTAAGGCTTTAATACTTGGCAGATTTTGGTGATACAGTCCCTTAAACTTCTCCATTTCTTTTATGGTTTTTACTATCTCTTCTTCTAAGGCTTCACACCTTGCTTTCTTCTCTGATAATTGTTGTTTCAGAATGTCTTCTTTTTTCTTTGCCTCTTATAACTCCACTTTTAGTAGAGCAAAGTCTTCATCGGGTTTTTTGTCATTCATTTTAAACTGCATCAACGACCGTTTTTGTTTTCTCTTCTTACATCTGAGTCTGTCAATTTCTTCCAAGGCACTGATTAATTCACCTTCCATATCCACCACAGCTTCTTCATCATCCATTTCACCTCCTATGAGTTTATCATCAAGATCTCCCATAGCCATAAGCATAAAGTCATTCACTTTGTCTTCACATAATGAATCACTATCTATGTCTTCTGAGGAGTCGTCATTGTTTGCACACAAACTTTTCTTTTTACTATATTTCTTAAATTTGTAATTCTTTTCATCATCAGAGTTTTGGTCTTTTTTATTCTTTTTCTTGTGGGGACACTTAGATGCAAAATGGCCTATTTTACCACAGTTAAAGCATTTGAAGGGAAACTTTCCTTGATATTTTCCTGATCCTTTCTTTAACCTTCTCACAAATTTTGCCTCAATATCATCTAATTCTGAATCAGTATTCTTGTCTGCTTTAAACGATGCTTCTCTAGTAATGGATTTATCTTTGCTAATTCTCATTTCATATGCATTTAAAGTTACTAGAAGTTGATCAATGGACAAAGTTTTAAGATCATTTAGTTCTTCTATTGCAGAGACTTTTGGATTAAATTTATCAAGCAAAGATCTTAAAATCTTATAAACTAAGAGTGATTCTTCAAACTTCTCACCAAGACCCTTCATGGCATTCACAAGTTCTTCAAGTCTTCAAAAATACTTGCTAATTGTTTCATCTTCATTCATCTTTAGTTGTTCAAACTTCAACCTAAATGTTTGAAGTTTGGCATCTTTTACTTTCTCATTTCCTTCATAGATGCTAATAAGTTTATCCCACATTTATTTGGCAGTTTGAAGATGCATCACCTTTACAAACTCGTCTTCTGCAAGTCCATTCAAGATAGCATTCATTCCCTTAGCATTAACGCTAAATTCTAACTTATCATCCTTGGAAGCTAGCACAACAGGATTTATGTATCCAGTCTCTACTACATCCCAAACATCAGCTCCTAAGGCCATTAGGTATGTTCTCATTCTAACCTTCCAAAAGGCAAAATTTGTTCCATCAAACAGAGGAGGCTTATTGGCTGAAGTCCCTTCATGAATTGTCATGTTTAAGCTTACAGATCTACCTTTAAATAAAATGAACCCGCTCTGATACCAATTACTGAAATTACTAAGACAACTGAGAGGGGGGGTGAATCAATTGTTACTGTGCTTAAACAATTTTAATTCAATTAAACCATTTTTAATCTTTCTCCAAGTGACCATCAATATTATACAACATATGGAAAACATAAATAATGAGCATCACTCACACATAAGATATACACAGAGACAAATTTTCACGAGGAAACCCATAAAGGGAGAAAACCTCTTCTTCTTCGAAATGATTGGCAGTCTTTTAAGTTCTGTACATCATCTATAATTGAGCACCAACTCAATGTGAGGCTACTACCTCTATTTTGCAAGCTGCAAATTGCTGAGAGCACCAACTCTCTATTTTCTCTAACACCTACTAGAAGGAAGCACCAACTCCTTGGTTTCTCTAGCACCCACTAGAAGGAAGCAACAACTCCCTAAGTGTTCCAGCACCAACTGGATGGAAGCAACAACTTCCAGTCACACAGGCATCAACCTGTATAACAAAGAAAAATTATTCTCCCTTGCACCACCCTGCCACCCTAGTTTATCTGGCTGCAACCAGATGGAAGCTACAACTCCCTGTGTTCAAGCACCCACTTGAACTTCTGAGGACAACAGCCCTCCCTAGCACCTCCCAACCACCCTTGTTACAATAAATGATTGAATAACCAACAAAATGGATAAATCAATTCTTGTCATTTCTTATATGTTCTGTAAATCTGGTCTGCTTCTAACTATTCTGCAATTCTTCTCTTCCTCTGTCTGTTCTGCAATTTTGCTCTGCTTTAAGTTGTTCTGTAATTCTTCTCTTCCTTTGTTTGTTCTATAATTCTGCTCTTCTTCAAGATGTTCTACAATTCTTCTCTTCCTATATCTGTTTTGTAATTCTTCTCTGCTTCAAGTTGTTCTGCAATTCTGCTCTTTCTTCTGTCTATTCCTCATCTGTTACTCATCTCTGAGTTTTATCTCACACTGCGCATATTGTCGGTCTCACACTGTGCATATTGTAATTTTCCCTTTCTTACAGTTCAACTCATTTTTCCATTCAAAATGACCAACCTCGCACAGTCATTACGTGTTTCTTTTATACACTACTCCCACTTCAGTTACCCCTCAAATCCCTAGAACAACGCTTCAACAATTGAAATGCCAACCATCCAAGAACCATGATTCAGTTCTGCTAACTGAATCGTAACTGAACAATTAGTTGTGAGGTGAAACAGTAGCCCTCCGATCATATTTGAATTCGCCTGCACCGTTGGATTACAAGAATCAAAATTCCTTTCGCATTTCGCATTTCGGCAATTCGCGATTTTGGATGTCATGAATTCTTGTTGCGAGGCATCTCGGCTTTCCAAGTCATGATCCCTGAAATGGAGCCAGATCAACGGTCCACAAAACTTCTTAATCTGATCCCTTCTTTTCTTAATCGAATGGCTGATGGGATTTCGGTGTTTTTCCCTTCGAGTCTTCGAGACTCACAATAGTCCCTTTTGGCATTTCGGCATTTTGGCATTCCTGTGGTGAAGTGTTTCGACACTCCAACTCTTGGTACCCGAAACCCACACCAAAAAATGTTTTTCGCATTTCGGCATTTCGGCATTCCTGTGGTGAAGTGTTTCGACACTCCAACTCCTGGTACCCTGAACCTACACCAAAAAGTGTTTTTCGCATTTCGGCATTCCTATGGTGAAGTGTTTCAACACTCCAACTTCCAGTACCTGGAACTCTGAAATGGAGTTATTTCTCAGTTTGTGAAACTCTTTGTTGATGTGCATGTTTCTGGATTTTAGCATTTTGCATTTCGCGACTTCGGGACTCCTATGATGAAGAGTCTTGACTCTTGACTCCTCCAACTCCCGGTATCCGAAACTCCAAAATGGAGTTTAGTTTCTGATACCCAAAATGGGGTTTAGCTTCTTATATTTCCATGCGATCATCGTTGTGTTGTTGGTCGTGATCTTTGCCATCAATGACAAACACTTATACTCTGCCTCTGTCTGAAAACATGCCAACAGATTGTACTCAGTATCTTGGGTTCCATCATCATCATCAGTGGACTCCCTCATGTCTGTTAACAGTATATATTAATGACCGGTAATCAAATGACTTCTACCATGCTCAATTTCAGCTCATTTACTCCCATATCGTAGATTCAAACCATTTGGATTAAGGATGAAGACCTTGGGAAATATCACCCTCCTATTAGATCATATTCTTTCCCAATATACGATGGAGAATATTCATGAGCACTTCATCGATTTCTCAATTATTGAGTCATCTTACTGCTTTATGTTATGTCACATAGATCCACATTTTTACTTGGTTGTGGCTATGATTTCACTTGCATCTTGCATGGATCCACAGTGTATACTTTTGTGGCCATGTTTGATTCATGATTGCTTATTGATGGATCCACAGTGTATTATGTTGTGGCCATCATCTCATTACTTGTGTCATGCATGGATCCACAGTGTATTTATGGTGGCTATGCTCTTATTTTTCTTACCGAGCATGGGTATTCCCACCTTGGGGATATTTTTTTGTAGGATTGACGATGCTCTTCTCCAAGCTTCTTTGCCTAAAGCTCTGTGACTTGATTTATAAAGTGTTTTGGCCATCAGACACCTCATTTGACCTCACAGTTTAGGGGGAATTTGTTATAGAGTTATTTCCACCTAACCATTAGGTCATTATCACTTAAATAACACTTATCCAATCAAACCACATTCATCACTTCTTCCCTAAGATTCTATCATAATTTCCACTTGGTCGCTCTTATCCTTCATTAAGTGTGTGACCGAAAAGGGTTCGTTCACATTGTTCCTACATTGGGGGGGCGACCAAATGGTTTGGTCACCTTTTTCCTTCATTGAGGGTGTGAAAAAAAGGGTTGGTCACTCCCTATGGATTTCCAAGGAGTGAACGATCACTCTAACTATGTGTATAGGTCGTTATCAAGCATAGAAGCTTCTATTTTTGGATTTAGTTTTGACAGATAAGATCTCCCACTGGTTTCTTGGAGTTTAGCTTCGAGAAGGCTTCCATTATGAGATCGAGAATATTATCCTAGTAATTATATGGCCTTATCCCTAAATCCCTATAACAACCAAGCCATTTCCCATGGGAAAGGGGGAGGAAAGAACTAGCAAGGTTACTCTGGTGATTTGGTTGCAAGACTTGGGCAAGGATCTTGGAAGGAGATCATTTCTTCAGTTTACACCTGTAAGTTGTGATATTATTTCCTTGATTAATAGAAGACATGTTGATGTTTCCCTCTACTTCATTGTTTATCTAAGTTTGTGTATTCATTTATTGGGAATCGGTATGATTGTATGTTATGATATATTATACTTCATGTCTCTATTCATGTCTTAGGCGTTGGTAGAACCTAAGGGAGCTCAGCTCCTGCAGGGTGCAAAATCCCTACAACACTTAAATGAAGTGTGTTCATGATCAGACACCTCAATGATAGTCAAAGGCTCTAATTTATCCCCCTAAATGAAGCTCCTCGTCAATATCTTTCCAACAAGGTATCGTGCGCTCAAAACGAATATCGTATGCAAAAGTTACGAAAACCAAAAAGTTGATGTACTAACTTACCCCAACGTGGCCCACGTGACTTTTGGCGCTTCATCTCCTAGGGTTTGGTTTTTCAATGTTTAGGGTTTTGGAATTATAGTTTATTATAAAAAAACCTTTAGAGCCTCATTGTACTCTTCTTCTTATGAATGAACGTAGTCGTCCCATCTCTTCTCAGAGATAAGTTGCCACCATTCTAGCAAGCTTGTTTCAATCTGCATTTTACAATTTTCAGCATATTTCTTATTTGATAGAAGCCAAGTTTTATTGTGTCTATGTTATTGTTCACTGTGTCTCTATATTATAATTATAAATATGTGGTCTTGTTTCGTTCTTCTCATAAATCCGGATTAGTGGTATCAGAGTGGTCTCCTCCTTGTCATTTTTTTAATGCATGTCCTCGACATGGTCAGGGTGTAGAGAGTTGGGTCTCGAGCTTGTTTCTCTTGAGGACAACTTCTCTCACATGCCCAAGAAACTCTCCATGGAGAGGGAAAATAAATATGACGCGATAGGAGATTATTTCAAAATTTTGCTCAAGGAGTCCCTTGAGTGACAGAGGAACGAGATGATGGATAGCTTTGCACAAATCCTTCTATGATTGTTGACAAGCAACACATCCACCTCAAGAGGAGGCACCACCCTCTTCAACTTATAGATAAATTTTTATATTCCTATATTTGAATGTCAAATAGATATCGATGTCGTAGATAAATGGTTAAACCTTCTAGAAGGGTATTTTTTTGTCCACAAATTTTTCGATAGAGAAAAGATTACATTTGCGCTCCTCAAGGTCATCCCCCATGTCAAAGATTGGTGGTAGAATTTTTGTGAGAAAAAGGAAATAGAGGGATCCACATTATTTGCAGTTACACCCACTTGGGGTTCCTTCATGGATGTTAATAAGGAACAATACTACCATGTTGCAAGTTATGATGACTTGTATACAAGATGGACCACATTGCGGCAGGAAAGAGACCAAATAGTGCTAGAGTTAACGAATGTCTTCCATACCTTGCGCACCAAGTTGGGTATCAAATATTCTGAGCGACATTTGGTCCTCAAGTACTATGGTGGTCTGGATAGATACATCCAGACAGAAATGAATTTTTTGGACATCTCATCCTTGGGTGCATTTTATCGATATGTCATTAAAATCGAGCAGAAGCTTAAATAAACGACACGGTTGTTTGGGTCTGGAAACCCCTCACAGGAGAAGCAAAGGAAAGGGCAGCACCAACTCGCACAACAAAGGATAGAGAAAAGATGGGTAACCTCAGGACATCCATTCCAAGACACAAGCAAAGAAGGATAATGTGAGGACAAAGAAAGATACCGGGAAGTGGTACGACTTCCATAAGATCCCTTAGCATAACATTGTTGATTGTCTCTCAAATCATTCATTGGTCACTAAGGTAAAAGCCTTTGAATTACATGCAGGTTTTGAATATGAGTCAAAACCATAAAAGGGGAGATAGATCATTGATGTGGAACCCAATGCCACCGTTTCTACCACCAAGCTCCATCTCTTTGAACCTAATCAGCCAAGGGAGGAGAAGCACCTCTTTCATTCACAGATGTGGGTAAAAGGCACTCCACTGCACTTCATCGTTGATAGTGGTATCCAAAAGAACCTCATATCAGCAGAGGTTGTAAAGTGGCTAGTCCTGCTAAAAACGTCGCACCCCTTGAATTTTGTGACGTTCTTTTGGGCCAACCATATTTATGGAAACGCCATGATGTAAATGAGTCTAGACCTCGCAATGTTATTATTACTTTGAACAGTAAATTGTAGATGATACCTAAGGTAGTCCCACCTAGTGTTATTTCTTTTATCTCTTCCAAGAAATTCAAGAAGGTCATCTCTCAGACCGGGAAGTTTGTCTTCTTCGTGATTTGCTCTCAGAGTGAGCGAAAGGTTGCAGCCACATCCATGGCCTCTGTGGATAACCTCTCCACGCAGTAGAAGAAAGTGGATAAGGTCATGGAAGAATACAAATACATCTTCGCATCACTTACAGGGGTACCTCTACACTATCAGGTCAAGCATCTAATCGATCTAACCCCAACGCAGTGCTACCCAATGGGTTAGTCTATCGCTACTCTCTGCTAGAAAATGGTGTGATCAAGTGTCATATCCAAAAATGGATCCACAAGGGGAACATCTGACTCAACTCATCACCTTGTGGAAGCCCAATTATGTTGGTGCAGAAGAAATATGGGACTTGGCGACTGTGCATTGATTATCGGACCCTAAATAAAATCATAGTCAAGAACTGGTACTTGATTCCCCGAATTGACAATCTCCTTGATCATCTCAAGTGGGGAAAATTCTTTGGTAAGGTTGATTTGAAGTCTGGCTATCATCAAGTCCCAATAGAACCAACAGATGTATGGAAAATT
Organism: Picea engelmannii; assembly: GCA_009831015.1. Lineage (NCBI taxonomy): Eukaryota > Viridiplantae > Streptophyta > Pinopsida > Pinales > Pinaceae > Picea > Picea engelmannii. Next base: position 421,452 of record ML793083.1, read on the forward strand.
TCATTCAAGTCAAAAGAAGGTCTTTTTGAATGGTTGGCCATGCCCTTTGGTTTGACAAATTCCCTAGCAACTTTCATGAGGATGATGGACGATATCTTTTGGTCGTTTGCTACTTATTTTTTGGTGGTTTACCTGGATGACATCCTCATCTACAACAAGACTTGGGCAGAACGCTTGCAGCATATTCAATAGGTTATGCACACTCTACGGTAGCCCAAGCTATATGCAAACTTGGAAAAATTATCCTTCGGCATGGGTAGGGTCCAGTACCTAGGCTACATTGTTGATTCACATGGTGTGCATGTTGATCCAACCAAGATTCAAGTCATCCATGACTAGACAACCCCAAACACGCTCACTGAGCTTCGAATCTTCTTAGGCCTTTCCAATTTCTATCGAAGGTTCATGTTAGGAGTCTCCCATATTGCATGGGCCCTCAACCAAATAACCATAAGTGGTGGTAACATAAAATTTGTGTGGGGCTTGTCCAAATAGAAAGCATTCGATGATCTAAAGCAATTCCTATGCATTGCCCCAGTGATTTCATTACCTGACCTGCAAAATCCCTTTGAGATCGAGACATATGCTTTAGACTATGTTGTGGCCACATTCATCACTCAGCGCGACCACATCATGGCCTATCATAGTGAGACATTATCATATGCCATTTGTAAGTACCCTACTTATGACAAAGAAATGTACTCCATTGTGTAAGTCTGCCACTAGTGGAGGCATTACATTCTTGGGAAGGAGGCAGTCACCCACACAGATCATAGGTGACTGCATTTCATGCAAACACAAGGCAAATTGAAGAATTATCGTCATTAGAAGTGGTCCACATATTTGCAGCAGTTCCACCTCAACGTCAAGTATAAAATAGGAAGTACTAACCTACTCATTGATTGCCTCAGTCGACTTCCAGTCCCGACACTCACCACAGTGCTCAATTCTTGTGGCCACAAGACCTCTGGATGGCCCCACATCTATGAGATAGATCCTGACTTTTCCAATACCTAACAGATGTTGGGCATAATCATAGTTGTCACCAATTTCCATCTTCAGGACGAGATGTTGTGCCATCTGGTCCATCTATGTGTTCCATCAAGCGAGTGAGAAAAGTTTATTTGGGAATCCCACTACAATCAGGTGGAAAGACACTTTGACATGGAAAAGATAGTGGCAATGTTGCAGTGACATTTCTATTGGCCGAAACTTCGATAGGATGTCAGCAAGTATATTCAATCCTACACTGCCTACAATATTGCCAAATTGGCCATTATGAAACAAGGAATGTACACTCCTTTACCTACTCTTGAGAGGCCCTGTTTATCCATCTCAATGGACTACATGTCGGGCCTTCCATCCACCAAGCAAGGAAATGACTATGTTTTTGTGGTTGTTAATCGCTTTTCCAAAATAGTGATTCTAGCCGCCTACAAGAAGAGCATCACAACAGATACCACTACCAATCTCTTCTTTGAATGAGTGTGGGTACACTTTGGGATCCCACAAACCATTATCTCAGATCGGGATATCCATTTCCTCAGCACACTCTAGTCGATTCGTTGGTCACTATTGGACACCAAGCTCACCAAGTCCATTGCCTTCCACCCCCAGACAAATGGCCAAATCGAGGTCGTCAACCAAATAATCGTGCACATCCTGGGTATGTACAATTCTAAGAACCCCTGAACCTCAGATGAGAGTATTCCTTATGTTCAGCGCAGCTACAACAGAGCCATACATAGCTCAACAAGCCACATCTCCTTTCAGGTGGGGTTGGGATTTCAACCATTGGGTCCCATGGATGTTGCACTACCCCTTGCTGCCACCCAGGCAGACTCGATACATTCTCCAACTGGAGTTGAAAAATCCACTCGGTTCGTTAAGTGGATCCAACACATCCACCAAAAATTTCAGTATATTTTATAGAAGTCCAATGCCAAGTACAAGCAGCGCCATGATCAACATCGGTAGCCACACCAGTTTCAGGTGAGAGAAAATGTTTGGTTGCACTTGCAGAAAGAATTCCTTACAAAGCCTCATTGGACGATTCGTCCACTTCGTTATGGACCCTAAACCATCATAAAATTTTATGGGTGTCAATTATTTTGAGATCAACCTTCCCCCATTCCTTGGATTGCACCTAGTATTCAATGTGGACCTCCTTCGGTTTTATTTCCCACCATTATTGGACACCTCAGAGATAGAAGAACAATTGACACTAACAGAGCTCAAACCTGACTGCATGGAACAGAAATCCACTGATAATATTGTGGACACATAGTTCAAGGGTAGTCGCCAACAGAGGATCCAACTCTATCGGGTTGTCAAAGTAGAGAAGCTCCTACACTAAGGCAAGTGGCTCACCCAGGGCCAAATTCAACAGAAATTTCCTCATCTAATGGGGGCACTCAATCTCTTCTCAGACATAAGTTGCCACCATTCTAGCAAGCTTGTTTCAGTCTACATTTTACAGTTTTCGACATATTTCTTATTTAATAGAAGCCAATTTTATTGTATCCCTGTTATTTTTCATTGTGTCTCTGTGTTAATATTACAAATCTATGGTTTCATTTCGTTATGCTTCTAAATATGAATCAGTAGTATCAGAGTGGTGTTCTCCTTGTCATTTATTTAATGCATGTCCCTGACATGATTAGGGTATAGAGAGTTGGGTCTCGAGCTTGTTTCTCTTGAGGACAACTGCTCTCGTATGCCCAATAAACCATCCATGGCGGGCAAAAATAAAGAGTACGTGACAGGAGATCCTTTCAAAATGTTGCTCAAGAAATCCCTTTAGTGACAAAGGAACGAGATGATGGACAACTTTGTACAAATCCTTTGGTGGCTATCGACAAGCAACGCATCCACCTCAAGCGGAGGTGCCACCTCCTTCAAGGTACAAATCAATTTTTATATTCCTATATTTGAAGGTCAAATAGATGTCGATGTTGTAGATAAATGGTTAAATCTTCTAGATGGGGTTTTTTTGTCCACAAATTTTTCAATAGAGAAAAGATTACAATTTCACTCCTGAAGTTCGTCCCCCATGTCAAAGATTGGTGGGATACTTTCTATTGCACCCACTTCGGGATCCACATTATTTGTAGTTGCACCCACTTGGGGTTCCTTCGGGGATTTTATTAAGGAACAATACTACCCTATTGGAAGTTATGATGACTTGTATACAAGATGGACCACACTATGACAGGAAATAGACCAAACAGTGCTAGAGTTCACGAATGCCTTCCATACCTTACACACCAAGATGGGCATAAAATATTCTTAGCAAAAACTGGTGCTAAAGTACCACGGCGGTCTGCATAGATACATCTAGACATAAATGGATTTTTTGGACATCTCATCCTTGGGTGCGGCCTATCGATATGTCATCAAAATTGAGCAGAAGATGATGCAAAAGATGCAGTTGTTTGGGTCTAGTAACCCCACATAGTAGAAGCAAGGAAAGAGTAGCCCCAACCCACAGAACAAAGGACAGAGAAAATATGGGAAACCTCAGGACAACCAGTCTAATATGCAAGTAAAGAAGCACAATGGGAATATGAAGAAAGATACCGGGAAGTGGTGCGACTTCCATAATAGCCCCTGGCATAACATTGTTGATTGTCTCTTAAAACAGTCATTGGTGGCTAAGGTAAAAGCCTATGAATCATATGCAGGTTCCAACTCTGAGTCGGAGCTAGAAAAGTGGATATGAATCATTGACACAAAACCCAATGCCACCATTTCTACCACCAAGATCCAGTCCGGTGAACTTGATGAGCCAGAGGTAGGTGAGTTCCTCTTTCATTCTTAGATGTGGGTAAAAGGCACTCTATTGCACTTCATCATTGATAGAAGTAACCATAAGAACCTCATCTCAGCAAAGGTCATCAAGCAGCTAGCCCTACCAACAATGTCGCACCTGCATCCCTACATCATCGGATGGCTTTTTCAAGAATGTGATCTTTGCGTTGTTAATGCTCTATAAATTCCCAGAGGTTGTCGGGGGGCAGAAGAAATTTACCAGAGGCAACTTTATCCAACCACTTCGAAACTGGGATCTATCCCTACCAGTTTCAGAGAGGGATCTCTCTGTAAGATTTAACTTTGTTTTAGTTTTTAGATGTTAGGCTAGTTAGATTAAATGTGATTGTGTTGTTTATTTTTGTGAGTTGGTTGAAAAAGGGTTTACGCCTCCATTGGGCTATGGGGTCTGTTTTATAAAGATAGAGATCAGAGAACAGATATAAATATTCTTTTCACAGGGCAAGTTAATGAAACTATTGGATTCTTCATAAATAAAGCGATGGAGAGTAGAAAAAAGGAGGGATTATCAATTAAAATAAAGAAGCAATTAAGAATTTATTTATTCTAACATCAGAAGATAAACATTTAGATCTTTAAAAGCTCAGAAACAGAGTACACAAAGGTAAATTCTGCAACTTTAACTCCCTTTAAATGATCAGGTCATAAACAAAATGATAACTAAGAAAGATAAACATCCAACGAAGAAAGAGAAAAAACTTCACCAACAGTTAACATGCAGGAATCTTGTTAAACGTCTCTTTGTATTACTGGAAGATCTCTTGATAAAAATTACATCGCTTACAACTTTCTAGGGCATAAAGATCAACCCGCAGTACTTCAAAGTTTGAAGTATTTATAACAAAAATTACAAACGACCATGTCATTAATGATAAGGATGTGGCAGACTCTAAGTCTAACTAACTAACTAACAAGATACAAAAATTTAGGAACTGTCGATGATGTATAGAATTCTTCATGTTGATTCTAGGGAAGGTCGTTGGTGAGTCACCCACATGACTTTAACTGATCTGGGTGCCAACTCAACCTGTACACCTCATCTCCTACTCGATCAAATTGCACAGCTCTTCCCAACTTAGCTGACTAGGAATGGTAACTTTGAGTAGTCTCCGATATATTTCATCCATTTCTGTGTACTTGGCAAAAGTCGGTTTGATGATGAAAATATACTTGATCTCATGCTTTATGATGAGGTCTGGATGCAAAGCTTCTAAGAATGCCTTGCATGTTATACTACCCTGTATTCCTGAAAACTTGGAACTTTCTTTGGCCACCGTGGCCATCTTCTGTTTGTAATTGGGAAGAGTCATCAACTTGTCGTTTAGAACTAGTAGACCAGGAAGACCTTTCTTCTGAAAAGCCTCGATCTTGCTGAAGAACCTTTGAACTCCAATGTCCATGTTCTGGACTTTCTCCTCCAATTGCAGCATCAGTCCTCTTTTGGTCAGTACTCTCTTGACTTCGAGGATGGTTTATGTCCTGTCTTCAACCTTCAGGTCTTCTAGTTCTTCTTTGTTCTTCGAGTTCAAGAATCTGATGATTTCATTGGCTTCAGTGGGAAATTCTCCCAACTCTCCTTTTATTTTGTAAATAGCCTGCCTGCTCCTTAGCACCAATTCATTTTGCTCAATCATGATTTGCACCATAGGCCAGATTTCATTTATGGATTTGGAGATATCCATCCAAATATTCTCCTTTGCTTCGGCAAGAGTCTTTCCCACCACTGTTTGCTTTTGTAGTTGCTGCAATTCCTGCTTGAGATTTTCTGATGTTTGCTTCTTCGTGGTGTAGCTTGTTTGATAAGAAGACTTTATCTCTTGAAGGCTCTAAACTTCCTTTTTTAGTCTGTTGATCTTCGTTTCTTGTAAGTTCATCTCTTCCATGGATTTTTCTAGCTCCACCATTTTTTCCAGAGATGTCAGTGAGGTGGTTGATGGGATTTATGTTGTGGTGGTCATTGCTACAGTTGCAGTGCTAACTCCTGTGAGGGGAAGTGCACTCAGTGGAATTACTTCCATAGGTGTTTCTTGTTCCTTCTCCTTTACCAATCCCTCCAGCTCTGCTTTCATCTCTCTTAACTATGCATTCTGCTCCATGATCAATTTGAGCATTTCGTCATTTTCACCTTATGTCTCAGTTGCCTCCTTTGCCTATGCATCTTCTGTAGGTGGCAATTTCAGTTGTTTACTCAAAGATGTTATGTCCGCATTCTTTTTCTTGAGCATCTCCTCAACTGTTTTCACATTAGAGGGATCATACCCAATATTGAGCACCAATTCTTCTAAGGACTTTATTTTGTTGTCCTTTGCAAAAGATGATATCTTCTCCAATTTTAACAGAGTTTGAACGTTGTTCAGAGAAACTTGTAACTTAGCGACAGAAGTAGAAGCATTTTCCAATGTAGAGAAAACCATTTCTCCTGTTTGCCTGTGAAGATCCATCTAATCGGCTAGGTGTACATCTCTGGTGTTAAACTCAAATGTTGCCCTTTTGTAATCAGTTATTTCTTTTGGATCGGGTGCTTGTGCCTGCAAAAAGGCCATGTGAATTTTTCCTTTCTCTATATCAAAAGTTGATAACAATCTGTGTTGTGTTGTGGACGTATGCTTCCAAAATTGAGCATAGGTGTTGATGGTCAGCATCTGATTCTTCTTCTTGATCATATTGTACTTCTCAAAAATACTCAATTTTGCACCTCCTTTACTCGGTTAGTTGACTAATGAAGTATCAGTCTGCTTCTTGGAGGAAGAGGAAGACGTGATCTGTTGGTTGCTTGAGATAAGAGGTGAATGATCACCTTTCATAACTGTAGTGGACTGGGTTTCCTTTTCACCAGTCGTGTCAGTTGTATGACTGGCTTTTGGCCTTTTGGTGTGTACCTGGAACTCCTCAACCGAGACTTCTTTGACTGAAGGGGAAGTTTCCTACCTGGGTCTTTCCTTCTTTGGTACCTGTGGTGTGGTTGTTTGCGAGATGATAACTAAAGGAGACTGATGTTCTACCTCTTCCATAATGTTCACTTCCCACTCTATTTGATTTACAAACTTCTCTATCTCGGGCTTGTGTGTATGAACATGTGGGATATTTTTATTCTTCACTCTCATCTCCGAAATGATCCCACACAGATCGTAGTGCCACAGGAAACTTGTTTCAAACTTCATTTCCCTCAAAAATTTATCTGCCTCTTCCCCGACAGCTCGGCTATTGTAGATAAAAGATCCTATCTACCCCTTAATCCTTGGCTATTGTTTCTTCTTCGGAGACACAAAGTGTATATCATCTGAATTTATCATTTGACATATATATTCCAGGGCAAATATCCTCACAGGAAAATACTTGAGCAACTTGTATGGAGCTAATTCGCACTCGTATACTCTGATTTCTGTGTGATTTTGATACAGGTACCAATCTCCCATCTTTGCAAGGACCGAGAGGTGTAAGATTCTCTGGATCTCTTCATTTATCCTTGGCTCTGGTCTCCCACTGAGTATGCTCACCACTGGATGGTAAAACTGCTCAATGAATTGTTTGAAGTTGAACTCTATGGAGTTCCTTCTTAGTAGTGAATTCCAAGACGTTATTGCCCGTGGTTTTCCATCCTTGTCCATTTTTTGCATCGGGAAGGAGAACCTTTCTTCCTGAAAGAAGGTGAACATGTAAGCTAGTATTGAGGAATACCAGAACATGTCCTTTGTGGTGAATTTAGAAAGCTGATCATGGATGTTTTCTGCCAGGAAAGTGTTGTAGTCAAACTAGATGGTGGCCATTTCCTCAGCAGAAAAAATGGATACGACCCCCAATATAAGTTAATCTATCCATTCGTCTTAATAATAGCCAAGTAGACAACAGAGGGATGAAATCAATTGGTTTCCCTTTTATGAGAACAGGGAGGAATGATACGGGGGATTTTTCTTGGGGAGTTGAGCATCCGATGGGAGGAAAAGCTCAAAGATCTAGGCTCTTTGAGGAAAAGATAGACTCTGGTACAACTCTGTCAAGATTTCAGGGTTGAAAGGGGAGGCAGATTCAGATCTAGGTATCTGCATCATATGATCAATGGCCTCTGGTGTGATAAAGAAAAGAGTTTCTCTAGACAGAGAAACTACGGCTCTCTAGTCAGGGAGGTAATGAGCTTGACATTTGAGGGTGAATTCAGGGAAATGATGGACTTGGGGAAAAAGATAGAGAGGAAGATTGGACTCCCAGAGCCCAGTCTCATTGCTTTGATCTAGGAATGTGTATTTAAACCATGACTGCAATTCTGTGAAATCAAATTTGCACCTGGTCTCTGAGATTTGATAATCCTTGTCGGCTAATGGGATCCTGTCAAGGTCGATAGGAGGTGGAAGGAAAGGATTTTCCTCAACCTCTGCTTTTTTAGACTTTGGCACCATCGCTTCCAACAGTACCTGCAGTTGAAACAAAATGTTAGCAGGTAATGGCTATGGCTGGGTCAATGACTAGATTGGTGAGGGGACAATGTTGTCTGGTGTGCGAAGAGAGTGAACAATGTGCAAATGATGGAACAGGGGATGGTTTTGAGTGAACGGGTATCCGTTGGGCGCGGGGGACAGGTCAGCAGGCTAACGGATATGTTAGCCAGTAGTAAATGGCCAAAAGATCATTTGAAGTGTGAGATGGTAGGTGAAGGACGAGTGATGGGTGACCAGGTGGGATGAACTGATAGAGTTATGAGACGAGAATTGTAGGGGAAAAGGTAGTGGGGCGTGACGTCATGAAGCAGCGGCAGTATGTCAGAAGGGTGGTAAGTGGTAAGTGATTTTGGAGCAGAGGGGTTCTGATGCAAATGATTCATGCCATGTTAGTGTGGGGTCTGCCAATGAAAACAAATTCATTCCGGACCCCCCCCCCACCGTTAAAGGCAGAACGGTTGGGGGGGTGTGGAAATTCTTGTCAACCGTTCATCCACACGCCTTCCATTGGACCGTAGATCTGTGCGCTCTCATTAACCATCATTCCAGACCTCCCCCCACCACCGTTAAAGGTAGAATGGTCGGGGGGTCTGAAAACTCTTCTCAGCCATAGATCTAGGTGCCAATAGCTCTGTCGTAGATCTATGCACAATCTTTAATCTTCATTCCGGACTCCCCCCCCCACCGTTAAAGGTAGAACAATCGGGGGGGTCCGAAAACTCTTCTCAGCCAAAGATCTAGGCGCCAATATCTATGTCGTAGTTCTATGCGCCATCTTTAATCTCCGAGTGTGATTTAATATGTGCAGTAGAACTTAGGCTTAATGTTTTGTGTGGGTTTTGTGCGTTGCTTCCCTTGCTTTTGTCACCATGGGGTTAGGAAAACACCTCAATCATCAAAATCATACATTTTCCTTGAACACCATACAAACTTTATTGAAAGAAAAGCTGGCTAGACTATGTCCTATCCTACCTACCTACACCTTTATCCCATATTAAACTGTTGGGCTAAGAAATTACTCTATCTTGGGGCTATTTGATCAGGATTAAACAGTCTGATCAAATTTATTCACTAACTAACCTATCTACTTGGCTAAGATTAAACAGTTTAGCCAAGCTTATTCACTAATCCTATCAACATCAATTCGAAAGGACCTGACCATGTTTAAACAGTGTGGCTCAATTCATTGTTATTGCATGGAGCTCTCTTCATTTTTTCTTTTATGCCCTCTTTTATTCTCTTTTCATTTTTTCATGTTCTTTTTATTTTATTTTCTTTTCTTTTCTTTTTCTTTCAAATCATTTGCAGGATGAAACATTAATTGAAATCCAAAAAACATTACAAGGATAAAAATTTCAGTCACCAGTTGATCCTATAAATTATAGGGTTATAACAGCGGATCCACCTGGGGATGGTACTCTCCTTGTGAAGTGCCAAGAATCTTGCTTCCTGATGTCTCAAAAAATTTGCTCCAGAGCTTCTTTTGCTACTTGGTCTGTTTTATTTTTGAAAATTTTTATGACATTGTCCAGTGGCTCGGGGCCTTCTCTATGGGCTTCAACCATCTGATCAACATCACCCATTCATAAACTGCAAGTAAAGGAAAATGGTTTGTATAATTGGAATGGATGGCAAGTGCCTTTACTGAGGTGGTGAGTAGTGCTTCAGCATCCTATCATTCACTGGTCTGCCTGGCAGGTCTGTACCATCATTGTTCTTGAGCAGAAAAGTGTTGTTTCCTTTGAATTCCTGGATCATGAAGGGGCCTCTCCATAGGCTATCAAACTTTTTGTTTTTACCCTTATCTTCATTTCTAGCACCCCATCTCAGTACCAAATCACCTAACTCAAAATCATCTTTTTTAGTTCTTTTGTCGAAAATATCTTTGATGTTCTCCTAGATGACTTGAGCTTTGTTGTAGACTTCTTCCCTGGACTGCTGCAAATGGATCATCTGGTTTATTCTTATTTGGGAATCATTCGTCTCAGCTTGCATCTCTTGCAAAAGTTTCATGACTGGGACCCCCAAAGAGGTAGGAAAAACTGCTTCAATACCATAGACCAACTGGTATGGAGACATACCAATTGACCCCTTATTGGTTAGTCTGTCAACCCAAAGCGTGAAAACCAGCTTGTTATGCCATGACTTATTATTTTGTTGTAGTGTCTTCTTAATGATATTCACCAGGGTTTTCTTGGAAGACTCGGCAAGCCCATTTCCCTGATGGTAATAAGTTGTGGAATGTCCCAACGTAATGTGATACTTGCTACAAAAATTTATGAGCTTTTTGGACCGGAAGGTTGTTGCATGGTCAGTGATAATTTTTATAGGGCATCCAAAACGAGACAAAATATGATGTTCTAGAAATATAATAATCATGGAATCAGTAGCTTTCTTGCATGGTACAACTTCAATCCATTTCGTAAAATATTCAATGGCGATGAGAATCCACTTGTGTTGGCCAGAAGAAGGAGGGTGTATCTCTCCGACAAAGTCTAAACCCCATTGCTGGAAAGGAGATTCAACAGAGATGGGTTTGAGGGGAAAGGGCATGAGCTTATTTTTACCTTCAAACACTTGACATTTATGGCACGAGGTGACTTGTCGATGCACATCTGCAAACAATGTGGGCCAGTAGAATCCATCTCTGAGGATCTTATTTGTTGTAGTCTTCCAACTTAGATGTCCACCACAATCTCCTGCATGAAAATCTTGTAAAACCTTGTCAGCTTTGTCTTTTAATAGGCAATTTAACAAAATACCTCCAGGATCTTTCCAATAAAGATTACCTTCTAGAATACAAAATTTTAATGCTTTTAATTTCAAAAACCTTGCTTTGGTTTTAGTCAAACCAGGGGGAGCTTGTAAATTCAGCAAGACAAATATCAGGTCTGTGTACCATGGAGAGTCTAGAAATACCCCCTTCATGCTTGGAGTCACTTGCTCTCCCTACTCATCAACTACAGCTAAGAAATTAATATCTAGAGCATGGAAATTAGATTCAGCCATCAACTTCGCTAGACCTTGACCTTTGATCAATTTAGTAGGCTTCATCTCTAAATTGCATTCTAGAATCACAGCAATCCATTTTCCTCTTCTACCATCCAGATTATCCTGAGTTAAAATATTTGTTACCACTTTATTTGGAACATAGGCAATGGTATGGGAATGGAGAATATAGACCCTGAAGTCTTTTATGGCTTTCACCAAAGAGAAAGCTTGTTTCTCCATTATTTTATAATTTAACACAGCATCTCTCAAAGATTTACTAAAAAATGCTATGGGTTGTTCATACCCTTCGCTATTTTTTTGCAGTAGTACTATTGCGATGGTGTGTTCGGATGCAAAAGAGAAAAGGTAAAAATCTTTGGTAAAGTCCAGACTAATCAACACTGGAGCTTATGTGAGTGCATGCTTAACCTATTCAAAAGACTTCTTGGATTCAGTATTCCATTTTATTTTTGTGTCCTTTTTCAACATATTGGTGATGTTCCTGAGAAGCTCGGCCAAGTTGGGTATGAATCTTCTTAGGAAGTTTATTTTGCCAATGAAATATTGTAGCTCTTTAATATTCCTAGGGTGTTCCAGTTTTTGGATGGCCTCTATTCTATTAGGATCTATTTTGATTCCGTCCTTAGAGATTATGTGTCCCAATAGTTTGTCTTCTTCTAAACCGAAAAGGCTTTTCTTAGGTTTCAAAGAAATCCCAAATTTTCTGCACTTCTCAAACATGCGTCTGAGGTGCGACAAGTGTTCCTCTTTAGATTGGGAGTAGACCGTCACATCATTCAGATAAATGACTATAAATCTCCCAAGCTCATCCACAAAAGAAATATCCATTGCTCTCTGGAAAGTGGCACCAGTGTTAATCAAACCAAAAGGCATATTCACATACATGACGGTTCCCTAAGGTGTAGTGAATGTTGTTTTCTCTTGATCTTCTGGGTGGACAAGGACTTGGTTGTAGCCCGAGAAACCATCTAGTAAGGAGATCCTATTGGACCCAACCACCTTTTGTATAATGTGGTCCATTTTGGGCAAAGGGTAATTGTCTTTGAGAGAGACTTTGTTCAAATTTCTGAAATCAATGCAAAGTCTGATCTCACCCATTTTCTTCCTAGTAGGACCTAAGTTAGAAACCCATTTGGAAAATCTTAGGGGAACTATGATTTTAGCATCATACATCTTTTTGATTTCTTTCTCTATCAGGGGAAGTAACTTGGGATTTATTCTCCTAAGTTTCTGTCTGAAAGGTTTGTGTTTTTCTTTTATAGGAATCTGATGTTGTATGATACTTGTGTTGTAGGATTTTAAGTCTTCATAACCACAGGAAAAAACATCCACATATTCCTTAAAAATTTCAATGTATTTGCGTTTTTTCTCAGGGGGTAGAGATTTGGAGATTTTTATCATCTTGGGTTTTTCTTTTGTTCTTATGTTGCATTCTTCGACCTCTTTACCACTAGCTTCAATTTTCAGTTTTTTGGCTACATCGTTAAAATCGAACAAGTCTTCTAGCGGAACTAGACCTCTGGGTAACACATTCCTTTTCAACTGTAGAATACCAGAATCTATCTCATTTTCATTCAATTCATCTACATCTACTTTACTTTCATTAAACTATTTGGCATCTACGTTATTTACACTAACACTTTCAAAAACAAATTTATTTACAATCTTATCATCATTTTCTAAATCTATGTTTGTACATTCAAACTCATTCTTACATTATAGGAAATCTTCAATTTGATCGTCATTTCCAAATACCTGGCAGTATATAATGTTGTCAGGAACAGTTGGTATGCATTTCACCACCACTATGTACTTGTGCGTGGAACGGAAAGGAATTTTACAGGTAGCTTCCGACATAGCTAGCCCATCTACGAGTATGTTTTGTCCTCTAGGCCTCACCTGCAAGTCGATTTTAGTAAAGCATTGAAGAGCATCCAAAACAGCATTCCTATAATCCCTAAGTCTAGGGTGTTTAGCTGCATACTCACCTTTGATTTGCTTGATAATCAGTTCAGAATCACCCCTTACCATGATCTGTTTGGCACCAACTTTCTTTAGTAATTTTAGGCTGAGCATCAGAGCCTCGTACTCAGCTACATTATTGGTGCATTGAAAATTCAGTTTGTACGAGTGACTCTCGGAATACCTTGATCTGTGATTATGCAACCAAAATCTAGCTCCATCTCCTTCTTTACTCACAGCACCATCGAAATCCATGCTCCAAAAATCTACTGGCAGTTCTTCCCTTTCTAAAGTTTCCACCCTTCTTGCCTCAATGACTGCTTTACTTTATTTTGAATCATGTGTATCATCTTCCAGCTGAGCAATTTGTTCTTCCACATCACCATCATTGTATAGAATGAAAGGGTCTAGATCAGAGTGTGTAGAGTATAATGGATAATTTTGTGGCTTTTCCTAACTACTAACCATATACTTCATCAAGGTCTCTCAATATAGTCTTCTCTGTTGTCTGAATACTGGGATGGTGGCATAGGACATATCTAGCTGCAGGGTCCCTTTCAGCTTAGCTCTCCATGATATTGACAGTAACATACCATATTTTGGGGGAATATCGACAACTACTATATCTGTTACCATACTCTTTGATGGGATTTGGGCTAATGTAATGCATAAGTCTTTGATCAAACCTATACATTTAACCTTGTTGGAATCGAAAGAATGCAAATCTTTGTAGGGTCTGGTGACCTCGAACCCCAACTTTTCCATCATGTCTTTGGGCATCAGGTTGTGAGAGGCACCTGAATCCAGCATAGCGTTGTGTAATATCAGATCATGGATTTTTAGGCTGATGTAAAAAGAGGCCACGACACCATTATCAGTTTGACCATCAACTTCATGACCAAATAGGAGCTCTGGTCAGTCATTCGCAAGATTTACTGTGTCTGAGTGATTTGTAGATCCAACATTCAAAGCCTTAGTACCTATCTCAGGTTCGATGCTCAAAGCTTTAATCACCCATGACCTGTAAGTGTTCTTATTCATTAGCTCAGAGAGGGGAATGGGAATTTTTAGTTTAGCTAGTTCCCCTTCAAGGCTGAATGCAGTGGAAGGTTTGCTTAAGGTCTATATTTCTGGTTTATCTATCAGAATTTTGTGGTCGGGTGCACTTGGTTGACTAATTGTTGAGACTTCAGTCTGATTTTCTCTTTGTATTATTTCTGGAGCTTTTTGTGTGTGAGGTCCAGCCTTTTTTCTCTCGGGGACTTTCTTGGGAGGGTTTTTCCAGGCTTTCTTGGTTTCAGCAGCCTTCTTCAAAGAGTTCTCGTTTGTTTTCTTGATCCTCGGGTTATACTGTCTGTGAACCTCCATTATAGCGTTCTCAAAGGCCTGATGTTCTTATTCCTCGACATCCTTATTCACCTTCGTTTGTGAAAGGAGGAACATCTCATGCTCTTCCTGGGTGAGGAAAATGGATTCATGAGCGTGATCATGATCACCCATTAGGTTTATATGAGTGTCATCAAACTCCTTGATTACCTCCTCCCCATCATTGGCATAATTATCCTAGAGGGGAGGTATGATCTGTTGATCAGGCCCCCTCTACTCTCTTTGATCTCTAGGATCTCTTTTCCTGATCTGGGGTGGATTTCTTCTGAAGTTTGGGTTTCAAATTTGAAGAGTGGCTTGATTCTCCCTAGGTGGGTTTATGTCAGTTACAATGAGTCTCTCCATCATTTTATCCATAGCTCTGGCTAGAGAATCTAGTTTGGTGTCTGATGAGGAAGTAGAAGGCTCTTCTTTAATAGTGACTCTCCTTTATGTTTTCTGCCTGGACCTTCTGGCCAAAAGATTTGCTTCTACACTAATGGCACTTTTCTGCATGTCTTCTAGAGTTGCATCATTTCTCTCTCTTAGATGATAAGACATATCTGCGTCAAATCCATCGAGGAACTTTATTAATGCCAACCCTTGTGGTGGTTTGATATCAATTGGAATTGCATTGTAAAGATTGTTGAAACGAGTGCAATAATCTTGCATTGTCTCTCTTTGGTTCCATCTGATGTTCTCATATTCTAACAGTATCTGGAGAGGATTTTTATTCACCTCCCACCTGTCAAGGAAAGCTCGATGAAAAATAGAAATGTCAGTTATGGTAGAAGCAGGTAAGGCCTTGAACCACTTTTTTACCTCTCTAGTCAGACTCTGTGCAAATAGTCTCATCTGCACATCAGCTTCATCCACTTCCTCTAAATCAAAATAATCGTTCATTTTGTCAACATGTTGTTGTGCATTAAGGGGACCAGTACTATCAAACTGAGGGAGTCTGGTTTGATAATCTTGAGGCATGTCATGTAAAGGGGCAACCAACACCAATGGGGCATATCTTGCTGCCATGATTGATGGAGGAGGCTGAACAACAATCTGTGTGACAAGAGAGGTAGTGACTGAAGCTGTAGAAGATGAATGGCTGGGAGAAAAGGAGTGACATGGTTTAGATTTAATAGAAATTGCAGCAACTGTCAAAGTAGGGAGTTCGACTAATGGTTGAAGGTGTAGTTTGTCTAAGGCTTGGAAAAGATTCACAACTAGGTATTCAAGCTTATCAGATTCGGGGTGAAAATGTTGATCAGCTTCAGCTCTGGGAGAGAGTATTTTAGGGATCCTGGGCTGAAAGACGGTTTGATCTAAAACCGTTTCACCGACAAAACTATCAGATTTTGTCCTGAAAAGGCTTTGTTGAAAAGATATATCAAACTCGAGATCTTGAAAATCCACTAACTTCTCTGGGAGAGAAGGGGACCTTAGAAGTGGACTGTGACTCCTGGAAACCTCTACAGTGTTTTTCTTCCTGAATAATTTTCCAAGATTGTATATTACTACTACAAGTTCTAGGTCTGGATGAGATCTGGTAAAAACTCTTTTGGGAGCCAGAATTATAATTTTTATTTTGTTTTCCTTTATAAGAGAATCTTAAACTAATTATATACAAAATTTAACAACCTCTGAACATTATCTCTTTATATGTTTGGATTTTATGACTTGTTCAGAAATAAGGTTTTCTTTGTCTAGGGAAAAGAAATCGTAGGATTGAAAGATTGTTCAGTTTCCCCAGTATGGTCGCCACTATGTTAACACTCTGTAAATTCCCAGAGGTTGTCGGGGGTAGAAGAAATTTAATAGAGGCAACTTTATACAACCACTTCGAAACTGGGATCTAGCCCTACCAATTCCAGAGAGGGGTCTCTCTGTAAGATTTAACTTTGTTTTAGTTTTCAGATGTTAGGCTAGTTAGATTAAATGTGATTGTGTTGTTTTTTTTTGTGAGTTGGTTGAAAAAGGGTTTACGCCTCCATTGGGCTATGGGATCTATTTTATAAATATAGAGATCAGAGAACAGATATAAAGATTCTTTTCACAGGGCAGGTTAATGCAAATATTGGATTCTTTAGAAATAAAGTGATGGAGAGCAGAAAAAAGGCAGGATTATCAATTAAAATAAAGAAGCAATTAAGAATTTCTTTATTGTAACATCAGAAGATAAACATTTAGATCTTTAAAAGCTCAGAAACAGAGTACAAAAAGGTAAATTCTACAACTTTAACTCCCTTTAAATGATCAGGTCAAAAACAAAATGATAACTAAGAAAGATAAATATCCAATGAAGAAAGAGAAAAAACTTCACCAACAGTTAACACCCAGGAATCCTGTGAAACGTCTCTTTGTATTACTGGAAAATTTCTTGAATAAAATTACATCGCTTACAGCTTTCTAGGGCGTAAAGATCAACCCTCGGTACTTCAAAGTTTGAAGTATTTATAACAAAAATTACAAACGACCCTTTCATTAATGATCAAGACGTGGCAGACTCTAAGTCTAACTAACTAACTAACAAGATACAAAAATTTAGGAACTGTCGATGATGTGTCGAATTCTTCATGTTGATTATGGGGAAGGTCATTGGTGAGTCACCCACATGAATTTAACTGATCCGTGTGCCAACTCAACCTATACACCTCATCTCCTACTCTATCAAATTGCACAGCTCTTCCCATCTTAGCTGACAGGGAATGGTGACTTTGAGTAGTCTCCGGTATATTTCATCCATTTTTGTGTACTTGGAAAAAGTCGGTTTGACAATGAAAATATACTTGATCTCGTGATGTATTTTGAGGTCTGGCTGCAAAGTTTCTAAGAATGCCTTACCTATTATACTACCCTGTATTCCCGAAAACGTGGAACTGTCTTTGGCCACCGTGGCCATCTTTTGTTTGTAATCGGGTAGAGTCATCAACTTGTCATTTAGAACTAGTAGACCGGGAAGACCTTTCTTCTGCAAAGCCTCGATCTTGTTGAAGAACCTTTGAACTCCAATGTCCATGTTCTGGACTTTCTCCTCCAACTGCAGCATCAGTCCCCTTTTGTTCAGTACTCTCTTGACTTGGAGGATGGTTTTTGTCATGTCTTCAATCTTCAGGTCTTCTAGTTCTTCTATGTTCTTCAAGTTTAGGAATCTGATGATTTCATTGGCTTCAGTGGGCATTTCTCCAAACTCTCCTTTTATTTTTTCAATATCCTGCCTGCTCCTTAGCACCAGTTCATTTTGCTCAAACATGATTTGCACCATAGGCCAGATTTCATTTATGGATTTGGAGATATCCATCCAAATTTTCTCCTTTGCTTCGGCAAGAGTCTAGCCCACCACTATTTGCTTTAGTAGTTGCTGCAATTCCTACTTGAGATTTTCTTATGTTTGATTCTCCATGGTGTAGCTTGTCTGATAATAAGACTTTATCTCTTGAAGGCTCTCAACTTCCTTTTTTATATGTTGATCTTCGTTCCTTTTAAGTTCATCTCTTCCATGGATTTTGCTAGCTCCACTGTTTTTTCTAGAGCTGTCAGTGGGGTGACTGATGGGATTTCTGTTGTGGTGGTCATTGCTACAGTTGCAGTGCTAACTCCTATGAGGGGAAGTGCACTCAGTGGAATTACTTCCATAAGTGTTGCTTGTTCCTTCTCCTTTACCAATCTATCCAGCTATGCTTCCATCTCTCTTAACTGTACATTCTGCTCCATGATCAATTTGAGCATTTCATCCTTTTCACCTTTTGTCTCAGCTATCTCCTTTGCCTGTGCATCTTCTATAGATGGCAGTTTCAGTTGTTTCCTCAGAGATGCTATGTCCGCATTCTTTTTCTTGAGCATCTCCTCAAATTCTTTCACAATAGAGAGATCATACCCAATCTTGAGCACCAATTCTTCTAAGGACTTTATTATGTTGTCCTTTGCAAAAGATGATATCTTCTCCAATTTTAATTGAGTCTAAACATTGTTCAGAAAAACCTGTAACTTAGCGGCAGAAGTAGAAGCATTTGCCAATGTAGAGAAAAACATTTCTCCCGTTTGGCTGTGAAGATCCATCTGATCGACTGGGTGTACATCTATGGTGTTAAACTCAAATGTTTCCCTTTTGTAATAAGTTATTGCTTTTGGATCCGTCACTTGTGCCTGCAAAAAGGCCATGTGCATTATGCCTTTCTCTGTATCAAAAGTTGATAAAAATATGTGTTGTGTTGTGGACATCTTCTTCCAAAATTGAGAATAGGTGTTGTTGGTCAGCATCTGATTCTTCTTCTTGATCATATCGTACTTCTCAAAAATACTCAATTTTTCACTTCCTTTACTTGGTTGGTTGACTAATGAAGTATCAGTCTACTTCTTGGATGAAGAGGAATACATGATATGTTGGTTGCTTGAGATAAGAGGTGAATGATCACCTTTCATAACTGTAGTGGACTAGGTTTCCTTTTCACCAGTCGTGTCAGTTGTATGACTGGATTTTGGAATTTTGGTGTGTAACTGGAACTCCTTAGCTGAGACTTATGTCACTGAAGGGGAAGTTTCCTTCCTGGGTCTTTTCTCCTTTGGTACCTATGGTGTGGTTGTTTGTGAGATGATAATTGAAGGAGACTGTTGTTCTACCTCTTCCAGAGTGTTCACCTCCCACTCTGTTTGATTTAAAAACTTCTCTATCTCGGGCTTGTGTGTATGAACATATGGGATATTTTTATTCTTCACTCTCATCTCCTAAATGATCCCACATGAATCGTAGTGCCACAAGAAACTTGTTTCAAACTTCATTTCCCTCAAAAATTTATCTGCTTCTTCCCCAGTAGCTCGAATATTGCAAATAAAAGATCCTGGCTTGCTACAACCCTTTGTGATTGAGACAGATGCTTCAAAATATGTTGTGGGTGCAATAATCACTCAACATGGCCACTCTGTGGCCTATCATAGTGAGACACTATCAGATGTTGTCTATAAGTACCCTACTTACAACAAAGAAATGTACTCCAGTGTGCAAGGCTGCCACCAGTGGAGACAATACATTCTCGGGAAGGAAACAACCATCCACACTAATCATAGGTCATTATAGAATGACTGCCATCAGAAGTGGTCCACATACTTGAAGCAGTTCCACCTCAACATTAAGAATAAAACAGGAAGTACAAACTAAGTCATTGATTTCCTCAGGCGACCTCCAGTCATGGCACTCACCACAATGCTTTATTCTTGTGACCACGAGACCTCTGAATGGCCCCACCTCTATGAGATAGATACTGACTTCACCAACACCTACAAGAGTTGGGCGCAAACACAGTTGTAACCAATTTCCATCTTTAGGATGGGTTGTTGTGCCCTCTGGATCATCTATGTGTTCCATAAAGATAGTGAGTGAAGGGATACAAAGTTTGGTTGCACTTGCAGAAAGAACACCTTACAAGGCCTCATTGGAAGCTTCATCCACTCCATTATGGACCCTACACCATTACCAAGGTTGTGAGTTACAATCCTTTTGAGAATAACCTTCCCCCATTCCTTGGCTTGCACCAAATATTCAATGAGGACCTCCTTCGGCCTTATTTCCCACCATACCTAGACACCTCGGAGATAGTAAAACAATTGACAGCAATAGATCTCACTGCATGGAACATGCATCCATTGATAATATCGTGGAAACCCGGGTCAAGGGCACTTGCCAGCAGAGGATCCATCTCTATCGGATTGCCAAAACAGGGCAGCTCCTCACCAAGGCAAGTGGCTCACCCGGGGCCAAATTCAGCAGAAATTTTCTCATTTTATGGGGGCACTCAACGCAATGGAAAAAATTAATTTATAATTGGGTAGGATTGATCCAAGAGGATCTCGGTGGCCACCTGCCTTGTCCAACTGGCTGAAAATAGTTTTTTGGCAACTTACTATTTTTAGCAGTTTTTCGATTCCTAAACTTCAAGGGCCATTTTGAGAGCCTAAATGACGCCTTTTCAGGACTTGGCACCTTAAAGAATGCCAAAGGATTTAATTGAGCCAAATAAATGAATCTCCTCATCAATACATTTCCAATGAGCTATCGTGCGCTCAAAACAGAGATCGTATGCAAACGTTACGACCCCGAGAAATTGATGTACTAACTTACCCCAACGGGGCCCACATGAATTTTTAGCGCTTCATCTCCTAGGGTTAGGTTTTTTTATTTCTAGGGTTTTGGAAGAGCCTCATTGTACTCACCTTCTTGTGAATGAGTGTAGCCATCACATCTCTTCTCAGAGATAATCTGCCACCATTCTAGCAAGCTTGTTTCAGTCTGCATTTTACAATTTCAACATATTTCTTATTTAATAGAAGCTAAGTTTTACTGTATCTCTGTTATTTTTCACTGTGTCTCTGTGTTAATATTATAAATCTGTGATTTCATTTCATTACACTCATAAATTTGAATCAGTGGTATCATAGCGGTTTGCTCCTATTCGATTTTTTTAATGCATGTCCCCAACACGGTCAGAATATAGAGAGTTGGGTCTCGAGCTTGTTTCTCTTGAGGACAATTACTCTCGCATGCCCAAGAAATCATCCATGGCAGTGAAGATAAATGTGACAGGATAGGAGATCCTTTCAAAAAAATTCTCTAGGAATCCATTGAGTGACAGAGGAATGAGATGATGGACAACTTTGCACAAATCCTTCGACAACTAGCGATAAGCAACGCATCCACCTCAAACCGAGGCACCAACCCCTTAAAGGTCCAAATCAATTTTGATATTCCTATATTTGAAGGTCAAATAGATGTCGATGTTGTAGATAAATGGTTAAACCTTCTGTATGGGTATTTTTCTATCCATGACTTTTCCGATAGAGAAAATATTACATTTGCGCTCTTCAAGGTCGTCCCCCGTGTCAAAGATTGGTGGGAGACTTTATGTGAGAAAAATAAAATAGAGGGATCCAAATTGTTTGCAGTTGCACCCACTTGGGGTTCCTTCATGGATTTTATTACGGAACAACACTACCATGTTGAAATTTATCATGACTTGTATACAAGATGGACCACACTGCAATAGGAAAGAGACCAAACAGTGCTAGAGTTCATGAATATCTTCCATACCTTCCATGCCAGGATAGGTATCAAAGATTGTGAGTGACATCTAGTGCTCAAGTACCATGACAGTCTGCATAGATACATCTATACATAAATGGATTTTTTGGACATCTCATCTTTGGGTGCGGCCTATCGATATGCCATCAAAATCGAGCAGAACTTGAAACAAAAGACAAGGTCATTTAGGTCTAGGAACCCCTCGCGGTAGAAGCAAGGAAACGGTAGCCCCAACCTGCATAACAAAGTACAAAGCAAATATGGGAAACCTCAAGAGAACCAGTCCAAGCTACAAATAAATAAGGACGATGGGAAGATGAAGAAAGATACTGGGAAGTGGTGCAACTTCCATAAGATCCTCTGGCATAACACTGTTGATTGTCGCTAAAAGCAGTCATTAGTGGTTGAGGTAAAAGCCTTTGAATCAAATGTGGGTGTCGACTTTGAGTCAAAACTAGAAAAGGCAAGATGGATCATTGACGCGGAACCCAATGCCACCATTTCCACCACTAAGATCGAGCCCGGTGAACCTAATGAGCCAGAGGAATGTGAGTGTCTCTTTCATTTATAGATGTGGGTAAAAGGCACTCCGCTACACTTCATCATTGATAGCGGTAACCAGAATAATTTCATCTCGGCATAGGTTTTCTAGTGGATAGCCCTGTCAAAAACACCACACCCAAAAACCCTACACCATTGGATGGCTCTATCAAGGAAGTGATCTTCGCGTCTGCCAACAGTGTCGCATGTCGTACAGCATCAAGCCATTCAAAGATGAAGTATTGTGTGATGTTGCTCCCCTTGAAGTTTGTGGCGTTCTTTTGGGCCAACCTTATTTATGGAAATTCCATGTTGTTTATGAGTCTAGGCCTCATAGTATTATTATTACTTTGAACATGAAATTTCACTAGATACCCGAGGTTGTCCCACCTAGTGCTATTTCCTTGATCTCTGCCAAGCAATGAAAGAAGGTCATTTCTTAGACCAGGAAGTTTGTCTTCTTTGTGATTCATTCTTAGAGTGATCGAAAGGTTGTATCCACATCCATGGCCTCCATGGATGACCTCTCCATGCAGGTGAAGCAAGTGGATAAGGTCATGGAAGAATACAAAGACATATTCTCATCACCTATTGGGGTACCTCTGCACTGTCAGGTCAAACATCCAATCAATTTTACCCACAGCGCATCGCTACCCAATGGACCAGTATATCACTTCTCTCTACTAGAAAATGAGGCGATCAAGCATTAGATCCAATTAATTCTCCACAAGGGGCACATCTAACCTAGCTCATCACCTTGTGGAAGCCCAATCGTGTTGGTGCAAAAGAAATACAGGACTTGACGACTCTACATTGATTATCAGGCCCTAAATAAATTCACATTCAAGAACCAGTACCCGACTCCCCGAATCGACGATCTCCTTGATCAACTCAAGGGGGACAAATACTTCAATAATATTGATCTGAAGTTTGGCTACCATGAGGTCCCAATAGAACCAATAGATGTATGGAAAACTACCTTTAAGTCAAAAGAAGGTCTTTTTGAATGGCTAGTCATGCCCTTTGGTTTGACAAATGCCCCAACAAATTTCATGAGGATGATGGATGATATCTTGCGGTATTTCACTAATTATTTTGTGGTGGTGTATCTTGATGACGTCCTCATCTACAGCAAGACTTGGGCAAAATACTTGCAGCATATTCAGTAGGTTTTGCACACTCTGTGGCAACACAAGCTATATGACAACTTGGAAAAATGCTCCTTTGGCATGGACACGGTCCAGTACCTAGGATAGTGATGGCAAGATCCTCCCTAAATCTTGCCTTACATGAGGATCACTCCTAGTATGTTATATTATTGGCACACTCTTCTAGGTTACAAAACCTCTAACCAAGTAGAAAGAAGACACTATTGACCTTCTCTAACCCTCACTCTTCCACCAATGTTGGCTTGGCTCTAATACTTAACCTTTCAAGCACCTAAACTCTCAACACTCTCCATTATACGAAGACCTCTTTTCAAATCATGCACTATCATCACTTAATTGCATGGTTACCATCCAGAAGACTCTCCCCTATGCCTCGAGGGCTATCACTCTCAACTCAACAACAACATGGAAAAGGTGTTTATCCTCAGTGCTTTCACACACCATGTGACTTCAACACATATCCCTTGGATCTCAACTCTTGCGTTCGTCAGTCTTAACTTCCACATTAGCATTGGTAGTCATTATCAACCTCTTGACCATCCTTCCATCACTTTCCACAATTCGATCAATATAGGAACACACAGGAAGCATCCATTTTCAACGTTGAATCATTATACCAATACACAGCAACCACACGATTTTTGTTTATAATTCATTCAGTTTCTTCTACGCACCAAACTCAAACACTCTACATCCTAACAATGGAACGACAGAGTTCCTACAGCCATATTTTCATTGGCTTTAACATGATATTCTCATCGATTCTAAGATCACCATTCGATTCAAGTACTAATTCTCGTCTATCCAAATATGCCCAGTCACATTGACTTGGCCTTTCATATCTTTGTCTGTGACTTGTGTTTCACACTTAGTGAACTATGCGTCCAAGACAATAATCCCTTGTCTATCGTTTCCAAAACTTAGAGTCGGTGCTTTACCTTCACCTTTGAACTGTACACAAGTCATTCTTCTTCTCTCTGAGGGTTACCTCCAAGTTCTAGGGCTTTTGGAAACCCTTAGTCGATTATAGGTTCCCAAACCAACACTCATTGCCTTCTCGCGGTTTCAAATCTCACTTCCCGTCCATCCAAAGTAGACCATTTTTTGTATGTCGATCTATTTGTTAGTCGATCCATAGAGACTCCCTATATCACTAATATCCTTCTAATCCTCTTTCCATCCTCACTTGTTAGAACCCTTTCCCTATTTTTCCTTCGGGAGACCTTTGTTACTGAACTCTCCAAAAGTAAACAAAGTCTGAGAAAACTTCTCACAGAACTTGGAACCCTGAGGTTCTACCCAAGTCCATTTAATGACTGGAATCTCATATGTAGAGATTATGCCCAGTCCTCCTCTGTCAGGGATTATTTGCACATTGTAGCTATACACATAACTACAGTCATTCACCTAAAATTATCTAAACATTTACATACAGAATGTAAAGAATCATTACACACCCAATATCGTGAATTTCTTTTTCCATTAACAATAGGACTGTACATGTCTTCTCGAGAGCTCTCACCCTCTCTCCTTTATCTATGTCTCTCTATTCCTATATCTCTCGATACTCTCTCCAATTCAGTTACAAAACAGTGCCTCTTCAAATTCCACTAACTTGTTATCTAATTGAACCCTACAAATCTACACACGTACCCAGATTCAGGTCACAACTTCTGTTTTTTTGAAAACACTCACTTATGACTCACTCACTCTTAACTATAATCTTGCAAATAACCTCTCGAGTCATTCCCTTTCTTTAGGGATCTGTTACATTAACTCAAACCTCATTGACACCTACCAGTAAGGATATATTCTATCTATAATTATTAAGAAATAAAATTCTTTATACATGAGATTTTGTTTTAACAAAGGCCCCTCCTTGAGTTGATGTCTAAACCTAAAGGTCTGATTAACATTTAACACTTGACCATGAGAGCTAGTGCTCTTGCATCAGACTCCCAAGGTAAAAGAAAAACATGATCCTCTGATTATGAATCTTCAATATTCATCCTTCCTCCATCTACAATCTTCCAGGCTTCCAAACTTTGTACTGTAGAGCTCCGCTGCCTTCACTTTCATTGTTCTTCACTTTCCAATCATTCATGTAGTAGATTACTTTCTTAATTTTGTTGTAGCTTTCCTTAGGCATTTGCATTAGGTTCCATAATTCAACTATGGCTTTCTCCAATTCATTTTTCTGCTACAAGCTAATATGATCTTCATTACTTTTCCATAGCATTCTGTTGCACTTGATTTCCTTTTCCAACTTTCCTTGCTTCAAACTCTGTTGCAAATATTGTTGTAGATATTTCTCTTGATATTTCTTCCACCCTTACTTCCTGTATGCTTTGATAAGCATCTCCCTCTGCAATATCCTTCTCATTTTCTCTATCTGCAAATTTACTTTCAAAAAGTAATTTATCTTTCAATTTTCTATTTGCAACAACATAATCAATCAATCCTTCCTGCATACTAGTTAGCACATCATAGAATTGTGAACCAGTATATGTTCTTGTCTCTCTGACAACATGAGACATCTCTCCTTCATCAACTACAACTTCTTCCTCTTGCCCAAATACTTTCAGCCAGTATTTCAAACATTCATTCTCTTCAAACCATTCATCGTTATGCTACCTTTCAGGGTCAGCACAACTCTTCTCTGCCTCTGTCAAAATAGAATTCTGATTTTCTACTTCTGTGACAGTCCCAATTGTCTTTCCAATAGTCTTTTATTGGCTATTTAAGTAAACCAATTGTTCCTTGTTCCCAACATCAACGGGTTCTTTCATACGAGACATGACTCTCTCATATTCCTCAGGGGTGTTGCCCTTATTAAGTAAGAAATCTATGAATTTCTTTTGTTGCAACAACTCTTCTTGGTCTTCATCGGAAAGAGATCCTTCATCATACCTGGCTTAACAATTCTCAACTTCCTTCAAGACAACTCCAAGAGATGGATTGCTTTCTGCCACACCTGCAAACACATTCAAATTGTCAATCTCAAAATCACAAGACCCAATGGTCTCACTTGATGATTCAATCATCAAATCTTCTTGTTGTTCCATGTCTTTTTCAGGACCCAAAAAGCCTTCAATGCTCTTCTTCTCAGCCTCCTCAAGCATGGCATTTGAATTCTTGCTATCTTCCTCTACTTCTTTCTGTTCTTGGTCATCATCATAGACCAAGCTTTCTTTGCTTTCATCTCTTGCTACATGTTGAAAAGAAACAGCTTCTTTGAGTTGTGCATGTGCATTGACATGAGACCCAGTTGTCCCATCTTCTTTCAAAACATAATTAAGATTATTCCTATCCTCTTCCTTCTTCATGACAATATTAGAAAATTTCCTTTCTTCACTTATTTCACCTGAAAACATACACAAAACATCAATTTTAAAACATTGAGACCTTTTGGCTTCACTTGAAGCTTCAGTCTTCAAGTCTTCTCCCAGATACTCCCTTGCCTTGAGTAACCCATCTTCCCATTGAGCATTCATCAGTTGCTCTTTCTTCCTCTATAGCTTATTCCACCTCAACTTTCTTCTCATGAAGAAACCACATCTCTAGTCTTCTTTCTCCTTCTGTAATAGCTCCATAAATACTCCTAGACGTACTTCTCTCTCAACTTCTCCCTCTCATACTCTTCATTAGTCATTATTTTACGCATGCCATTTGCCTTGGCATATTTTTTCTTCCTTTTGTGGTTGCCTTTTGAACCTCTTATATGACTCTTGATAGTCATTTACTTGAGTTTTCTTTCACTCTTCTATGAGCTTCACTCACAACTCATCTGCTCTTGAGAACACAATTGTCCTCTTGTATTTCACCATTAGTTGAAATACTAGGTTCTTGGCCACACTTCACTTCCACTCAGAAGCCTTTACCCGTTTCTTTCATCATTGTCTTCAAAGACTTTTACTTCTTGCTGAGATGTCTCTCTTCTATCTACTGCTACCTCTTGCATGCATACACTCTTCCCAAAGTAGTTATCCTTGTCAAGGACCTCGCTACTCATGCTACAAGCCTCTTCTTCTCTTGCATGTAAAGATACTTAACTCATAAATCTCCCCTACATATTGTTTGCATGTCTTCTTGCCTTCTCAAGAACATTCCCGCTCTAATACCAATCGATGGCAGGCTCCTCCCTAAAGCCTGCCTTACATGAGGATCACTCCTAGTATGCTAGATTGTTGGCACACTCTTCTAGGTTACAAAACCTCTAACCAAGTAGAAAGAAGACACTATTTACCTTCTCTAACCCTCACTCTTCCACCAATGTTGGCTTGGACCTAATACTTAACCTTTCAAGCACCTAAAATCATGACACTCTCCATTATATGAAGACCTGTTTTCAAATCATGCGCTATCATCACTTAAGCGCCTGGTTACCATCCACAAGACTCTCCCCTATGCATCGAGGGCTATCACTCTCAACTCAACAACAACATGGAAAAGGTGTTTATCCTCAACACTTTCACACACCATGTGACTTCAACACATATCCCTTGGCTCTCAACTCTTGCATTCGTCAGTCTTAACTTTCACATTAGCATTGGTAGTCCTTGTCAACCTCTTGACCATCCTTCCATCGCTTTCCATCATTTGATCAGTCCAGGAACGCACAGGATGTGTCCATTTTCAATGTTGAATCATTATACCAAGACACGACAATGACATGATTTATGTTTATAATTCATTCAGTTGCTTCTACGCACCAAACTCAAACACTCTACATCCTAACAATGGAAATGACAGAGTTCCTACAACCATATTTTCATTGGCTTTAACACGATATCCTCATCAATTCGAAGATCACCGTTTGATTCAAGTACTGATTCTCGTCTATCCAAATATGCCCAGTCACATTGACTTGGCCTTTCATATCTATGTCTATGACTTGCATTTCACACTTAGTGAACTCTGCATCCAAGACAATAATCCATTGTCCGTTGTTTCCAAAACTTAGAGCTGGTGCTTTACCTTCACCTTTGAACTGTACATAGGTCATTCTTCTTCTCTCTGAGGGTTACCTCCAAGTTCTAGGGCTTTTGGAAATGCTCAGTCGACTATAGGTTCTCGGACAAGCATTGCAGAGAAGAAATATCACATAACTACAAAAACAAAAATTGCATACCTAGAAGGGCCGAAACTTTGTAGATACAATAGAAGAAATATTGTCTAGCAGAACCACCTCAAAATTAAGGTTCAAAAGTGATACTTGGCCAACATTCCACCCAAAAAGGGAACTTCTACACCAAATAAGCCTCCATAAAATCCTACATGGACTCTTGATGAAGGTGAAGAAATGTGTAGGGACATAAATGATTTACAAAAGAAGACAGTAACAAAAGATGAACTACAAGAGATGATGGAGGGTTTAAAAGGGGAGATCATGGAAGGATTGAAAATTTTCATAATAGAGAAGACACCTGAAAGTGAAAATGTATCCCATGAAATTCATGATGAGGACACAAGGAAGGTGAATCAAGAATGGAGAAACTCCAACTTTGGGTTGAAGACCAACCACATTCCTAAGATCGATATGAGGAAGTTTGATGGCAAGTACCCAATCACATGGATACTTCAGATGGAGCAATTCTTTGATATACATAATGTGCCACATACACAAAAGGTACGAATTTCTTCTTTATATTTAGAACTCAATCAATTTGTATGGTATCAATGGCTTTGTTCTCGTAAATCACTCGTCACTTGGATAATTTTCACGGAAGAAATGATAGCACACTATGAGGATACAAGGAGCAATACCTTCTTTAGCCAATTGATAAATCTCAAGCAAAAGGGTTCAGTTACAGAGCACATTGAGAACTTCCAAAGATT
>ML793083.1:450717-466595 GCA_009831015.1 Picea engelmannii
GGATACAAGGAGCAATACCTTCTTTAGCCAATTGATAAATCTCAAGCAAAAGGGTTCAGTTACAGAGCACATTGAGAACTTCCAAAGATTGAATATAAAGGTAACAGATATTCTATATGAGCACTTGATTGATGTATTCATAGTAACTTTAAAGGATAACATTCCACATGAGGTTCACCTTTGGGAACCCAAATCATTGGAGAATGCATTTAGGGTGGCAAGAAATGTTGAAATTATAAATATGGCTATGGCTACTAGAAGGACCAATCCTAGCAGTTATAGAGAGAACAATTATCCTTCTTCTAAAACACCTCAACCTACAAGGTTGACACCTCAACAATTGGAGGAAAGAAAATCAAAATATGTATGCTTTAATTGTGATAGAAAGTACAGTAAGGGACATAAGCGTGGTGAGAAGAAATTATTCTACATAGATTGTGAAGAGGAAGAAGAACAAGAATCATCTCAAGATGAAAATGTAGAAGCAATTTCATCTTAAGAGTTGACTCCCACGATATCGTGTAATGCATTGGCTGGAATTAGCACTCCTCAAACCCTCAAGATCGAAGGATATATCAAAAAGAAAAAGGTAATAGTCCTAATTGATTCTGGCAATACTCATAATTTCATTCACTATAAATTATCCAAAGATCTCAATTGCTTTGTATATCTAGCACCAAAGTTTCAAGTAATGATTGCAGATGGAGGAACTATCAATTGCTTAGGAAAATGCAATAAGATCAATCTTACTATGGGAGAATATGTAATGAATAGTCCAATGATTGCTATACCCATGGGTGGTGCTGATGTTGTATTAGGAATCCAATGGTTACAATCATTAAAAACGGTGGCTTTTAATTTTCAAGAAATTTTCATGAAATTTTCATTGGAAGGAAAAGAAATTGAGTTAAGAGGTATCACAGGGAAACCCAATAAGGTGATAAGCTCTAATGGCATGACAAAATTATTGAAAAAATGGCATCAAGGTGTTATTGCACAACTATGCTCACTAGATGTTCAAACATCTAAGTCATCTATTCCTCTAGATCTCCAAGGGATCATTGATAAGAATTCCAAATGATTTGAAGATATTCCCAAAGGTCTTCCACCCACTCGAAATCATGATCATGATATTCACCTAATTCCTGGGAGTGCTCCTCCTAACATCAGGCCATACAGATACCCTTATGCCCAGAAGAGTGAAATTGAGCGCACGGTTGAAGAAATCTTAGAGGCTGGCATTATTAGACCTAGCCAAAGTTCTTACTCTGCACTGGTGGTAATGGTATTCAAGAAAGATGGCTCATGGCGTATGTGTCCAAATTATAGAGAGCTCAACAAGATCACTATTAGAGACAAGTTTCCAATTCCCGTCATTGATGAATTTTTAGATGGACTACATGGAGCAATCTATTTAACAAAGTTGGATCTCCATTCAGGGTATCACCAGATTAGAATGAAGGAAGAAGATATCCCAAAAACAGCATTTCGAACTCATGAAGGCCATTATGAATTTTTGGTTCAGATGCAGAGGACAGAGGCATGGTTCTAGGCAGAGCAATGGTCACAAAGATGCAGAGGATAGATGCATGTTTCCAAGGGGAGTATGAGTGATATAATTTATGTATTGCATCATAGCATTGCCATCAATGCCAAAGGGGGAGATTGTTGATTAAGGTTGGTTGTCATTGATGTCAACCCTTGAAGAAAGTCTGGTAGCGAATTCCGGTAGCACAAAGGTTTGGGTAATGGACCCAATGTTGTTTCATGTATAATGGTATGAGTTTTAATATATTTGAAGGTAATACTATTCTATATGGATAGTACATGTTGTGCCATTTCTAGTGGTATGTGGAACGTCACATAACTCCTCACGGTTTGAGAGTTATGGTCGTACGAAGTTGGAGGACCCTCATATGTTGCTTGAAGCCCCAAAATGTCAAATAAGTGAAAGAGCTTGAAAAGAAGAAATTATTATTTAAATGATAAAGTAAAGTGACAAAGTCAAGAAGGATTATTTAAATAATAAAGTGAAGTGACAAAATCAAAGAAGATTATTTAAATGATAAATTGAGTTGACAAAGTCAAGGAGGAATATTTAAATGATAAAGTAATGAAGAACTTTCTAATTATGGAAAGTGGTTAACCCTAAAAATGAGGAAAATAGGTTAAGTGACCTAGAAATGGGTTAAGTGACCTAGAAGATGGAGAGTATAAATAAAAGGCAAGGCTCTCTCATTTTACATCACACTTGAGAATATTGAATATTTATAGGTGACTGAGGTAACCAAAGGATATCTAAGACGAATTCCAGAGGGAAGGTGAAGAAAAGAGGGTCGAAATTCAAGGGAGGATAAATTATTTTGATGATGTTTTCTAAGGTATGTTATTTACAGGTCATCTCACCATTTTAGCAATAATTTTTTTTATAGAATGATTCAAACTATGAGATTGATAGGCCATCGAGGAAACATATCCAAGTATCTGTGGTAAAAAATTCATCTTGTGGGTCGTTGTATTTTTGGAGTTACACTCTGTGGAAAATAGGGTTTGTGGCTAGTCCTGAAACTAGTCTAAAACAGGTGTTTCTGGTAAAAATGTCATAACTTCTTCGTAACAGATCCAAATTTAGTAACAACATATGTGTTGGTTAGATTACAGTCTATAGTATGCTTGGTAACATTTTCAGATTGATTCAACAAATATTTCATGTGGGGCACGCTCTACAAGGTCACTCTCTAGAATAAGCCATAATTCAACAAGGTATGTCATTTTTGCTATAACTACATTTCTGAAATGTTCCAAGTAGTGAAACCTAGGGGAATTGCATAAAACACATTGAATAAAATTGTGTATCAGTTTCAAATCTTTATGCATTACAGGTACATATTTATGATTATTTCAAGTTAGGGTTGTTGACTAATCCAAAACTAGTCATGTGAGACTAAAGAAAAGTTTGATGAAAATGTTATTCTCTTGTTGTTAAAGTTAAGGCAGGTTTGCAGGTATGTGATCATATACACTAGGTCTATTGCAGAGTTACAAATCATATTTGGATGATGAAATTGATGAGGGATTTTGTTTGAGGTACATGTTGGGTACATGGTTGAGACAAGTAGTTGATGAGTTGGCACATACATGAGGTGTATAGTTGATGATGTTGGTACATCTTGATGAGTCATAGTTGATGAGTAGTTGATACATGATTGGTACATACTTGGTACAAGGTTGGAGGAAGTTTTTAGTATTATTGTTGACACGTAGTTTATGGATGATGTAGCATACTTGTATTGGTATATTATTAGAAGCACATATTGATCTTGGTGATGATTATGAGTTGTTGTGTTATGCTTGGTTGATGCACATCTTTGAGAGTTGTCTTGGTGAGTAGATATGATTTGGTTGATAATATTGATGAGATAGGTGGTTGTGATAAGTTGTTGTGACAGGTTATTCGTACAGGTTTGGTGCATGGTTGATGCACTTATTCATGGTACAGGTTGGTGCATGGTTGATGCACTTGTTTATGGTACAATTTGATTACAGGTTGTTTGGTACAGGTTGGTGCATGGTTGATGCACTTGTTTATGGTACAAGTTGATTACAGGTTGTTTGGTATAGGTTAGTGCAAGCTTGATGCACTTGTTTATGGTACAGGTTGGTGCATGGTTGATGCACTTGTTTATGGTACAAGTTGAGGTACTGGTTGATGCATGGTTCAGGTTATTGGTATAGATTGTTTGGTGCAGGTTGATTGGTACAGGTTTACATCAGTATATCTCACAGTGATAGTGTGGCAGTGGTTCCATCATTCTACTTATACATTGGGACGGTTGGACGGGGCATGGACAGGTGGTTGTAGCCACCTTCCGGTTGTAGCCAGAGAACATCGGGGGTTGTAGCCTCCTTCTGGTTGTAGCCAGAGAATAGGGGATTTGGAGCTTCCTTCAGGTTGTAGCTTGAGAAATAAGGGGGTTGAAGCCTCCTTCCAGTTGCAGCTGGAAAAAAAAATAAGTTGGTGCTTCCAATGAATGTAATTCTTCAAGACATATAATAAAAATTATTCTGTAGTTTTCTACCATTTTGGGTTTTCACGTAAAACACTGGTGTATTGTATATGTCTATGATTGTTCATTTGTTCATTGCTTATTTACTCTACATTTATTACATGATAATGCTACATTGATATAACACTTGGATTTTATGATTAAAAAGGATTAAATTGCTCTATTACTAATTCACCCCCCTTCTCAGTAATCCAACAATTGGTTTCAGAGCAAGTTCGTTTAGAAATTAGTTTAACCACTGAAAGGTAGATCATGGAGAGCAACAACTTATATAAAAATGGAATACGACAGTTCAATGGACAAAAATATGCATTTTGGAGCATAAGGATGAAAACATATATACAGGCACAGGGATTTGAAATTTGGCAATCAATTGTAGATGGATACACAACACCAACAATTCTGCCAACAAATGACAAAGGAGTGAAACTTGGTCAATATAATTCCAAAGAAAAAAATGAACTTTTGAATGGTCTTAGAGAAACTGTATTCACCAAAGTTGCACATTGTAAATCTGCTAAAGAGATTTGGGACAAACTTCAAAATATTTATGAAGGAGATTCAAAAGTCAAAGGAGCAAAGCTTCAAACTTACATAGGCCAGTTCGAACAACTTAAGATGAAGGAAGATGAGAATATTGCAGCTTACTTTTTACGAGTTCATGAAACAGTAAATGCAATCATAGGATTGGGAGAAGAAATCAAAGAATCTGTAATTGTTCAAAAAGTACTAATATCTCTTCCTATGAGATTTTACCCTAAGCTATCAGCACTAGAAGAAATATCAGATCTAAACTCAATAAGCATGGACGAATTACATGGAATCTTCATAGCATATGAAATGAGAACTGAACAGGAAAATATAGATATAAAAGAAGCAGCCTTCAAAGCATCCAAAAAGTCAAAGCAAAAGGGAAGACAAAAAGAAGAACATAGCAGAAGCAGTGACGTCTCGGAAGATGATGAAGAAGTGACCAACTTTGTCAAAAGTCTGAACAAGGGAACCGATGGTAGGTATAGAGGTAAGATTCTTTTAATTTGTTTTAATTGTGATGGTATTGGTCATTTTTCTAACATATGTCCTTATAGGAAAAAGAGAAATGATGAAGGTTACTCAAAAGGAAAACAAACATATAAAGGCAAAAGAATCACAAAGAAATTTTTCAAGAAAAACAAGAAACTACAAGCAGAACTAGACAAGAAAGAAGACACTCAAGAACTAGAACAAATGATCACAAATTTGAAAGTTCAAATAGAAGAAGATAAAAGAATTGAAAAAACACTCAAAGAACAACTAGAAGAAAAAGACAACATCATTGGAAATTTGGAAGCAAAGATTGTCACATTAAGAAAGGATCTTCAAAAGAAAAATATGCAGAACAACTCAAAAGTTTTGGATGACATTATCAGTAGTCAAAAATCTCATCATGACAAGTCTGGACCTGGATACAATCAGACAGAAAAAGGATGAAGCTCCAAAACAACTGAGAAAGAAACATATCCAAAAAGATATGCAGAAACAATCAAGGGGGGTAGGAAGATCTACAATGAAAATTATAGGGACACTCCTCCACCGAGAAGATTCAGATTTCAGAATCAACAACCGACAGATAGGCCTCAGGAAGAAGAATAATTTATAAGAGTACCTCCTTTCATAATATCTTCAACTCCGAGGTATCAAACTATATTTTTTGGTTTATGTTATGCATGTAATAATTTTGGACATAAAGCTATGAATTGCAGAGCTAACAACAGAAACACAAACAACTTTGAAAGTCATACACAAAGGGGTTATCCAAGAAGGCCTAGTGAAACACAGAGAATAAGTTACAACAAGTTTGAATCTTTGAGCACTGAAGTGGAATGTTACAAATGTAACAATTTTGGACACATGGGCAAAGATTGAAGAATGATAGTCCCTCCTAGAGAACCGCAACAGAATAACAATAGTCACAGACATGAACCTCAGAAAAGGACATGGATAAAAAAGCAGGATCAATATAGAAATGAAAAATGCACAC
The DNA here is from genome assembly GCA_009831015.1 of Picea engelmannii. Taxonomy (NCBI): domain Eukaryota; kingdom Viridiplantae; phylum Streptophyta; class Pinopsida; order Pinales; family Pinaceae; genus Picea; species Picea engelmannii. Next base: position 456,805 of record ML793083.1, read on the forward strand.
TCACTCTACAAGCTAAGCATAATAAACATGATTGGTATGTTGACAGTGGTTGTTCAAAACACATGGCAGGTGATAGAGACAAGTTTCTTACATTATGAAAGGAAAGAGATGGATTAGTCTCCTTCGGAATTGATGATTCAACTAAAATCATTAGAAAAGGCACAGTCAGAATTGGTAACAAGAATACCAAGGCAGAAAATGTTCTACTAGTAGAAGATATGAAACATAATCTTCTAAGTGTGAGTCAAATGTGTGACCAAGGTCATAAAGTTACTTTCGATTCAGAAAAATGTGAGATAAGAAAAGAAGGTTCATGAAAATTGATTGCTACAGCTGTGAGAACTTCAAGCAACATATATGTATTAAGTGAAATTGGAAATGAAAAGTGTTGTCTAGGAAAGGAAGATGAAATTTGGATATGGCACAGAAGAATGGGTCACATACATTTTGATAACCTTGTCAAAGTCCGCAGAAGAGAAGCAATCATAGAAATTCTTCGGATCACGAAACCAACCAACACTTTATGCAAGCATTATCAATAAGGAAAGCAAACAAAGATCAGGTTCAAATCAAAGGAATATCCAATGACAAGACCACTTGAAATTGTGCATACTGATCTAGTTGGACCAACTACAACAAACAGTTCAAAAGGTGAGAAATATTTTATGTTATTAGTTGATGATTATACAAGAATGACTGCAATTTGTTTTCTCAAGAATAAATCAGAAGCTTTTGAAAAACTTCAATATCTACAAGGAAATGGTTAAAAATGAAATGGATTCAAAAATCAAATGCTTGAGATCTGATAATGGATGACAGTTCACTTCAAAGGAATTTATGGACTATTGTAGCAGTCATGGAATAAAAAGGAAATTCTTCGTTGCTAAGACACCTCAACAAAATGGAGTTGTTGAAAGAAAGAACTAGATAGTACAGGAAATGGCTCGAACAATGCTACTGGATTTCAAATTGATAGATATATTTTGGACACAGGCAGTGCATACAACAGTTCACATTAAAAACAAAGTAATGCTCAGAAACAACACTAACAAAACTCCCTACGAGATATGGAAAGGAAGACTGGCAAATGTGAAGCACTTCAGGGTTTTTAAAAGCAAATGCTACATCAAAAGAGAAGATGGAAAAATGGGAAATTTTGACTCTCATGTGGACAAAGGAGTACTTGTTGGTTACTCAAGTACAAGGAAAGCATACAAGTGTTACAATATAATATTGAACAAATTTGTAGAAAGCATCAATGTAACAATTGATGAAACAGGCAGACCAAAATCAAAGGAAGAAGAAAATGAATCAATGGAACAACTTTTCGAAGAAGAAGCAGAAGATGAAAAGGAAGTAGAAGAGAATATAATAGAAGCAGAAGAGCAAGTTTAGCATGTTCCTCCAAAGACACCTAGCAAACGAGTACAAAAGAATCATCCTTCAAATTAGATTATCGGAAACAAAAACGCAGGAGTTGAGACTAGAAGAAGAATATGTTCACCAGAACAAACACACCTAGAACTCACATCTACGATTGAAACAACCTATTTTGAAGAGGCCAGCAAGGATGAATTTTGGAACAAGGCCATGGATGAAGAATTGGATCAAATAGAGAAAAATGACACTTGGGAATTGGTTCCAAGACCAAAGGATAAGAATGTGATCGGCACAAAGTGGGTATACAAGAATAAATTGAGTGAAGATGGACAGGTTACAAGGAACAAAGCTAGATTGGTATGTAAAGAATATGCACAAGTTGAAGGAGTCGACTTTGAAGAGACATTTACCTAGTTGCCATAATGGAAGCAATCCAATTGCTTTTAGCTTATACATGCTCCAAAAATATTAAAGTGTATCAAATGGATGTAAAATCAGCTTTTCTGAATGGGGAACTTGAAGAAGAAGTCTACATTGAACAACTAGGAGGATTTTAGTTGTCAGAGAATGCAGACTATGTGTGAAAATTAAAGAAGGCCTTGTATGGTCTAAAACAGGCTCCTAGACCATGGTACTCTAGACTGGATAAATATCTACAGCAGGCAGGGTTCATAAAAGGAAGTGTAGACAGCGACCTCTACATCAAGGTAAGTCAAGGTGATATTTTATTAATTGAAGTTTATGTTGATGATATTATTTTTGGTAGTGATGATTACAGGTTAAGCCAGAAATTTGCAAAGGATATGCAAAATGAATTTGAAGTGTCATTGCTTGGAGAACTATCCTTCTTTCTGGGACTTCAAATACGTTAAATCAACCAAGGAATTTTTATTTCTCAAACCAAGTATATCAGAGAAATGCTAAAGAGGTTCGGAATGGAAGATTGCAAACCAGTTATCACTCCTGTTGGTCACTATAATTGCTTAATAAACAACCAAGTGAAACATAAATTATCAACCCAGGGAAGTCTTTTTATTTCAAAGATAACCACGCACTATATATGCTCAATTCCAAAAGCAACTTACAGTTGTAGTAACAGAAGCTATACTAATTACACTTGCTGAAGTTCTGAATTAAATCACAGGAAAGCAACTTCCCTATTGCAGAAGTTAAAGATTAATCTAAGAATCATGGATTACATTAAAATAATACTTGCAACAGGAAAGAACACTACTCTGCAATCAGAGGACAGGACCCTTGCTCTCAAACAGAGACTTCGGTGTTGACACTCCTTCATGGAAACAGTAATGCAGAAAAAGATAACTCTATCTATCAGAGAACAAGACCAATTAGTCCCTTCCTTTCTAAGCAGGAACCTTAAGCCCTATTTCTGTTTAGCATACTTGTGAAATAGAGATTGCAGAGAGCGGGATGATCTGATCCCTTCTTGTCTGAGCAGGGACCCTTAACCCAGTCTCTGGCTAACAAACTTGCAGCAGTAAATGAAATCTACAGAGAAAAGGATGTTTTGATTCCTTCTTGTCTGAGCAGGAATCCTTAACCCAATCTCTGGCTAGCACACTTGTAGCAGTAAAGGAAATCTACAGAGTAAAGGATGTTTTTATTCCTTCCTGTCTGAGCAGGAACCCTTAACCCAATCTCTGGCTAACACACCTGCAGCAGTAAAGGAAATCTACAGAAGAAAGGATGTTTTGATTCCTTCCTGTCTGAGCAGGAACCCTTAACCCAATCTCTGGCTAACACACTTGCAGTAGTAAAGGAAATCTACAGAAGAAAGGATGTTTTGATTCCTTCCTGTCTGAGCAGGAACCCTTAACCCAATCTCTGGCTAACACACCTACAGCAGTAAAGGAAATCTACAGAAGAAATGATGTTTTGATTCCTTCCTGTCTGAGCAGGAACCCTTAACCCAATCTCTGGCTAACCTCACAAAATCATCACACAAGATTGCTGATAAACAGAATTACGAAATTCATTCAATAAACTAAGACAGAGTCAGTAGTGTTTCAGCAAAGCAGAATCCATTAAACACAGTGTTTCATCATATGAAAATTAAACACACATAAACAGAGAACACACTCTACAACTAACGGGTGAATCTTGTGAAGAAGGTGGGCCCTCTCTTCTCACAAGATTCCCCTGGAACGGGAAAGCTAGAAGAAGATAATCAAAGTAGTCTTCTATTCATTAAAATGTCGTGTTACAGTCTGAGAAATGAAGGACACGTCCCTCTCTCTGAAGCTTTTCAATACATAAAAATTGGATGCTCGACTGAAGAATTCCCCTTATTTAAAGAGGGAACCTCCTCGATGCAATATATCTAAAAATTACAATGTATATTTTAGTCGGATCCTCTTTCTAAACCAGAGCAGGATGTCCTGGTCTCACGCAACAGAAATGCTATTATAGGAGCTGGATGAGGTATTGTTGTTACAACTGGAGTAACAGCTTCTTCTCGTAGTTGCCAATGTTGTTTCAGCATCACAATTCGCGGGCTGTTTCAGCCACGTGAATTGCGCTCTTGACTGTGTCGGCCTTGACCGCTAACTGTAACGGCTTCCTTGTGTTTCAGCATTTGCAGCTCGAAACTTTGTAGCAGCTCTATGTCTCAGCCTCTGCGACTCCGGACTATATGACAGTTCTGTGTTGCAACATCAGGGGCCTCGGAATGTGTTTCAGCAACAGGGACCTCGGACTGTGTTTCAGCAACAGGGACCTCGGTCTGTGTAATCAGCTTCGTGTTTCAGCATCTGCGACCTGGACTATGTTTCAGCAGCAGGGACTTCAGACTGTGTAACATTGTTTCAGCATCTGCGTCCTGAACTGTGTTTCAGCAACAGGCTTTGAATGCTAGTCTACAGTCTAATCAATCGTTAAGTACAAAAGTGATGTAAAATATTATGCAAAACAGATTAAGCATATAGTAATGAGAAAGGACGTTGTATACCTTGGAATGATCAGGTGAAGTGATAGTATGAGTCTAAATACAGGATATCAAGGGTATAATAATGGCAAAAAGCATGGGCAAAAAGGTACATTATGTGGTCCTAACATCCCCCCCAACTCAAGGTGTTGCATGTCCTCAGGCAACTCACTCTAAATCAGAGTCTTGATACCGGCTCTGATCGTGTAAATTACTTAAGCAGTAGCTCTTGGAGGTACTGTCTGTTGGGGTTCTGAACCCCTGGACCTGTTGCAGTCTTTGCCATGTTGTTGTCTCTGCCTTCTGAGGCAACTTGTAACTGACTTGATATGTTTCTATTGGCAACCAGAGGATGGGAAAGTAAAATTTGTACCCTATCCAGTTTTCAGCACAATGTCTAACACACTGGATGTAGTTGGTTACCCTTGAAATTGCTGCTTCTAAGTTGGTCGGACCAAAAGGATTGTGTTGTTGTCTCTTTTCTGTGGATTGTTGCCAAAACAGGTTGTTGGCCTGGAGGGCAGGAATCTCTATGGCACTGATGTTGTGTTGACATTCTTGGAGCACTACTGACTATAGCTGTTGGACATGCTCAGTCAGTCCTGGTTGCTTTAAGACCTCATAATATTCTGAAATGAATCTAGCTGCCCTCTGTGGTTCTGGTCTAATCCAGAGGAGTTTATTGTCCTCATTGTGCTTGGCCGCCAAAAAGTCATTCTGCCACAAAATTTGATTGTAAAGAAAAGAAGTGAATGCTCGAAGTTGAACATCTCCAACAAGAGGATTTATATTGAGCAGCCTGTTTTCGGGAATAGCCTCATTATGGAAGTATGCTTCACATAAGAGGTGTTGATCCCTGGTGGAGGCTGCTAGAAAAGTCTTGACAAAATCTGTTGGTTGTATTACTTCATGGAATTTACCTTCTATAATTGATTTAATTTGGAACCATGTGAGTCTCTCCATGAGAAATAAAGAATAGTTACAAGATGGTTTCCTTGTGGCCATTAGTGTCTGCATCAAATCAAAGATCAGGACCAATCTACCTTTTAAATCTTTGTTCTTCTTCTTGAGTTCACGAGCTTCCTGGCGTGTCTGGTCCAATGCTTCCCAATTTGAGAAGGTGTGATTTATCCAGGTTTGCCTGTGAACTTGCAGATGTTTGGACTGTGTCTCGGTATACTCCTTCTTCCACTTTTGTATCTCTGCATGCTCATCCCACAGCTGAGTTCGTGTTTCAGCGTCTGAAGTAGTGGGATTAGGCAGGGTTTGAGTGGATTGTTCCCTGGAAGTGGAGAGATTGATTTGACTGGGAGGTGTGACTTCCTGGATGGGCACTGTTTGCACAGCCTTGTTAACAGTAGTAGGGACTTCTTTCTTGATCCTGGAAGGGCCTGCTGGTTCTTGTGTCACAGCAGGTTCAGTCTTGAGTTTGCTAGGGCCTGCTGGTTCTTGTGTTGCAACAGGTTCAGTTTTGAGCTTGATGGAACCTGTTGGTTCTTGTGTTGCAGCAGGTTCAGTTTTGAGCTTGATGGAACCTGTTGGTTCTTGTGTTGCAGCAGGTTCAATTTTGACTTCACAAGGGGAAGGAGGAGGGACTGCTCCTGGTACTGGAACTTGAACCACCTTATACCCTGCCTGATAATAAATATCTCCACATTGGCAGCACATATATTCCTTGCATATGCTTTCTGTAGTTTGTTCTGCCAAGGTTTCTATACGGCTTGAGGTATATGAATTGAGTTCCTTTTCGTATGCTTCCTTGGCTCTGGCCAGTTCCAGCTTATATGCTTCCAGTTCTGATTTTAGAAATTCATTTTCCTGCAAGACAGATGCCATTGTTGCTTCTAGTTGTTGGGAAGGAGCAGCAGGAATGGTAGTTGTTGCTTGTGTTTCAGCTTCTTGGTGAAGAAATAGTAGAGTTTCAGCACCTTCAACCTCTAATTCTTGTATGTCAATTTCAATATCAGTGGGTGGTTCTTGTGTTTCAGCCACTGAATGGGTGGATCGTTTTTCAGCCATTTTGCTTGATGAGGGTGGTGTTGCAGCATCCTGGGCCTATGATTTCCGAAATTCAATTTCAATATTAGTGACTGGTTCTTGTGTTTCAGCCACTGGATGGGTAGCTAGTTGTGTTTCAACTACTTTATTGGAAACAAATGATGTCTGGGCGTCTGATTCCTGTAACTCAATTTCCATGTCAGCGGCTGGCTCTTGTGTTTCAGCCGTAGTTGTTTCCTGTGTTTCAGCTATGGCTGGTTCTTGTGTTTCAGCCACTGAGTGGGTAACTGGTTCTTGTGTTTCAGCTACCCTGTGTGAGACAGATGGTGTTACAGTATCTGGGGCATCTGGTTCTTGTGTTGTAGCGCCCGTGGTTGGAATAGGCAAAGATCCCGGGATTGGGGAGGTTAAAGGTGTACGGAGTATTAGTCGAATTGGTGGGGGATCTAGGGTAGTGGTCATCCAGGGTGGCCTCATTGAGGTTCTTGTTCGCTTTTTGCGCAAGAAGGGTGGAAAGGGGGCAATCTGTTTTCGTTTTCGTGGAGGTCTTTCTTCAATGATGGGGTAGGAGGGATTATCCGGTTCAGAGTCATCGCTTAGAATGTGAAGGACGGGAGTGGAAGACTCTGGTGCGATATGCGGCTATTCTGGTATGGTAGGGGGACTGGTTGGTTGTGTGGGCGAGCTATGGGGTATGTCGGGAAGGTCTGGGGGGTTTTGCGGTTGTTGCTCCTCAGGAATTTCAGAGACTTCGGCAGCTGGTTCAGGGTTTATGGGTGGATTGTTTAATGGACGGTTTTGTTGTTCAAAACCCCTGTTGATGAGTAATTGAACAAGACGGTGGTGGGTAAGTGACTGGGTTGGATATTTTGCCTTTCGACAGTAATGTGCCATATTCTTTAAACAGCCCAGCAAATAATAGGGAAGATTGACTCGTCTGTTATGCCTTAAATGAGAAAGTAAAAGGAAGTCATGCTAATAGACTACCTGATAGCGACCTTCGCAGGTCAGGTAGTGCTTGATGAATCTGGCGACCTCCGGCCACGGGGGTGGTAGTGAACTGAGATGAACGCCTCTGCCCTTCAATACAATTCTTTCCTCAGGCAGGAAGAAGCTTTGCTGGACATCCCCAATGATATGCTTTCGGCTGAACGTTCGAGTGCCATCAATGGGGAGGCCTGAGACCTCTGATATGTCTTGCTCTGTTACGGATATTCGGATGCCTGCGATGACAGAATGGTTCTCCTGAAGATTTCGGGCAAACTGTAGTACTTTCCGTTCATTATATCCTTGAAGTCTGCGGAAGTAATTGAGCCACCTTGCATGCTAGAAGATTTCATACGTTGCTGGGTAGTGTTCCAGCAGCGCCGTGGTGGCGGGCTCATTTCGTACGATAGATCCTCCCATGGCTTCCGGCTTGGTAATTTACAGCGTCGAGAGTTCATGTATCAGCTTCTGCAGAGTGAGTTTTCCGAGCGACGTTATGCAGGAATAGTGGTTAAATGTGCGAAAGGGTGGTGAATTAGGGATGACGGCGGTGAAATCAGGTGTAATGATGGTATGTGGATTTGATGTGTACTTCCCCTCCTGTCTACTGCAGTTAGTACTAATTGCACTTGAATGGTCATAATGACGTCGAATCTTTCCCATTAGCTATAGCCTAACTGAATTACGTAAACTTTACATACCTTGCCTTACCGTTTGATTCGTGCTGCAAACAATATATCGTGCCTGTCAGTGATAGTCTTGTGGCAGCGTTTTTTTGAATTGTGCCGAGGATTTGTTGTCTAGAAGATCGAACGATAAAATCTTGCTGACAGACGATGGTGAAAGACTGGTGTTTCGGCAACAGCGAAAGATGAAACAAGTGCTCTAGATGAAGAACTGTTGAGCAAAGGTGTTCCAGCATCTGAAGAAAGTCAAAGTGCAGAACCTGATGTTTCAGCATCGAAAAAATGATGAAGGGTTGCTGGCAACGGTGTTTTCAGCGACGGGAAGAAAATGAAAGGTTGTTGATAATGGTGTTTCAGCAACGGCAAGGAAGAGGCGAAACAATTGCTGGACAGAGTTGTTTCGACAATGAAAATAGTGAGAAAATAGCGGACTGGAGTGTTTTGGGAGTGAGAAGAATTGAAAAGTGCTTAACAGTGGTGTTTCAGCATCGGAAAAAAATGATGAAAGGTTTTTGGTAACGGTGTTTTAGCAACGGGAAAAAAATGAAAAGTTGTTGGTAATGGTGTTTCAGCAACAGAAGGGAGAAAGGCGAAACAAGTGCTGGACAGAGTTGTTTCGGCAATGAAAATGATGATAAAAATGGCGGACTGGAGTATTTTGGGAGTGAGAAAAATGAAAAGTGTTGAACAATGGTGTTTCAGCATCGGGAGAAATGATGAAAGGTTGCTGGTAACGGTGTTTTAGCAACGGGAAGAAAGGCGAAACAAGTGTTGGACAGAGTTGTTTCGGCTATGAAAATGGTGAGGAAATGGCGGACTGGAGTATTTTGGGAGTGGGAAAAATGAAAAGTGTTGAACAGTGGTGTTTCAGCATCGTGAAAATCAGCAGTGCTGCACAGCGGTGTTTCCGCATCGTGAAAACTTGTTTCTTTGAATCAGGATCGTCCTCTCTTGGTGGTTGTGCTTCGATCGGGATTCTGCAAAAATCCACTGTAGCATGGTATTCTTTGACATGGATTATTAGTAGATAAAATCTGATCTAATCTAATCTAATACTAAAGAAAGTTAACTTAAAAGAATTAATTACTATTAGGGGTGGAAACCCCCTCAACGAAAAGAAAATGAGCATCTGCCATGCATGTGGCCTTAAAATCTTCTTTAGAAATAGGTTGTTGGTACAGACGGAGTCGATGACCATTTACAAGTAACGGAGTTCTGGAGTCATCGATTGTGAGGAGCCTTACTGTTCCATTGGGGAAAAATGTGTCTACTTTGTAAGGTCCAAGCCATCTTGTACACAGTTTCCCTTGAAATTCTTTGAACCGGGAATCATACAGTAGGGCCCAATTACCTTTTTGGAACTGCTTGTTCTTGATATTTTTGTCATGCCATTGTAATCTTTGCTGTTGAATTATGGTTGTTTGTTGAATGGCATCTAGTCTTTTCTCCTCTAGTTCATTAAGCTGCTGCAACCTGGTTGTCTGTGCATCGGTTAGATCAAGGTTGACAGCCAAAGCAGTACTTAAGGTTTTTATCTAAAATTCCACAGGAAAAACAGCACTCTTTCCATAAACTAATTTGTAGGGAGAAAATCCTGTAGTATTTCTCCAGGTAGTTATGTAGGCCCATAGTGCTTCAAGGAGCCTGTAGGATCAATCCTTTCTACTTTCCTTCACTGTTTTTGTGAGAATGGCTTCTATTACTTTGTTTGTGCTTTCCACCTGTCCATTGGCTTGGGGGTGGTATGGTGTAGTCATTCTCTGTTGAATATGATATTTCTGAAGGGTGGCTTTGAA
>ML793083.1:473678-507210 GCA_009831015.1 Picea engelmannii
TTTGAATGCTAGTCTGCAGTCTAATCAATGGTTAAGTACAAAAGTGATGTAAAATATTATGCAAAACAGATTAAGCATATAGTAATGAGAAAGGACGTTGTATACCTTGGAATGATCAGGTGAAGTGATAGTATGAGTCTAAATACAGGTGATCAAGGGTATAATAATGGCAAAAAGTATGGGCAAAAAGGTACATTATGTGGTCCTAACAACTCCCATGCAAACCAATTACAAGTTAAGCAAGGATGATTATTCAAAGTCTACAGATCATAGGAAATACATGTCAATGATTGTTAGCCTACTATATGTGACAACATTCAAACTAGATGTAATGTAGCCAGCTAGACAGGTGGCATGATTTCAAGCAGCACCAAAGGAATCACATGTATTAGCAGTGAAGAGAATTTTCAAATATCTCAAAGGAACAGAAGAGTTTGGATTATGGTATCCAAAAGGAAAGGATCTATCTCTTATTGCCTACACATATGCCGATTGGGAAAGTTGTATTGATGAACGACAAAACACCAGTGGAGCAACGTTCTACTTGGGTGTGTTTAATATCATGGATAAGCAAGAAACAAACATCAGTATCTCTATTTATAGCCGAGGCAAATTATATTGTAGTAGCAACATGTTGAACACGGGTTCTTTGTATGAAACAAACTTTAACGGATATACAGGTTGAGTATAATGATCCCATTCCAATCTATTGTGATAATACAAGCGTCATCAGTATCTCAAAGAACTCAGTGATGAACTCCAAGATGAAGCACATTCCAATCAAGTATCACTTTCTACGGGAACATATTGCAGAAAAGAACATTAGAGTTGAGTATGTGAACACAAAAGAACAAGTGGCAGACATCTTTACAAAACCACTTCCACGAGAAGCCTTTGAGTATCTTTGCCAAAGACTCGGAGTTATTGCTACTCCAAAATGAATGCTTATGAATGCTTATCTTATATGTCTTAGATGTACACGAGGAAGCACCATAAAGAGGACAGTTCAGTTAGGGGGAGCAGCCCCGATTGGAAAGATACCCTTGCCATTGATGACAAAGGGGGAGAGATTCATTAGATGCAGAGGATAGAGGCATGGTTCCAGGCAGAGCAATGGTCACAAAGATGCAGAGGATAGATGCATGTTTCCAAGAGGAGCATGAGTGATATAATTTCAGTATTGCATCACAGCGTTTCCATCAATGCCAAAGGGAGAGATTGTTTATTAAGGTTGGTTGTCATTGATGTCAACCCTTGAAGAAAGTCTAGTAGCGAATTCCGGTAGCACAAAGGTTTGGGTAATGGACCCAATGTTGTTTCATGTATAATGGTATGAGTTTTAATATATTTGAAGGTAATACTATTCTATATGGATAGTACATGTCGTGCCATTTCTGGCGGTATGTGGAAGGTCACATAACTCCTCACAGTTTGAGAGTTATGGCCGTACGAAGTTGGAGGACCCTCATATGTTGGCTTGAAGCCCCAAAAGGTCAAATAAGTCAAAGAGCTTACAAAGAATAAATTATTGTTTAAATGATAAAGTAAAGTGACAAAGTCGAGAAGGATTATTTAAATAATAAAGTGAAGTGACAAAATCAAAGAAAATTATTTAAATGATAAAGTGAAGTTACAAAGTAAAGGAGGAATATTTAAATGATAAAGTAATGGAGAACTTTCTAATTATGGAAAGTGGTTAACCCTGAAAACGAGGAAAATAGGTTAAGTGACCTATAAATGGGTTAAGTGACCTAGAAATAGGTTAAGTGACCTAGAAGATGGAGAGTATAAATAAGAGGCAAGGCTCTCTCATTTTACATGACACTTGAGCATATTGAATATATATAGGTGACTAGGATAACCAAAGGATATACAAGCCTAATTTCAGAGGGAAGGTGAAGAAAAGAGGGTCGGAATTCAAGGGAGGATAAATTCTTTTGATGATGTTTTCTAAGGTATGTTATTTACAGGTCATCTCACCATTTTCGCAATAACTTTTTTTATAGAATGATTCAGACCATGATATATATAGGTCATTGAGGAAACATATCTGTGGTAAAAAATTTATCTTGTGATTCATTTTATTTTTGGAGTTACACTAGTTATGAGTATTTCAAGTTAGGGTTGTTGACTAATCCAAAACTAGTCATGTGAGACTAATGAAAAGTTTGATGAAAATGCTAGTCTCTTGTTGTTAAAGTTAAGGAAGGTTTGTAGGTATGTGATCATACACACTAGGTCTATTACAGAGTTACAAATTAGATTTGGATGATGAAATCGATGAGGGCTTTTGGTTGAGGTACATGTTGGGTACATGGTTGAGACAAGTAGTTGATGATTTGGCACATGCATGAGGTGTATAGTTGATGATGTTGGTACATCTTGATGAGTCATAGTTGATGAGTAGTTGATACATGATTGGTACATACTTGGTACATGGTTGGAGGAAGTTGTTAGTAGTATTGTTGACAATTGGTTTATGGATGATGTAGCATACTTGTATTGGTATATTATCAGAAGCACATATTGATCTTGGTGATGATTATGATTTGTTGTGTTATTCTTGGTTGATGCACATCTTTGAGAATTGTCTTGGTGATTGATCTTGGTGAGTAGATCTGATTTGTTTGATAAGATTGATGAGACATGTTGTTGTGATAGGTTGTTTGGATAGGTTTTTGTGACAGGTTATTCGTACAGGTTTGGTGCATGGTTGATGCACTTATTCATGGTACAGGTTGAGGTACAGGTTGGTGCATGGTTGATGCACTTGTTTATGGTACAATTTGATTACAGGTTGTTTGGTACATGTCGGTGCATGGTTTATGCACTTGTTTATGGTACAGGTTGATTACATGTTGATTCATGGTTCAAGTTATTGGTACAGGTTTTTTGGTGCAGGTTGATTGGTACAAGTTTACAGCAGTATATCTCATAGTGATAGTGTGACAGTGGTTCCATCATTCTACTTATACATCAGGATGGTTGGACGGGGCAAGGACATGTGGTTGTAGCCACCTTCCGAATGTAGCTGGAGAACATAGGGGGTTGTAGCCTCTTTTTGGTTGTAACCAGAGAATAGGGGAGTTGGAGCTTCCTTCAAGTTGTAACCTGAGAAACAAGGGGGTTGGAGCCTCCTTCCAATTGTAGCTAGAAAACAAAGGAAGCTGGTGCTTCCAAAAAATGTAATTCTTCAATACATATAAGAAAAATCATTCTATGGTTTTCTCCCGCTTTGGGTTTCCATGTAAAACACTGGTGTACTATGTATGTGTATGATTGTTCATTTGTTCATTGCTTATTTACTCTGCAGTTATTGGATGATAATGCTACATTGATATAACACTTCGATTTTATGGTTAAAAAGGATTAAATTGCTCTATTACTGATTCACCCCCCCTCTCAGTAATCCAACACCTCAGTCGACCTCCAGTCGTGACACTCATGACAGTGGCTGATTCTTGCAGCGATGAGACCTCAGGATGACCCCACCTCTATGAGACAGATCCTGACTTCACCAACACTTACGAGATATTAGGCACAAACACAGTTGTTGCCAATTTCCATCTTTGGGATGGGTTTCTATGCCATATGGTTCATCTATGCCTTCCATCAAGCGAGCTAGCGAGCTGATTTTGGAATACCACTACAGTCGAGTGGCAGGACACTTTCAGGTGGGGTTGGTATTTCAACCATTAGGTCCCATGGATGTTGCACTACCCTTTGTGGCCACCTAGGCAAACTCATCATATGCTTCAACTAGAGCTGACAAAGCCACCTGGTTCATTGAGAGGATATAGCACATCCACCAATAGGTTTAAGATATTTTACAAAAGTCCATTGCCAAGTAAAAGCAACGCCATGATCAAGACTAGGTGCCACACCAGTTTTAGGTGGGAGACAAAGTTTGGTTGCAATTGCAAAAAGAACACCTTACAGGGCCTTATCAGAAGCTTCATCCACTCCATTCTGACCCTACACCATGACCAAGGTTTTGGGTGACAATGCTTTTGAGCTCAACCTTCCCCCATTTCTTGGCTTGCACCTAGTATTCAATGTGGAACTCCTTCGGCCTTATTTCCCACCATTATTGGACACCTCGGAGATAGTAGAACAATTGACACCAAAAAAGTTAAACCCTAACTGGATGGAACATGTATCCACTGATAACATCGTGGAAACACAAATCAAGGGCACTCGCCAATAGAGGATCCAACTCTATCGGGTGGTCAAAGTAGGGCAACTCCTACACCAAGGAAAGTGTCTCACCCTAGGCCAAATTCAGCAGAAATTTCCTCATCTGATCGATTATTGAGCCCCCTAAATGAAGCTCCTCATCAATACCTTTTCAACAAGATATCGTGCGCTCAAAACGAAGATCGTATGCAAAAGTTACGAACCAAGGAATTTGGTGTACTAACTTACCCTAATGGGGCCCACATGACTTTTGGCGCTTCATCTCCTAGGGTTAGGTTTTTGGATGCTTAGGGTTTTGGCATTCTTGTTTATTGTAAAAATGCCTTAAGAGCCTCATTGTACTCATATTTTTGCGATTGAGCCTAGCCATCACATCTCTTCTCAGAGATAAGTTGCCACCATTCTGGCAAGCTTGTTTTAGTCTGCATTTTACAGTTTTCAACATATTTTTTATTTAATAGAAGCCAAGTTTTATTGTATCTCTGTTATTGTTCATTGTATCTCTGTGTTAATATTAAAAATATGTGGTTTCATTTCATTCCGCTTAGAAGTTTGAATCACTGGTACCAGAGCGGTCTCCTCCTTGTAATTTTTTTAATGCATGTCCCCGACGTGGTCAGGGTATAGAGAGTTGGGTCTCAAGCTTGTTTCTCTCGAGGACAACTTCTCTCGCATGCCCAAGAAACCATCCATGGAGGGTGAAAAGAAATACGATGGGACAAGATATCCTTTCAAAATGTTGCTCAAGGAAGCGCTTGAGCTACAGAGGAACGAGATGATGGACAACTTTACACAAATCCTTCCATGACTGTCGACAAGCAATGCATCCACCTCAAGCAGAGGCACCACCCCTTTCAAGGTACATATCAATTTTGATATTCCTATATTTGAAGGTTAAATAGATGTTGATGTTAGATAAATGGTTAAACCTTCTAAATGGGTAATTTTTTGTCCACAAATTTTTCGATAGAGAAAATATTACATTTGCACTCCTCAAGGTCGTCCCCCATGTCAAAGATTGGTGGGAGACTTTTGATGAACAAAAGAAAATAGAGGGATCCACATTGTTTGTAGTTTCACCCACTTGGGGTTCCTTCAAGGATTCTATTAAGGAAAAATACTACTATGTTCAAAGTTATGACGACTTGTATATAAGATGGACCACACTGCGGAAGGAAAGAGACCAAACAGTGGGAGAGTTCACGAACATCTTCCATACCTTGCGCACCACGCTGGGTATCAAAGATTCTGAATGACATTTGGTGCTCAAGTATTGTGGCAGTATACATAGATACATCCAGATAGAAATTGATTTTTTGGACATATCATCCTTGGGTGCAGCCTATCAATATGTCATCAAAATCGAGTAGAAGCTGAAACAAAAGACGCGGCCATTTGGGTCTAGGAAACCCTCACAGCAGAAGCAAGGAAAGGGTAGCCCCAACCCGAAAAACAAAGGATAGAGCAAATATGGGCAACCTCGGGACAACCAGTCCAAGCCACAAGCAAAGAAGGACAATGGGAAGACGAAGAAATATATCGGGAAGTGGTGTGACTTCTATAAGAGCCCTTGGCTTAACATTGTTGATTGTCGTTCAAAGCAGTCATTAGTGGCTGAGGTAAAATCCTATGAATCGGATGCGGTTTCCGACTCTGAGTTAGAGACAGAAAAGGGGATACAAATCATTGATGTGGAACCTAGTGCCACCATAATTGTTTCCACCAATATCTAGCCCAATGAACATGATGGACCAGAGGAAGGTGAGTGCCTCTTTCATTCACAAATGTGGGTGAAATGCACTCCATTGCACTTTTTCATTGATAGCGGTAGCCAGAACAACCTCATCTTAGCAGAGGTCATCAAGCGGCTAGCCCTGCTGATAATGCCACAGCTACAACCCTACACCATCGGATGACTTCATCAAGGAAGCGATCTTCACGTCAGTCAATAGTGTCACATGTCGTACGACATCACACCATTCAAAGATGAGGTATTGTGTGATGTTGCTCCAGTTTAAGTTTGTGATGTTCTTTTGGTCCAACCTTATTTATGGAAACACCATGTTGTATATGAGTCTAGTCCTCATAGTGTTATTATCAATTTGACCAAAAAATTATACAAGATACGTGAGGTAGTCCCATCTAGTGTTATTTCCTTGATCTCTGCCAAGTAATGCATGAAGGTCATTTCTTAGATCGAGAATTTTGTCTTCTTGGTGATTCGTTCTCAGAGTGAGTGAAAGGTTGCAGCCACATCCATGGCCTCTGCGGCTGACCTCTCCACGCAATAGAAGTAAGTGGATAAGGTCGTGGAAGAATACAAAGACATCTTCTCATCACCTAAGGGGGTACCTCTACATTGTCAGCTCAAACATCCAATCGATTTGACCCTAGCATACCGCTATCTAATGGGTCAGTCTATCGCTACTCTTTGCTAGAAAATAAGGAGATCAAGCATCAAATCCAAGAACTACACCACAAGGGGAACATATAACCCAACTCATCACCTTGTGGAAGCCCAATCATGTTGGTGCAGAAGAAATATGGGACTTGATGACTCTCCATTGATTACCAGGCCCTAAATAAATTCACAGTCAAGAATCAGTACCCAATTCCCCAAATCAACGATCTCCTTGATCAACTCAAGGGGGGAAAATACTTCAGTGAGACTGATCTAAAGTCTGGCTACCATCAAGTCCCAATAGAACCAACAAATGTATGGAAAACTTCTTTTAAGTCAAATGAAGGTCTTTTTGAATGGCTAGTCATGCCCTTTGGTTTGAAAAATGCCCCAACAACTTTCATGAGAATGATGGATGATATATTGTGGCCTTTCACTAATTCTTTTGTGGTGGTGTATCTTGATGACATCCTCGTCTACACCAAGACTTGGGCATAACACTTTTGGCATATTCAGCAGGTTATGCACACTCTGCGGCAGCAAAAGCTATATGCCAACTTGGAAAAGGGCTCCTTCGGCATGGACATGGTTCAATACCTAGGATACATTGTTGATGCAGATGGTGTGCATGTTGATCCAACCAAGATCTAAGTCATTCGTCACTGACCAGCCCCAACCACGCTCATTGAGTTTCGGAGCTTCTTAGGCCTTGCCAATTTCTATCGAAGATTGGTGTTGGGATTATCCCATATGGCATGGGACCTAATCCAAATAACAAGAGGTTGTGGTAAAGAAAAATTTGTGTGGGGCCTGTCCCAATAGAAAGTGTTCGATGATCTGAAGCAATGCTTGTGATCTACCCCAGTGCTTTCATTATATGACCTGCAACAGCCCTTTGAGATTGAGACAGATGCTTCAGACTATGTTGTGGGCGCAGTCATCACTCAGCACGGCCACCCCATGGCATATCATAGTGAGACACTATCATATGTCGTTTGTAAGTACCCTACTTACGACAAAGAAATGCACTCCATTATGCAAGCCTGTTGCTAGTGGAGGCATTACATTCTCGGGAAGGAGACAGTCATCCACATTGATCATAAGATGTTGCAATTCATGCAGACACAAGGCAAATTGTAGAATGATTGTCATCATAAATGGTCCACATATTTTCACCAGTTCCACCTTAACATCAAGTATAAAACAGGAAGAACCAATCAAGTCGTTGATTTCCTCAACCGACCTCTAGTCACGGCACTCACTACAATGCTCGATTCTTGCGTCCATGAGACCTCCAGATGACCCCACCTCTATGAGACGGATCCTAACTTCGCCAACACCTATGAGATGTTGGGTGCAAACACAGTTGTCACCAATTTCAAATTCAGGATGGGTTGTTATGCCATCTATGCCTTCCATCAAGTGAGCGAGAAAAGCTGATTTTGGAATCCCACTATAGTCGGGTGGCATCACATTGTGGTGTGGAAAAAACACTGGCAGTGTTGCACAGACATTTCTACTAGCCGAAACTTCGATAGGATGTCAGCAAGTATATATGGTCCTACACTCCCCGCGCTATTTCTAAATCGGCCATTAAGAAACAAGGCATGTTCACTATGTCTCTATGTTAATATTATTAATATGTGGTTTCATTTCATTCCGCTCATAAATCCATATCAGTGGTATCAGAGCAGTTTGCTCTTTGTCATTTTGTAATGCATGTCCCCGATTTGGTTAGGGTATAGAGAGTTGGTTCTCAAGCTTGTTTCTCTTGAGGAAAACTGCTCTCGCACACCCAAGAACTCCTCCATGGAGGGAGAAAAGACAGCCAACGGGATAGGAAATCCTTTCAAAATGTTTCTCAAGGAAACCCTTGAGCGAGAGATGAACATGATGATGGACAACTTTGCAAAAAATCTTCGACGATTGTCAACAAGCAACACATCCACTTCAAGCGAAGGCGCCACCCCCTTCAAATTATAGATCAATTTTGATATTCCTATATTTGAAGGTCAAATAGATGTCAATGACGTAGATAAGTGGTTAAACCTTCTAGATGGGTATTTTTCTATCCACAACTTTTTTTATAGAGAAAAGATTACATTTGCGCTCCTCAAGGTCGTCCCCCATGTCAAACATTGGTGGGAGACTTTCTGTGAGAAAAAGGAAATAGTGGATCCACATTATTTGTAGTTGCACCCACTTAAGGTTCTTTCAGGGATGTTATTAAGCAACAATAATACCCTATTTGAAGTTATGACAAATTGTATACACGATGGACCACGATGCAGCGAGAAAGAGACCAAATAGTGCCAGAGTTCATGAATGTCTTACATACCTTGTGCACCAAGATGGGTATCAAATATTTAGGGTGATATATGGTGCTCAAGTACCACGGTGGTCTACATAGATACATCCAGACAGAAATGGATTTTTTGGACATCTCATCCTTGGGTGCAACATATCAATATGTCATCAACATCGAGCAGAAGTTGAAACAAAAGATGTGGTCATTTGGGTATGGGAACCCCTCATAGCAGAAGCAAGGAAAGGGCAGCCCCAACGAAGAAAGATATTAGGAAGTGGTGTGAATTCCATAAGATCCCCTAGTATAACATTGTTAATTGTTGCTTAAAGCAGTCATTGGTGGTTGAGGTAAATGCATATGAATCAGATGCAGGTTCTGACTCTGAGTCGGAACCAGAAAAGGGGAGATGGATCGTTGACGTGAAACCTAGTGCCACCATTGCTACCACCAAGATCGAGCGCCTCTTTCATTCACAATTGTGGGTAAAAGGCACTCTATTGCACTTCATTGTTGATAGCGGTAGCCAGAAGAACATCATCTTAGTAGAGGATGTCAACTGAATAGCCCTACCGACAACATCGCACCCGTAGCCCTACACCATCAAATGGCTCTGTCAAGGAAGCAATCTTTGCATCAGATCTAAGAACTGCTCCATAAGTAGCACATTTGACCCAGCTCATCACCTTGTGGAAGCCTAATTGTGTTGGTGTAGAAGAAAGATGGGACCTGGAGACTCTACATTGATTATTGGGCCCTAAATAAAATCACAGTCGGGAACTAGTACCCAATTCCCTAAATCAACGATCTCCTTGATCAGCTCAAGGGGGCCAAATACTTCAGTAAGATTGATCTGAAGTCTGGCTACCATCAGGTCCCAATAGAACCAATAGATGTATGGAAAATTGTCTTCAAGTCAAAAGAAGGTATTTTTTAATGGTTGGTCATGCCATTTGGTTTGACAAATTCCCCAGAAACTTTCATGAGGATGATGGACGATATCTTGCGGCCTTTCACTAATTATTCTGTGGTGGTATATCTGGATGACATCCTCATCTATAGCAAGACTTGGACAGAGCACTTGGAGCATATTCAATAGGTTCTGCACACTCTGTGGCAGCACAAGCTATATGCCAACTTCGAAAAATGCTCCTTCGGCATGGACAAGGTCCAGTACCTAGGCTACATTGTTGATGCACATGGTGTGCATGTTGATCTAGCCAAGATCCAAGTCATCCATGACTGGCCAGCTCTAACCATGCTCACTAAGATTTGGAGCTTCTTAGGCCTTGCCAAATTCTATCGAAGGTTTGTGTTGGGATTCTCCCATATTTCATGCGCCCTCAGCCAAATAACTAGAGGTGGTGGTAAGGAAAAATTTGTGTGGGGCCTATCCCAATAGAAAGTGTTCAATGATATGAAGAAGCGCTTGTGCTCCACCCCAATGATTTGATTACCTACATGCAACAACCTTTTGAGATCGAGAGAGATGCTTCAGACTATGTTGTGGGCACAGTCATCACTTAGCGCGGCCACCTCGTGGCCTATCATAGTGAGACACTATCAGATGTAATCTGTAACTACCCTACTTATGACAAAGAAATGTACTCCATTGTGCAAGCTTGTCTCTAGTGGAGGACTTACATTCTCAGGAAGGAGACAGTCATCCACAATGATCATAAGTCGATGTAGGTCATGCAGACACAAGGCAAATTACAGAATGACCGCCTTCAGAAGTGATCCACATATTTGCAGCAGTTCCACCTCAACATCAAGTATAAAATAGGAAGTACCAACCGATTCATTGATTGTCTCAGTCAACCTCCAGTCGCAGCACTCACCATAGTGCTCAATTCTTGCAGCCACGAGACCTATGGATGCCCCCACCTCTATGAGACAAATGTTGACTTTGTCAACACCTACTAGGTGTTGGGCGCAAACACATATGTCACCAATTTCCATCTTCAGGACGGGCTACTATACCATCTGGGCCATCTATGCGTTCAATCAAGGGAGTGAGTGAAGATGATTTGGGAATCCCACTACAGTCGGACGACGGGGCAATTTGGCATGGAAAAGACAGTTGTAGTGTTGCAACAACATTTCTACTGGCTGAAACTTGGACATGATGTCAACAAGTATATGTGGTCATGCACTGCCTACGTTATTGCCAAACTGGCCATTAAGAAACAAGGCTTGTACACTCCTCTACCTACTCCTGACAGGCCCTGGGAATCCATCTCAATGAACTACATGTCGGGCCTTCTGTCCACCAAGCGGGGAAATGATTGTGTTTTTGTGGCTTTTCATCGCTTTTCCAAAATGGCGACTATGGCCCCCTGCAAGAAGAGCATCACAGTGGAGGCCACTGCCAAGATCTTATTTGAACGATTGTGGGTACACTTTGGTATCAAACAAACCATTATCTCAAACTGGGATATCTGGTTCCTCAACACATTATGGACAAGTCTCTGGTCATTGTTGGACAACAAGCTCACCAATTCCATTGCCTTCAACCCCCAAACAGATGGCCAAACCGAGGTCGTCAACCAGATGATCGTGCACATCCTGCACATGTAAAATTCTAAGCACCCCCACACCTCGGATGAGATTCTTCCCTATGTTCAACACAATGATAACAAAGCCATACATATCTCAACTGGCCACGACCCCTTTCAGGTGAGGTTGGGATTTCAACCATTGGGTCACATGGATGTTGTACTACCCCTTGTGGCCACCCAGGTAGACTCATTGCATTCTCCAACTGGAGTTGACAAAGCCACCAGGTTCATTGAGTGGATCCAGCACATCCACCAACAGGTTTAGGATATTTTACAAAAGTCCAATGCCAAGTACAAGCAACGCCATGATCAACACCGAGTGCCACACTAGTTTCAGGTAGGAGATAAAGTTTAGTTGCACTTGCAGAAACAACGCCTTATAAGGCCTCATCAAAAGCTTAGTCCACTATGTTATGGACCCTACACCATCACCAAGGTTGTGGGTGACAATTCTTTTGAGCTCAACCTTGCCCCATTCCCTTGCTTGCACCCAAGATTCAATTTGGACCTCCTTCGACCTTATTTCCCACCATTATTGGACACCTCGGAGATAAAAGAAAAATTGACACCAATATAGCTCAACCTTGAATCCATGGAACATGCATCCACTAATTAGATCATGGACACATAGGTCAGGGGCACTCACTAGCAGAGGATCCATCTCTATCGGGTTGCCAAAGCAAGGCAGCTCCTTCACTAAGGCAAGTGGCTCACACGGGGCCAAATTCAGCAGAAATTTACTCGTTTGATGCGGGAACTCAACGCAATGGAGACCATTGCTTCTTAAGGGGGCATGATTGATCTAGGAGGATCTCGGTGGCCATCCACCTTGTCCAACTGGCTCAAAACAGTTTTTTGGCAACTTACTATATTTAGCAGTTTTTCGGTACCTACACTTTCGAGGGCATTTTGAGGGCCTAAACGACGCTTTTTCACGATTAGGCACCTCAATATTTATTGAAGGTGATGATTGATCAACCTAAATGAATTTCCTCGTCAATACTTTTCTAACGAGATATTGTGCACTCAAAATGAAGATCGTATGCAAAAGTTACGACCCCAAGAAGTTGATGTACTAACTTACCCCATCGGGCCTCCATGACTTTCATCTCTTCATCTCCTAGGCTTATGTTTTTGGATGTCTAGGGTTTTGGCATTCTTGTCTATTGTAAAAAGGTATTCAGAGCCTCATTCTAATCATCTTCTTAAGAATGAGCGTAGCCGTCACATCTCTTCTCAGAGATAAGTTGTCACCATGCTAGCAAGTTTGTTTCAGTTTACATTTTACAGTTTTCAATATATTTCTTATTTAATAGAAGCCAAGTTTTATTGTATCTATGTTATTGTTCACTATGTCTCTGTGTTAATATTATAAATTTGTGGTTTCATTTCGCTCCGCTCATAAATCCATATCATGGGGACTCTAGGTGTAACGCTCTTTTATACTATAACGCTCTGATACCAAACTGTAACGTTCTTTTATACTGTAACGCTCTGATACCAAACTGTAACACTCCCGACCATCAACCCTATGGTCGGGTCGACAATACTACACAGAATAACAATCGCATACTTAATTCTATATATAAGACATGCATTTAAGCAAATGAAACACATTTAAACTCAAAGTAACCATAAGAATTACTGCTTTTATAATAATCAATGGCTTTAACATTAATTTGTATGCATAGCAGAATACATGATAAATATAAATACACGGACATGCAGAAAAGTAATTAAAACAACATCTAGTACTTATCCTTGAAACGGTGGTAATTCCACCAACCAGGTCCAGGCCTTCCATGAACCTCCCAGCCTTAGACCACACTACTCATCAAGCTCAACAGTAGGTCACACCCAAGCTGGGACTAAGCTCCACCCCCAAGGGAAGGAATCCTAGGCTAGGCTGAGTTACAGGAAAAACACACAGTCACAAGGAAGGAATTCTCTCCCAGGAACCACTCATACTCACTGCCCACAGACTCTCCTTCCCCCTGTTCCACCCCAGGAGTATACACCTTCTTTGTCACCTAGACATTCCTTCGACTGCTAACCTCCCTTGCCTTGGGTTTCAGCAACAGACCGGACCAGAAGTCTCTGAGCTCTGTGGCAGCTACAGGGTTCCTTCCAAGAGTTCTCTCCTTCCTCTGTGCACTCTCTCACCTGGGGAGAGTCGCTCACAGGCCAAGAAACTTGTTCTTCCAACTTCACCCACCTCTCTCACCTGGAGAGAGTGTTGTACAAACTGGTCGACAAGCCACACACAGTCCATCACTGCATGGCCACAACAGCCAACAAGGAAAACAAACACGGGCTTTCCAAACAGGCTCAACAATGACAGGATGGTCTCACGGTTACGTCTTTGGGACAGAGACTCCACACACAGGCTCGATCTGCTCAGATAGAGGATGCATCGGCTTTTCCATAAATCAACAAAGGCTATCCCCAAAATCAACACACAGACTTCGCCCCCCCAGTTTTATAATGGCACGAGGTCTCTTGCAGGGATTGGATGGGTTCATGCCCAGGTAGTCGAGGGTCGAATGGTGGAGGAACCCCCAACACGGCTGATTTTAGACGCTTAATTTGCATGGGCTCGGGTTGACACTTGTCACCCATGAAACTGCATGCATTCCTCCAGCATGCATTCCTTCCATTTGGAAGTTGTCTGTCTTTCCAAAAAGAACTTAGGATAAAACATAATATTCACATGTCTTTTGGAATAATATTTTAATATTATTCCCCAAGGACTTAAGCCCCTAGGCTTAGCCCCCTAGGCTCAACACTTAGCCCCTCTTCCCACCTTCCAACCCCTAATCCCTTGCCCACTCTATGGAAGCTTAGTCCCCCATCACTCATTCATCGTGGTCGGTCTGCACACGGCGATGTTTATATTTTTTTAATGTTCTGCATTGATACATGTAAAAAATTAGGCTCTTGGTCTTCAACCCTTAGGCTCTCTGGCCTAACAATCACATAAGCCCACCAGCTTATATAAACTTGGCTCACTAGCCTAGAAAACATATTTACAATTCATTTCATAAACAAGATTTACAATGGGGCTCGGCCTTGCGGACATTACAATCCCCCTCCCCTTATTTATGCATTGTCCTCAGTGCAACTTTACACTGTCTTTGCAAGCTTTCCAAAATTTTCAAAAAGATGTGGGTACTCTACCCGCATAACATCTTCATGCCCCCATGTCGCGTCCTCGGGATCGTACCAGGTCCACTGAACCTTTACCATCCCTATAGCTCGATTCCGGAGCTATTTGTTTTTCCTGTCCAATATGCGCACAGGATGCACTTGCAGGACACCTTCTAGTTCCACCTGAACCACATTCTAGTCAATAACATGATTAGCATTAGGTATATATTTCTTAAGAAATGAAACATGAAACACATTATGTACAGTCATAGATGCAGGTAATGCAATCTTATACGCAATTGGCCCAATCCTTTCCAGGATTTCAAACAGCCCACAAAATCTTGCTGCCAACTTGGCGCAACTTCCCAACTTCAGGGAAATCCTTTTAGTTTTCACTTTCAGGAAAACATGATCACCCACTTTGAATTCTCAGTGGGTTCTGTTCTTATCAGCATAACTTTTTTGCCTTTCCTGGGCAGTTTTTAAATTCTATTTAATTTTTATCATTTGGTCCTCCATCTCCTTGAGCAACTCTGGCCCAACTACTGCTCTGTCAGCTGGATTATCCCAGCTCACTGGAGTGTTTCACTTTCTTCCATAAAGTGCTTCAAATGAGCTCTCTTCAACGATGCATGATACCCATTATTGTAGGCGAATTCTACCAAATGCAGGTAGTCTTCCCATCTTGATGGTTTGTCCATCACATACATTCTCAGCATGTCTTCTATTACTCTATTCACCCTCTCTATCTGTCCATCAGACTCAGGATGATATGCTGTACTAAAATTTAGATTCGTTCTGAATCTTTTAAACAGTCCTTTCCAAAAATTCAAGGTGAATTTCGGGTCCCTATCAGACACAATCATTTTAGGAATTTCGTGCAAGCGTGCCACTTCTTTTAAGAAGATATCAGCAACTTCTGCTGCCTTGTGAGTGGTTTTCAGTGGAATAAAATGGGCAGCTTTTGTAAGCTTGTCCTCCACAACCATGATCGAATCATGCTGCTTGCTTGTTCTGGGCAATCCTGTAATAAAATCCATGGTCACCACTTCCCACTTCCACTCAGGAATGGGCAAAGGCTGCAGCAACCCTGTTGGGTGCCTATGCTCAGCCTTAACCTTCTGGCACTCCATACATCTAGCGATGTATTCAACGATCTCTCTCTCTTCATACCCGGCCAAAAGTATTGGCTTTTGACTGTTTCCATAGTCTTCTGATATCCAGTGTATCCAGCATACATCACGTTATGCATTTCTTTTAGAATCGCAAGTTTCAATTCTTGGACATTGGGTATATACACTCTGTCTTTATACAGAACTAATCCATCAGCTTCCAAGGTGTAACTTTCTCTTTTCTAAGGCCTTTCACTCTGTTGTAGCTTTGCTACCAAATCTCTGTACTGCAAATCTGCATTTGCAGCTTCCAAAATTCTATCCTTAATATTAGTCATGTACATGTTAATGGTTGTAGCATGTAAGTCATGCACTTTTCTACTGAGTGCATCAGCCAACTTGTTTTCCTTCCCCTTGATATGCTTGATATCAAAGTCGTATTCACACAGAAATTCCAGCCACTTGCTTTATCTAGCATTTAAGGTTGGCTGATCAAACAAATATTTCATACCTTTGTGGTCTGTTCTCAATTCAAATCTCCTTCCCATGAGGTAATGTCTCCATTTCCTCAAGGCGTGAACAATTGCTGCCAACTCCAAATCGTGAGTGGCATAATTCTTTTCATGCTCTTTCAGCTTCCTGGACTCATAACATATTACAAATCCATTATGGCTGAGAACTCCTCCCAACCCTTCCTTACACGCATCGGTACACACCACGAAATCCATATTTGGATCTGCAATCCTCAAGATTGGAGCGCTAGTTAGTAGTTGCTTCAATCACTGGAAACTGTTCTCACACTCTTCAATCCACTGAAACTTTTTCTTCTTCCTTTGCAAGGAAGTGATAGGGTGAGCTATCTTTGAGAACCCTCCTATAAACCTTCTATAGTAGCCCGTGAGACCCATAAAGGATCTAACTTCCACCACATTCCTTGGCGCTAACCATTCTCTGATGGCCTCAACTTTCTCAGGATCCACGGCGATCCCTTCTTCTGAAATAATGTGCCCCAAGTAATGGATCTGCCTTTGGTAAAATGAGCATTTTCTCAATTTGGCTAGCATTTGGTGTCCTCTCAACACTTGCAACACCAATCTCAGGTGTTGTTGATGCTCTTCCTCTGACTTGGAATACACCAAGATGTCATCCAGGAAGACTATGACAAACTTGTCTAAATAGTCCCTGAATACACCATTCATCAAGCACATAAAAATAGCAGGTGCGTTTGACAGTCCAAACAACACCACTGTGAACTCGTAATGACCGTACCTTGTTCTAAAGGTGATCTTGCTAATGTCCTCATCCTTTATTCTTACCTCGTGATATCCTGATCTGAGATCTATCTTCAAAAATATTTTTGCACCCTTCAACTGATCGAAAAGATCATCGATCCTCGACAGAGGATACTTGTTCTTGATCGTTACCTTGTTCAACTGTCAAAAATCAATACAGAGCCTCAACGTCCCATCCTTCTTCTTCACGAACAGGACTGGGGCACCCCAAGGTGACACGCTGGGGAAAATGTACCCCTTCTTTAGAAGCTCTTCAAGCTACAATTGCAACTCTTTCAGCTCTGGCGTACTCATTCTATAAGGAGCTTTCGAAACTGGAGTTGCTCTAAGCATCAAATTTATAGAAAAATCAATGTCTCTCTTCGAAGGTAGTCCAGGTACCTCCTGAAATACGTCCTTGAACTCGGTGAGTACCTCATGGTCTCCAATCCTTGAGACTTCATCTCTGGATGCTTCCTCCACACAAGCTGCAAATAATTGACAGCCTTTCCTGTAACACTTCTTCAGCTGCATGGCTGAGATTTCTCTAACAGCCACATCTCTAGGAATTCCTTGGACTGCTTTCCGATTTCCCTCCTCATCCAGGCATGTAAACCTCTTGTTACGACAGTCCATAAGGGCATGGTGTTGGTCCAACCAGTCCATCGCAATTAAGCAGTCATAAGAACCTAAAGGCAGAATATTCAATTCAACCTTAGTGCTCAATCCATTCATGTCTACAGAACAGGACTTAATCAACTCAATGACCTTCCTCTTGGTTCCTATAGCCAACTGCACTAACCAACACTTTTCATGTTTTCTTCTTGATAAATGCAAACTTTCCACCACCCTAGGGTCTACATAATTATGGCTAGCCCCTAAATCAATTAAAATAATAATTGATCGGTTGTTAATCATACCTTCCACTTCAATAATGTGCGATCGAAATTTTTCTTGCTTTTCATCCAGGGCTGCGTAGATCCTTGGAATCCTACTACCCATGTCTTCCATGGTTTCAGCTTGTTGAACATTGTGGACGGTTCTCGCTTTATCTTTTCTGTGGGGGCAATCTCAGTACCTATGGTTCCCTTTACAACCCCAACACTCCATAGGTGGCGGTCTGGGCATTTGTTCATCCACTTCTGCCTTCCTGAGCTCTTTAAAGGATGGTTGTCCCTGATGGTTGTTTCTAAAAAAGGGAGGCTTGTTTCCCTTCAGCCTCTGCTCTTTCCTGAACTTCTTCTGATCATCCCAAGCTTTCTGAAAATTAGGCCTTTCTCTTTGTTGTTCATAGAATCATTTTTCCCTTCTTATTGTTTCTTCCATAGTCTCGGGATCATCATACTGGATTTTGTCACTAATGGAAGGTGGCAGTCCACTCAGATATCTCTGAATCTTGACAGCCTCATCTTTGATGAACAGGACATACTTCAGTAGTTCCAAAAACTTTCGTTTGTTTTCATCGATGCTCATGCTACCCAACTTGATTTCGAAGAACTCCTTCATCTTTCTTTCATAGAATCTTTTAGTCAGGTATTTCTTCTCGAAATACCTCTTGAACTCCTTCCAAGTGATATCTTTCTCCCTAATGTGTTGCACCTACACAAATTGATCCCACCACATGGATGCTTTTCCTTTCAATTGATACATCGCAATTCTTCCTTCTGCATGAGGAGAATAATTCTACAACTGGAAATATTTCCTCATGCCAAGTAACCATGTTTCGACATCTTCCTCCTTCTTATGTTCTCCATCAAATGTAGGAGGCTTAATCTTGTTCATCTCCCCTTTCAATTCATCCACCCCAGATCTCCTGTGCTTTCTGGTAGGAGATGGGCTTGAACTACTGTGTGCTTCCCTACTGGAATACTTTGGGGAGCGACGATGATGTCTGCTACCACTCCTCGATCTTCTTCTCCTCTCAGGGGTCCTGACACTTCTTGATCTTCTTTTCCTCTCAGATCTTCTGCGACTCTCTGTTTTACTTGTGTCACTCTCCTTTTCCAATTTCCTTTCTATTCTTTCCAGGCTCTTCCACATCTTTAGGTTGAATTCACCCTACCTATCCCTGACTTTCATGAGCTTTCGGCTATCAGCTCGGCGAGCCTAGGCATCTTTCTGCAATATTTCAATGAGTTTCATCATATGTCCCTCCTTATCCATCTCTTTTCCGTGCCCATTAGAGTTTGATCCTTCGATTCCCAGGTTGACATTCCTTCCTACCCTTTCATCCTCTGTTTCGGAGGCAATCTATACCTCTTCCAATTCCATACTCGGCGTCAATTTTTAGCTATTCTGACACTCGTTGAACTCTGCACACATAACGTGCAGTCAACCAAAGTTTGTTCGGCCTTAAACCCTTAACAAAATCACAATATTCATAAACCAACGTGAGTGAGAAAACGTTTTGACTTCACAAATTTTTCTGAGCTCTGACGGATCTGCAAATTTTTGGGACTTTAGTTTTCAGGGTTTTGGTCCACGAGGCTCTCACACTCGCTTTCAGGACTTCTGGCTTCGGGGTCTCGGTCCACGAGACTCTCAACCCCTTGTCACTCCAACTCCCAAATTCCGAAATTCTGATTTACTATGCTCTCCGGGCCCACAGTAGAGTTGTCGCCCTTAACCATGTGGCGTGTGGCATGTTCAGGAGGGTCCATGTCACCTTTGGTGATGTCATCGGGTCCCACCATTCTCACTTGTCTTCTCGACTCACTATCACGTGGTGCACACACATGTGTCCACGTCCATTCCAAGGCAATCCAACAATTAGACTTCTCTCAGATCTACGACGCAGATCTTTTCGGCGTTTCAAGGTTTCAGCATCGGGAGTTCGTGCATCCCCACATCTCGAACTTCCATTTGTCAAAATTCTAAAATTATTGTCTACTCTTCCACTTGATCCAATGATCAAGTTCCTCTCTTACTATCTATGGTGTGGATCGTTTTGAAATTTTGGGTTTCGCTATTTCGCGACTTGCAAAAACAAGGTTCTTTCCTTTTGGTTTCCCGGGTGCCAAAATGTCATCTGGCAGCCACGTGTCCCCCCCGATGGATGGTTCCGACGAATTCGGGATTTCACATATCATGATTTCCATGTTCCTATGCAACTCGAAAGGGTTTTTAAACCCTGCGCACGTTTTCCAGGTCTGACGGTCACGAGGGTTCACCTTACCTCCCGAATAGATCATAAGGCTCCAATGCATCTGGTGTGGAGTCCTCTCTCCCTATGGCCAGATGCCACCCCGGCTGCGGTTTCATAACACCGCTACACCTCCTGAGCTTGGTAACATAGTCAAGTAACTTCTTGACACTCAAGAGCATTCAAAGGTCTGAAATTGGTCCTCCAGACACAATTTCTCCTCGAACCCTCGGTCCAAAGACCACTCAACTGGCCCATCTATGCTCAATGTCGAAACCTTGGCTCTGATACCAAACTATAACACTCTTTTATACTGTAATGCTCTGATACCAAACTGTAACATTATTTTATACTGTAACGCTCTGATACCAAACTGTAACATTCTCGACCATCAACCCTATGGTTGGGCCAACATTACTACGTGGAATACTAATCTCATACTTAATTCTATATATAATACATGCATTTAAGCAAATGAAACACATTTAAATTCGGATTAACCATAAGAATTACTGCTTTTATAATAATCAATATCTTTAACATTAATTCGTATGCATAGCAAAATACATGATAAATATAAATACACGGACATGCAGAAAAGTAATTAAAACATCATCTGGTACTTATCCTTGAAATGGTGGTAATTCCACCAACCAGGTGCAGGCCTTCCACGAACCTCCCAGCCTTAGACCACACTGCTCATCAAGCTCAGCATAGGTCACCTCCGAGCTGGGACTAAGCTCCACCCCCAAGGCAAGGAATCCTAGGCTAGGCTGAGGTTACAGGGAAAACACACAGTCACAAGGAAGGAATTCTCTCCCAAGAACCACACATACTCACTGCCCATAGACTCTCCTTCCCCACATGCCTGTTCCACCCCAGGAGTATACACCTTCTATGTCACCTAGACAGTCCTTCGGTTACTAACCTCCCTTGCCTTGGGTTTCAGCAACAGACCGGACCGGAAGTCTCCGAGCTCTGTGGCAGCTACAGGGTTCCTTCTAGGAGTTCTCTCCTCCCTCTGTGCACTCTCTCACCTGGGGAGAGTCACTCACAGGCCAAGCAACCTATTCTTCTAACTTCAATCACCTCTCTCACCTAGAGAGAGTGTTGTACAAACTGGTCGACAAGCCACACACAGTCCAGCACTACGTGGCCACAACAGCCAACGAGGAAAATAGACACGGGATTTCCAAACAGGC
The DNA here is from genome assembly GCA_009831015.1 of Picea engelmannii. Classification (NCBI taxonomy): domain Eukaryota; kingdom Viridiplantae; phylum Streptophyta; class Pinopsida; order Pinales; family Pinaceae; genus Picea; species Picea engelmannii. The sequence continues at coordinate 495,017 of ML793083.1, forward strand.
TTAGCAATGATAGGATGGTCTCACGGTTACGGCTTTAGGAAAAAGACTCCACACACAGGCTCGATCTGCTCAGACAGAGGATGCATCGGCTTTTCCAGAAATCAACACAGGCTATCCGCGAAATCAACACACAAACTTCGCCCCCCCCCCGGTTTTAGAATGGCACGAGGTCTCTTGCAGGGATCGAACGGGTTCATGACCAGGCAGTCGAGGGTCAAATGGTGGAGGAATCCCCAACACAGCTGATCTCAGACGCTTTATTTGCATGGGCTCGGGTTGACACTTGTCACCCATGAAACTGCATGCATTCCTTCAACATGCGTTCCTTCCATTTGGAAGTTGCATGTCTTTCCAAAAAGAACTTAGGATAAAACATAATATTCACATGTCTTTTGGAATAATATTTTAATATTATTCCCCAAGGACTTAAGCCCCTAGGCTTAGCCCCCTAGGCTCAACACTTAGCCCCTCTTCCCACCTTCCAGCCCCTAATCCCTTGCCCACTATGTGGAAGCTTAGTCCCCCATCACTCATTCATCGTGGTCGGTCTGCACATGGTGGTGTTTATATTTTATTAATGTTCTGCATTGATACATGTACAAAATCAGGCTCTCTGGCCTAACAATCACATAAGCCCACCAGCTTATATAAACTTGGCTCACTAGCCTAGAAAACATATTTACAATTCATTTCATAAAAAGTATTTACAATGGGGCTCGGCCTTGGGGAAATTACAATAGGGATGTCAACTGCTAGGAAAAACTACCATCAACAAGCTTATGGCACCAGTGAATAGTCTCCCACAAGGAGTTCAATCTACAGGCCTGAAAACCTAGTTTTTCTACAAGCCTGGCATCTTTCTTCTTCAATCTTTAGTGGCTCTATAATAGTTCTCCATTGTTTCTCCCAACCTCTAGCACTCTCCTCCTTCCCATGCAAAAGTGGGACTCCTTAATTATGCCTTCTCACCCATACAAATTTCCTCATTTTTGTTGATTTCTTGACTCACACTTCTCCCAAGGAGGATTGTACTCAATCCCATGTCCCCAATAACTAGGATGTGACTCTGACACCCACTCTCTTACAAGTATTCAATGATTGGACTCTTATACACTCAAGGGAATAAATATAAAGTTCACTTAAAAAGTTAAAATCAGGAAAAGGATTTGGAATTTAAACTCGTGAATAAAACCCCCTTTTTGACCCCCTACTCTCTTGTGGATTACTTAACCCCCATCTCTATCCATGTCCCTCTACAATTGGCATCACATTTTATTTAGTAATTTTGGATACATAAATTCACATATTACATCGCTTGGCCCACAACCATATATCATATTTACCTTATGCATTACTAAACTGGGGATTATACCATGGATGTTACAACAAGAGTGGGAACCTTATCTTTCAAAGGCTCCAAACTCTTTATACGACTTCATGCTCTAATACCATATTACAAAATGAGTTAGATCACTAAATGAGGAAACCCTAGATAGGGTTGAGTCACATAAATAAGCTCAAATAAAGATACTCACAATAACACCATGTGATATTTTCAATGAATAATTGGTGCATCTATTACAAAGGAGTTTACCTCCTTATATATCATTGTTCATTAAGAAAATCATTTACACTTATGAATGTGGGATAGATTGATTTACACAAAAAGTGAACATTAACATATTCCAAAGTCATAAAGTGACTTTATTACATAGTAAGCCAAGTTATATCTCTAATAACAAGATTTGTTAGTTAGAATGAATGCTATAAATTATTTGTTGTGTGCATAGTATCTTGAGAGCCTTACAATAGGTCTAAAAGGACCCTTTGTTCTAAGACATATATCTTGCCCCTAAGAATTTTAGTTCAAGGAACAATAAATCTGGCCCTAGATTGGAGTAATTGGGAAGAAGTCTTCTCTATAAGAGTACTTTAACAACCTTGATGTTTGAAAAAGAAGAGTCATCATGTAAAAATGAGACTTCTGCCTCTATACAATATTGTTATTTCAAAAGACAGTTAATGCATAGGGTCTTAGGACCCTGATCTTATAAGACCCGCCTATGAAGAAAGGTACAAGATGGACTTTGGAAGTCTAACCTTTAGTTATTAAAGGAGTCTTTAGTTATTAAAGGAGTCCCATACAAATCCTTAAGATTGATCTTGGCCATCTACTCACAAGTTGAGAAAGTCTAAGCCTAAGTATTTGAACCTTCTCTTTGCCTTAAAGAAATGTTATTCCCTTAGTCTAGTTGGGGGAATACACTTAGTTTTTACAAGGAATTTTTTTGAGGGAAGTATTAAGGAAATTTTAGTAGTTTTTGGTGTATCGCATGAAGTTATTTTTCATACAATATGGCATGTATTGCATGAATTTATTTTTCATACGATACAACTTGTATCGCATGAAAAAAAACTTCATGTGATACGTGTACAAACCTCAAGAATCAACACAAACTTTGAGAAAATGAATAATTTCACCAGCATGTCAATCAAGGGAAAAATTTGTATGGTGTTATGTATCACACCATAATTTTTTGCGATACTACACATCACACTCTTGAAGATATTCTAGCATGTGAAACAAGGAGAGAGGTGAGGGATTGGCTTTGTCACGAGTGAATAAAAGTTCTCATGGTTTGATACACCACACCATCAAACATCTTTGAAGATGCGACGAGGAAAGATTGTTGCAAGGTAGAAAAACTTTGGAGTATGCGATATGAGGAAAACAGTAAGGAAGAACTGTAGAGAGGGAAGCTTCGTCACAGTGGAAGATTATTTATAAGGAAGTGATGTATCACGAGAAAGATGATTTATTGTGATACAATGTGTGAAACCAAAACTTCTCATAATGCAAGAAAGAGGAAGAGATTGTCAAATCAAGAAGATTTTTAAAGTGTGACACAACACACACAAATTGTTTTGAGGGCAATAAGAAAAATGATGAAGGTGTGATAAAGGAATAAGGGATACATGTCACATGATTAAAAAATTTCATCATGTGACATGTTTTTGGTTTAAAATCTTGTGGTGCAATAAGAAATTCAAGGAGGTCATGACATAGTGCAAGAAGAAAGATCTTCAATTTGCAACAAGCACTTGAAGAAAAATTTCCAAGTTGTGATAAGCCAAATGAAGAGAGAAATGCCTTGGTAAATGTGAAACTCGGGGGATGTCTGTAAGGATTGTGACATCCCACCATACAATGTTGTTGTGTCCCTTGTACAGATGATGTCATGGCAAGAGAGAGAAATCCTTAGGAAACTCTAAATGGGCATAACTTTGTGCTCAAATCTCGGAATTGAGCAAGAGTATAGTCGTTGGAAAGCTCTTGACGATTAGAACACCCTCAAAAAATTGAAAGTGCCTTGATAGTTGCAATTTAAGAGTGAAAAAATTCAAATACCCCACCTCCTTAATGTCAATAAGGGGGTTGGGTATGTGATAGATGGTATCAAAGTAGTGGTTCAAACCCAAGACTGTTATGGGCCAGGAACCAGAGATGAGTTGTCGAGAAAATTAAATGGGTTTATTAAAAAGGATTATGAATAAAAGTAATGTATCATGTTAGAATAAAACTAATGGGAATATTTCCCCCATGGGTGTAGATCAGTGGGCGATAGAGTGCACTTTTAAGGCACTCCTTGTGACATCATTGGTTCAAGCCTCGCCTAGCCCATAAGTCATGCTTGGGGGGTGTGCAACGCACCTATAGGTTATAGTGCCAGTGGTTAGGATCAACCTTGTGTCACGTGAGTATGAGCCTACCCTGGTTGTTGATTCCTCTAGTCACAAAAAAAAGACTAATAGGACTATTTACTTGTTTCAATACAAAAGAGAAATTAAGAAGTGAAGACTCAAAGAAGCTTGTGTCAGAACATTATTCATCATGGAAAGCTCATCCCATTACCAATAAGTTGCATCTAATGAAGAAATAAACTTTGAAACTCCCCATAATATGACAAAAACTATGAGGATCTTGCAAGCAGGGCTCCAAAGCTGCAGGGAAACTAACAAAACGATCATCCAAGCTCAAGCAAAGCAAAATGAAATCAATGTTGCCTTACGACACAATTTATCTAAGATTCATAAACAATTACATTTGGGACCAAACATGAGCAATGAAGGAAAGAGTTCTTCCAAAACAAGGTCCCATGGTGCTAGGGTTGAGTCATCAAGCAAAGAAACATCAACAGATTTCTCTAGTAATGATGAAATTGCTTCTGATGAATCCTCTATCAATGGCATGAAGACCACATCTCACCAACATAAAAAGAGGAACCATTCCTGGAACTACTTTTGCGAAGAATTCAAAAAGGCTAAACCACCTACATTTGATGGTGAAGTAAAGATCGATGAAGAAGTGGAAGCATGGCTTCTTGGATTAAATAAGTACTTCTAGGTACATGTCTACTCAAAGAACATGAACGCACGAGTGGCCATATTCAACATGAATGGTCGAGCTTCTATTTGGTGGGAAGATATCAAAAGTGTGAAAGGGATTAGTGAGAATAAAATAACCTAGAATCGGTTGGAAAACTACTTTAAACAAAAATATCTTTAAGAAAGATACTACAATGGCAAGATCAAGGAGTTTCATAAACTAAAACTGGGGCAGATAATGATGGATGACTATGCAAATAGATTTATGTAGTTGTTGTGGTATGTCTCGTACATCTGAGACAAAAAGGTGAAAATCCAACACTTTCTTAGTGGATTGCCTCAATCCTACCAAGGTAGGATTGAATTTAATGAGCCAAGAACTCTTGAGGAAACAATATGGAAGGTGAAGTGTTGTTATGAACAAGTCAAGTGTAGGATGGAATTCAACAAGGCATAGAAGGAAAAGGAAAGGGATAAGCTCGATCATAGGAAGAAAGGATTTAAGCATCAAAATTACAAGAACCAAGTAAAGATTGTTAGGCCAAGCCATCCAACACAGAGTAGATTCTAGAAAAATTATCCCATATAGAGTGAAAACAAGCAGGTAGAGGCAAATTGAGAGAAGGCTAGTGAATAACACAAAGGACCACTAAAGTGTTGGGGTTGAAGGGAAGAGCACTTATTGAAACACTATCCCCATAGGCCGAATAATAAAAGGACAATCAACAACATTCAGGAAGCCATGATATTCAATGATATAGCAAGGAGTGTCCCTCAAATTTACACCAATGTAGAAGATTGACAAGTAGATCACCAAGCCTCAATAATGGAGAGAGAAGGTATGATTTATAAGTGAACTATTTCTATTTTTATTGACCCTGGATCTAACCTTAGCTATGTTGCACCTCAAGTTGTTGATTATTGTGCACTTCAAGTGTAAACACAAGAAGTTGTGGTTAGTATAGCTGGCTACAATGACAAGAAGGAAAGTAGTGGAATTGGTAGAGGATTGCCCCTTAGAAATGTGTTCATCTTTTGGTAGTTGCAATAGGTATTAACCTCCACATGTAACCTATGACTTAGAATAGAATATTCCATAAGCAAGTGAACCATTAAACAGATGTGTGGGAACCCTAGAAGACAAGTCATCCTAGAAGAATAAATAATATTAGAATATTATCTTCCAAAAATACAAGTCGGCTCCACAAGAAAAAGATAAATAGAAAATATAAGAACCAGAAAGTCAGGTCAGCCCAACGAGAAAAGTCATTGGACATATTCATATAAATAGAGGATGTTTTAGCTCATTTGTACACCAGTTAGTGCACAAGTCTTGTGGAGAGTTGCAATTGCAGCTGCAAGGAGGAATAAGGGCAGATGGTCATCTATTGGTCTTGGTCTCTCTCTTGGTGATATTCTTGCTAAGTATGGTGCAAGTTTGAGAGAGAAAGAGTAGTGAAGTTGCAACTGTTGCACTTGTGTATGGTACTTGTTTTGTGGATATGGAGACTCTCTCTCTTGTGCGCTACCCTTGGAGAAGGAGTGCTCTACTTGTCTTGAGTTGTTGCTGCAGTTAGAAACTAGGGTTTATCTGTTGGTTATGGAGTAGGCTTGCTGAAATTATTCTAAGTAAAGGTTAGTGTGCTCAAGGGTGGCATATGTGAATTCCTATGGTTTGGTGACAATGATGTGACATTGTTTATGGTTAAATAAGCATACCAAAATTTCAACATGGTATCAGAGTTGGTTTCCTTCATAACGGTCTAACCACTAGAAGGAAGATCCTCAGTTTCCCTCATTGTCAAGCTCACTAAGAAGGTCGCCTAAGTTGGGCACATCTCTTCCCCGGATCAATTCTACAAATTTATGAAGTTGAAAAATTAGGGTTTCCTCATAAACCCTAGGTCTGCAGTACCAGTTGCAGTGACAGTTCCTTCGTGCCAGTTGCAGCACCAATTGTAGTGCCAATTACAGTTCTAGAACCAATTGTAGTGAAAGGTTTTGTGAAGTGTTGGGACTAATCTTTGGTTTTCCTAGTGCACCTTATCCTAGAACATCTACAACTACCTTTAGATTACAAGTTGGAGTACCTTTGAAATTTTAAGGTTCATCATTGTTTGTCTTCATTGTCGGATGGTGCCATAGCCTACCGATGCTGCCAAAGGTATGTACTTATATACTTTTAAACTATATCACTATTTGAGTGTGATTGCAGGAGAAGGAATATTTTACAATCGTAGATCCAGAGGGATCTCAGACCCAACACATTCAGAGGAACAACGCACTCCGGGTTTGATTGTTTTCATATCCCTCTAGCTGTTATGGAATTATTGTAATCTATGACAATCTAGTTGTATTTTGATCTATTGAAGTTATAGTAACCTCTGTTTAAAGTTAAAGTTATGAGTTGATTCTAGTCAAAGTATTATATTGACTAAGGTTGAGATTTTAGAGTTTATTAGAATTATATTCTCTAACTCATATTTCTGTCAAGAAATCATCTTGTCTTAACTACAGGGGATAGGTTGAAGAGAACACTTATCATCTCGAGTGAAGGAGACTCGGAAGAAAATAAAAAAACACTCGTTAGTGAAGATAAGACTCCAGGTTCTAGGTTTGATTCATTAAATTAATAAGTTTCAAATTTGCACATATCAAGTTTGAAAATTGCTACATTACTAGTTGTGACAGCAATCATTGAAAGGTTCTATTACTACTAGATACAATGAATAATTGGCAGCATGTGAGTACTATTAATATAAATGTTATTGTACTTGGTCACAAAATGAACTAACATCTCCTCTAGAAGATACTTCTTATTTTGCTTCCAGGCAGGTCACCTTGGTAATAATATGATGATTACCATGAGAATGCATTTTTATGCTTGTTAACATAGATATGTTCTTATGAAAATGTTATTATACTTTTTGTTCTTATTTTCTTTTTCTGGGCCAGTTACCATGGAGGAATGATTGATCACAACACTAAAAGAGTGTTGTTCCTATTTTGTATTATTGTATTTTTATTTCGGTTCTTGTTCCAGGCAAGTCACAAGCAATAGCTCTGAGAAGGAGCTACTGTGATTATTGTTCTCGTTCTTGTTTTTATTATTATAAGAGTATTATTCTTGTCTACTATTTTTCCCTTTGTTGTCCTTGTTCTGGGCAGGTCACATGTGATAACTCTAAGGGAAGCTATAGTGACGGTTGCATGAGACAACATATTAGATGGTCTCTAGCTTGATACATGGAGTAGACTATCCAGATAGGAAGTCGTATACACGACCACATACATCCATGTACCAAAGAAGAAGAAGACGAAGAAGGGTACTTTTGTGAGATACATAGTATCTCATGTGGAGATTTATTGTAAAGAGCATAAGGCTCCAAAGATGACCGACAAAATCCCTCTAGTGCAGTTGATCACTCTTCAGATCATCAGAAAGAGTTAGTAGAGCCAGAAGGGCCTATCTAGAATCGTTGTAGTAACCAAGAAGAGGCCAACGTGGTCCCATGAAACTTTGCAGGATGCAACATTGATAAGCCATATCACGAGGATCATATGGCCTGGAAGATTATACAGACTCGGAGGAATTCAAGCTTTAGAGGGAGAATGGAGACTCAGATACTTTCAGATACGAATGAAAGAGAGAGATGTCTTCCAAAACTGGCAAACAGATGTCATGGGTTGAGAAGGATAGATTGAAGCTTTATAGGCTTCAAGGAGATATGAGATATTATGGGAAGATTCCCTTCCTTCAATAGACTTTGCTACAGTGACTGAGGAGGAAGCCAATCAGAAGGATTGGGATATATATATTTGAGACTTGTTACATGATCTGTTTGATCATATGATAGCCTGTGTGGCTATGGTGATGTTACCTATAGACTGGTATACAAGACCATGTGAGTCTTGCCCGTGCCATGTGAGATGGAGTGATGTGTTTTAGACCGCTACATGAAGAACATCTAAGTTAATACCTCCCTAGCTAAGAGGGAGTGTTGATGTTTTGGTAGCTGCAGGAGGTATTAACCTCCATGTGTAACCTATGACTTAGAATAGAATATTTCGGAAGCAAGTGAACCATTAAACATATGTGTGGAAACCCTATAAGACAATTCAACCTAGCAGAATAAATAATATTGGAATATTATCTTCCAGAAATACAAGTCGACTCCATAGGAAAAAGATAAACATAAAATATAATTACCAAAAATTCAAGTCAACCCAATAAGAAAAATCACTAGACAAATTAATATAAATAGAGGATGTTTTCGCTCATTTGTACACCAGTTAGTGCACAAGTCTTGTGGAGAGCTGCAATTGTAGCTACAAGGAGGAATAAGGGCACATGATCATCTCTTGGTCTTGGTCTCTCTCTTGGTGATATTCTTGCTAAGTGTGGTGCAAGTTTGAGAGAGAGAGAGAGAGTAGTGAAGTTGCAGTTGTTGCAATTGTGTATGGTACTTGTTCTGTGGAAATGGAGACTCTCTCTCTCTCTTGTGCGCTACCCTTGGAGAAGGAGCGTTCTACTTGTCTTGAGTTGTTGTTGCAGTTAGTAACTAGGTTTTATCTATTTGTTATGGAGTAGGCTTGTCAAAATTATGCTAAGTAAAGGTTAGTGTGCTCAGGGGTGGCATATGTGAATGCTTATGGTTGGGTGACAATGATGTGACATTGTCTACGGCTAAACGAGCATACCAAAATTTCAACAAAATGAATGGGTTGAATAAGAAGGAAACTTTGAATATATTTCCCTGGGGATCATATGATGTCTTGATTGACATGGACTGGTTGGCAGCACATATGGTCAAATTAGAAAGCTATAATCAAATTTTTGAAGGTGTGCATGATGATGAAAATCTTAGAACAATGAAAGGTATCTTGAAGCCTATTTCCATAAGGTAGGTATCAAAGTTACAACTAAAAAAATACTTCAGAAAAGGTTTTCAGACATATGTTGTCCATGTATTGGAAACATCAGAAAACAAGAACTCAAGGATTGCCAAATATCTGACACTTCAAGAATTATATGGTGTATTTATGGATGAGATACTGGGATTACCTCCTGAGTGGGATATAGTTTTTTTCCATTAATCTAGTACCAATGGAAACACTTATATCTAGCACCCTATATAGAATGAGTACCCCTGAGTTAGTGGCTACAAAAATGTAGTTGCAATAAATGCTAGAGAAAGGGTATATTTGTCCAAGTGTGTCTCCTTGGGGAGCACCAACACTGTTTGTAAAGAGGAAGGATAGTACCCTCAGTGTAATGATTACATGCAATTGAACAAAGTAACCATAAAGAATAAGTATATTTTTCCATAGTTCGATGACTTTTTTGACTAGCTACAAGGGGCCACCATGTTTTCAAAATTTGATTTAAGATCTAGGTATCACCAAGTCATGATTAAATATAAAGACATCCATAAGATGACATTTAGAACAAATATAGACACTATGAGTTCATGGTGGTGCTATTTGGACTCGTCAATGCACCAGCTGCATTTGTGTGTCTAATGAACAACATCCTTACCAAATACATAGTTGCATTCATGTGTCTAATGAACAACATCCTTACCAAATACATCATTAAATTTGTTTTAGTCTCCATTTACAACATTCTCATCTACTCCAAGACTAAAGAGGAGCATGAAGAGCATATCAAAATAGTGTTGCAAGTGTTGAGAGAACACCAATTGTATGCCAAATTCAATAAGTGCAACTTCTATTAGAAGCAAGTTCACTATTTGGGTCATGTGATTTTAGAACAAGGGATCGCAATGGACTCGAAAAAGATAAAAGATATCATGGAGTGGCCCACTCTAAAGAATGTGATGGATGTGATATCACTTATGGGATTAACAAGGTACTACTGTAGATTCATCAAGGGATTCTCCAATATTGGCCATCCAATAATGTCATTACAAAGGAAAGGCATCCGATTTGTATGGTTTATAGAGTGTGAATAAAGCTTTAAGCAATTGAAGCATCTACTCACTAATGCACCCATCTTAAAAATTACAGATCTAGGTGGAAATTTTATGGTGTGCAGGAACACCTATAAAGAAGGGCTCGATGGAGTCCTTATGCAAGCCAATCATGTAATAGGTTACGAGTCCAAGAATTTGAAGGAACTATGTCACACATGAACTAGAAATAGAAACTATAATACATACAATTAAGGTATGGCAACATTCCTGATTGGTTGAAGGTTCGTATTGATGATGGATTATGATGGGTTGAAGTATCTGTTTGATCAGCCACAGTTAAATTCTAGACATGCTAGATGTATAACCCAACTCAGTGAGTATGATTTCGAGATAAAGCGTATAAAGGGAAAAGAGAATGGAGTGGTGGATGTGCTAAGTAGGGGCATTCAAGAAATCCACTTGGTAGTTATTAGCACCTGTGTATCTGACTTAAAGATTAGGGTGAAAGAGGTTGTACATGTAGATGAACACTACCTCCAACTAAAAGACCAGTTGCAACAAGGTAAAGCATGACCAAGATGTGGCGGTTATGAGATGACATAGGATGGATTGTTGACCCATATGGATAGACTATACATTCCCAACTCCATGAAACTAAAAGTGCTCATTATGGATGAGTTACATAAGAAGTCGTACTTGGGACGTCTAGGTTACCAAGTATAAGCTTCCCTGAGTTACTAGCGCTTTTGGACTCTTAAAGCCGCTTAGATGGAAGAAGGATACTTGGGAAAAGAAAGAGTCCCGAGACCCCCCTAAAAGGAGTTTTAGCTGAGCTTACCCAACCAGAGTAGTATTCCAACCAAGCTGAGTTATTCAACTCCTTGACCGTGTGGTACTAAGGAAATACCACTCGATTTATACTAACTGGAAAACTTTCGAGGGGTTCCTGATGAAGACTTCCTGACTTTGACACTTAGTATCCTATGAAATTGAAATTGCTTGAAATAAAGGACCAGGCCATCCACGTGGCGAGGTCACGTCTTGCTTTCACAAGCATGTCTCATGGTCAATGAATTTGAAATCTATCTAGAACTTTATACAAAAACAAGTAAAATAAGTATGTGACATATATGTCATGACTAAATAATATGTGTATGTATATAGCTAAATAGTATAGGTTTTGTTTTGAGTGTATGGGGCGAACCCTTGCTTTGTTTTCAAGTGTTTTGTGGTTTTTTGAGTGTATTTATTTTGCTGATTTTTCCATGGCCCCTTTAGGGGTAGCCACCTGTAGATTAGTGTATGAGAAAATATACAATGAAAGATGGAAAAATTAACTAATTACAAGTAAACGATTATACCATCTTTGTGAGTGGCAAGGCCGCCATGTGTATGAAAGCCCCAACGGATTCCTTGTATGGGGATTTGAAGTTTACTTATTTGAATTTGAAGTAGTAATGGTTATTTACAAGACTACAAATCAGATTTTTATAAACAAAAATTTACAAGTAAACTACTCAAACTATCTACACAAGCAAAGCATATCAACATGGGTATATGTGCCATTTTTTTTTGGAATGAGTGCAAGTGAATATGAGAGTGATTGGGTAGATTTATCGATCTGATTTGATGTTTTTCTTCATTGTCCTGCTGGCCCCTTTGCCTCAAATAGGTCTTTAGGTGGTCCCCAACCGCTTAGGAGAAGCATAGTAGGTGACTAGATTGTGTCCTTGTAGGCAAACAACGAAATTTTAGTTATTTTATATGGAAAAACTGAAGTAAATGAAACATAAATTTGCACCTAAAAGATAGATAACAACCAACTAAGATGGTTGTCCTATGGGGGGAAATTGACCAAAATGGTCAATTTTC
>ML793083.1:517995-539673 GCA_009831015.1 Picea engelmannii
CTTGTAGGCAAACAACGAAATTTTAGTTATTTTATATGGAAAAACTGAAGTAAATGAAACATAAATTTGCACCTAAAAGATAGATAACAACCAACTAAGATGGTTGTCCTATGGGGGGAAATTGACCAAAATGGTCAATTTTCTTGTTTGGCACAGCAAGGTTAATAATAGGAAAACATAGCATAAATGTACATGAACAAGATAAGGAAGCAAACAAGTATGAACAACAAGCTAAGAGGCGTATTTAAGGGCTATCCTAAGGGGCCCTAGGACTCCCGACCACTAACTAAGGCTAAAAACAATTGAATACTTCATAAAATCTGCACTAAAACACATAAAACAAGTTAAACAAAGTTGTTAGAAAATGAAAGAAAGTAAGTTAAACCCGAGGAAGCAATAACAAACACCTAGATAACCAATCCCTCCTGGAGATAGCTAACATAACAAGTATGTAGTTCCACCCCTCAACCCTTAACCAACAAGTGACATATCCAATAACTAAAATTCAACAAGTATCACACACATAAAGAGTTTTGGGAAATTTCAGCAGAGATTTGTTACTATATTCATCGTCCTCTTTACAATGTCAACCCTCTTATTTATAAAGGAGAGGTGAAGGCTTAGGGTTAGGTCACAAGACACTTGTCACTTTTGGAAAAGTGACAAGTGGACCAACCCTAAAGTGTTTTTGTCTTTTAACAAAAAAGTAACCTTATCCGAAAAGGGAATCTTATCCAAAAGGGATCAAATCAAATCTGATTTGATATCTTAATTGCAATGTATACATACCAAAAAGAAAATTATGCGAGACCAAACTATTACAAAAAGTCATTTTTCATAAAATGACAAAATTAATATGCCACATCATCATTTGACTTGGTATTTGTGCCATCCCAAAGACTCTTTGATTGCTGCCACGTTTTGCAGCTGTAGATGAGGTGATTTAGTACAGTTCTAGGCCATCCATGGTTGTCGGATTCACCGGGATGAAGCCCCAAGGTGTGGGGAAATTGTAGATTTGTTTAGGAGGGCAAGGGGCATTTGGGATTTGGTCGTTTTATGTAATGAAATGCTCGTTGTTCAGGCACTTTTCAGACCTGATTATACCCCTCCCCCCCCCTTTGCTTCCTATAAGCTTCCCTGTGAGTTGGTCGAAGCATGGCTTCGATTTGGGCTTGTTTCAGTGAGGGGACCCCTTGGGCATGAACCTTGAGAGGTTTTTCCTCTGTACCAAATAGCCAAAAAACTAATTTTGATTGTGCCCAGAAAGGTACGCGGGAGGTGTCGGTCGAGAGATTGATCAGGGAAAAAATTGAAATTGGGGAAAATTTCTAGACTGTACACCAGAATTGACAGGCTGTTATAGGCCGACGTACGTGTATCTAAAATGGGTTTTCCTCATCTAGCCCAATTTGGCCTCAGAGGCCCCTAATTAGGCCTCCTTTTGGCGCATGCTTTTTGGGCCAATAATGAGTCCCTGTCGCTCTGGACATGCCACGGAAATTCTAAGCTGAATTTGCAGAGGAAAATGCCATGGATGCATTCTTGACTTCTACCAGGTCGCTTCGACTATTCACGGGCGAAAATCCACCTCCGTATGGCGAAGTTATGCAATTAAACAGTCGAGTAACAATTTGGGGGGGATTAAAATTTACTATATAGTTTAAACATATATAAATAAAATTTATTAAATTTTTTTAATTTTATTACATTTTCTAATAATAATTTTATTTAATATATATATATATATATATATAAATTTTAAATTTTAAAAAGAAAAACATTTAATTTAAATCCCCCCCCCCCGTGCACCACTGGTCGCCCATATGACCAGGGTGGAACCCCCAAAATGGAGCCTGCGAGGAGGGAGAGTAGAGGGACTACGCATGGGTTAGGAGCGGTGGTATGGTAGGAGTGGAGGGTGAAGGAGGAGAGGAGATGGGCAACGAATGGGTGGAGGAGTGGGTTTTGTGGTCTTGTTGCGCGTAGAGGAGGGAGAGGGAGCGGGAATGGGAAGAAGAGCATGGGGTTTGGGGTGCAGGTACATAGAGGTGGAGGCAGCGTGGGAGCCCGCGAGGGTTAGTTGAGGTGGAGGAAGTGGCAAGGGTCATGTGCAAAAGGTGAGGACGTGCGCAGGGGAGGAGGGAAAGGTTGTTGCGCAGAGTTTATGTGAAGGAGGGAGTTGGGAGGGGGAGGATGGGCACGGGAATGGGTAGGAGGGAGTGGTGGAGTGTACAGAGAGGAGTGATTGAGGAGGAGGAAAGGGTCTGGTGAATGGTGCACGTAGGGGAGGAAGGAATGGTTTGGAGGAGGTGTTGGTGGTGGCATCCTGATGGTGGATGGGTGGTCAACCGCCCCAAATTCGAAATTTTGAATTTTTTTCGTGAATTTTTAACAAAAGTGGGTTTTTTTACTATAGGGAAAGGGACGGGAGGTGTTGGGTTCAAACCCCCTCCCCTCCTTTTTTATTTCTGGGAGTTTCTGGGCATTTCGAAGCAGAGGAAAAGGTAGGGGGTTGGGGTTCAAAGCCCAGGGCTTGCAAATGGCCATGCACAAGCCTGCATACTCGGCCACAGTAAAAAATTTAACTCTCCAAAGGAGCCTTGGAGGCTTGGGCCTGATGCCCAAGAGGGGTTCAAATCCCCTCCCCTTTGAATATTTGCACATAAAAATAACTAAATATGGCACACCAACAATAAAACACGAACCAACACTCTATTCCAAATCTGAACCAGCACCAAAGCTACCATTTTGAAGGCAGAAATAACAAATTTTCATACAAAAATCCACCATAACCAACAACAAAAAATTATTTCCTTTTGAATTGGGACTGACGGGGGTTGACTTGGCTCTATGTCTGAAGGTTGTTGCATGGTTATGGATGGTTGCTCAATGAAGACCTACACTTGCTGCCAAGAAGTCTCCTTCTGCCATTGAAGACATGTTGTAGAGCTCCCTCTCCCCTTGGCCAAAATGCCAAAATGACTTGAGAGAGGGGAGAGGGAGGGTTTTGTATTTTCTATTTTTTCAAAAAAATTAAATTTCCCCAATATTGCATGAGGGAGGCTGCGTGTCCTTCCCATGATTTTCTGAAATTTCTTTTATTATTTTCCCACTATTTTTTAATATTTCTCAAAAGCGGTGCCAAGTCAAAGTTTGACTTTGACCTTGTTGTTGTTGACTTAGCCCCAAAAAGGTTGCTAGATGAGACAAAGTCATAACTGCATGAAGAGAACGTCGATGGAAAGGTCTCGACGAGCCTGTCAAGAATATGTGGTCACCAATCTAAAATAATGCCACCTCACCCATCGAATTTGGCTCGGAACAGTTGCCGCTTAAAACCCCTGACTTGTTGGTGGGCCCACATGGCACCCGATCTTGAGAAAGGCGCCATATCGCCATACGATATCCAATTGAGGCAAATGAAGTATTGTCGTAAAGGTATCGATGAGTACTTAGACGAGGTGGCCATATATTTGTGTGTTGGGGCCATTAATGGTTGTTTTATATGTCATGAAACCCTGCTACGTGCGTTGGTTGCCTCCCCTTTGCCCGAAATAATTGACAAACTTGTGACAGCTCTAACCAAGCCATCGAAGGTTAGAATGAAGCAAATGAGGATTTTTTGGAAAGGTATCTGAGTCCATTACAATGTGACATTGCTGAATCTCTGATTTAAAACTATTTACCAACAATTTTTAAACCTTGAACCGTTGCAACCAATCTGGTGTCCAAAAGTGGTCATGAACTTGCGAAGGCCCGTTCTTATCAATCGGGGATCAAAACCAAGTACTGAATATACCGTTGGAAAGGTATTGCACTTGCCTACACCATGTATGGGTTTTATTTTCCTTTTAAAACATAATTCTAAACATAATCAAACCAAGAAGTCACAGCTATTGGTTTTGGCCATTCAGGTGACGTTAACTTTGTGTCCTCCGTAGGGGGGTCATACGAACTCAAAATTAGGCTCATGATAGCCCATTGGAAATATTGTCTTGATACCTAAAATATGGCATCATTTTATTTCCCAAAATCTGACCATACTCCATTTTATCCTTTGCGAAAGGACCCTGTCCGCACGGGACCCACCTAGTGACAGGCGAAAGGGATCAACATTAAATGTTTTGCAAATTGCGTGCTTAGCTCATGAAATATGAACTGAACAATATTGACATGAAAAATTATGATGTGGGAGGGTTTAAAAACTCAAAAATTACCCCAGGAAGGCCTCCCCTAGGGGAAAAGGACATGGTCCCATGACAAGTCGAGCAAGGCCAGGATGAGCCCGTTTGGGTACCATTTAAGATGTTGATGGACATTGCGATGAACATGGTTTTTATAATGTTTCCCATAAGGTGATAGTAGGGTAGGTAGAATCATGACTTTGGTATCCATTCGACCTTATTATCCCTCAACTGATCTTGGAAGCATTGACCCAACTGAATGCAACAACCCTGAACTGACGTGGACTGTTGTCAACTGACTTGACCTTGTTCCCTGATACTTTCTAGTGTTTGATAAGTCTTTACATACTTAAATCAAAACCCTATGAAGGTATCCAACTGATACACTTTCAAGGGAAAGGCCATAGTAACCATGACCCCCGCCACTCTCTTCGACTGGAACCATAGCACAAAGGGATGCTTGTGGAGGAATGAAGGTGTAAAACACCATGTTGAACCCAAGGTAGATTTTTGGGTCAACATGTCTTCAAAGTTAGGCCACAAAAGAGTTCTTTGCAATTAAGAACTTGTGTCAAACTTGCATCCAAATAATATGATCCCTTTGAAATGATAAAAAGGATGGGACCCATGGCATACAAGCTTGCATTACCATCAGATGTTAAAACACATGTTGTTTTTCATGTTTCATTACTCAAAAAGTATGTACATGATCTTAATCACATAATTGATTGGGTTGTGATTCAAGTGGAACCAGAACCCCTACATATATTGGGCAGAAGGGAAACAATGCTCTAGAACAAATCCATCACGTAGGTAAAGGTGTAATGGAGGCACTTTGATCTAAGTGAACCCACACGAGAAATGGAGGATGGCATGTAGGAGGCATACCCATTTTTGTTTTTGTCTTAAAGACTTTGATGTAAATATTAGAACACCAAAGATGATGTTATTCCAAGGCGGAGGGTCTGTCATGTCCCCATTTTGACCCCTTGATTAATTGTAATTAATTATGTTTAGTGTTATTATGTTTCGGCACAAATATTTAATTATTGTGCCAAGTTGAATTGGATGAATCACAGACAATGCATATGAATTTTGTTTTGACTTTAATTAATGAAGACGCCAAACAATTGACTAAGGCACAAGTGCCTACAGTGGCCATGATACCACGAGCGGGGAATGGTGAAGGGGGGGGATATGTGGGTTTACCTTGTAAATCATTCCAAGCCACCCTTGCCAAAACCATTTTGTTAATATTTGACTTTGAAAATGATTTACCCATTCTCCCTCATTCCCAAAACATTAAATGAGAAAATGGGTTGGTGAAAATGTCTCCCCCCACAACTATTGAAGCATGGATTGGTATTTGAGGAGGTCCTCTTAACATCAAATGTAGGGATGGATATAGTACATCCATGGAAAATTATGTACAACCCCAATTACATGAAAAAAGAGAAATCGTGATTTTGTGAGGAAGGAGGAGGTAGTGAGAGTTGGTCATGCAAATGAGTGTTGGGGGAAAACAAGTTTTGAGCGGAGCCTTATGCTAAGTGAAAACCAATGTTTTTGAGCTAAGAATTCTCGTGGGAATCCCTTCGACATTACTGGAACTTTGGACATTGGATTTGGGGCCTTGTTGGGTGCACTAGAAGCACTGAAGGAGGAGTTCCCTAAGGGACTATGGAGTAGCGAAGGGGAGCTCGCTCTCATGTTGTGTTGAGCCAACAAGAGGGGCCACTGGAAATTGCGGGAGTCCTAAGAGTCGAGAGGAGTCTTCCCTATGAAATTGACTCTCAGATAGTTTCCATTTGCCAAATTCTACTGAGATTCACCTAAGTTATCCCTTGTGGTATCATGGTTTGGATAAGGGGTGGCCAATTGTAGAGAGCACCAGTGCAACTGAGCCTACGGTTGGGTGGAAAAGTGATCATTCTCGGTATGTTGTTAGATAGTTGCTAAATCATATAAGTGTTCTTATATTGCTTTGAAATCACATATAATCGATTATAATTTGTTAATTATACATGCATATGTATATGAGGAGTTAATGGTTGTGGTTAATTGTATGGAGGGAAATGTTGTATGTAAAGATGCAGTGAAATTTTGTAATGTAATATTTCGTTGTTGTAGCTATCATTGGGATTTCAAATTATAGTACCTACATGCATTAAATTTTGAATAATGTAAATGATATTATTGGTGCCATAAATCTCTATGGTATGAATGATAATAGTCTCTTGTTGGAAGCATGGTGTTGTAATAGGTTAGGGACTTAGTTGAGATGATAAATTATGGATGGCCTCATATTTGATGGGCTTAATAACCTAGTTTTAGTCATATGCATATTGAAAGATGTGATCTAAATTTTAAGCATTGTGAATTTGAAATGAAATGACAATGAGATGGGTTGTGACCATTATTGAAATCTAATCATTATTAGATTGAATTCTAACGAGATCTATTAGTTAGAATGAATGATATAAATTGTTTGTCTACTAAATGATTGACTTGAATGTTTGTTGTATGCTTAGTAGCTTGAGAGATGTAGAATAACTCTAAAAGGATCATATGTTCTAATACAAAGATATTGTCCCTAAGCATTTTAATTCAAGGAACAATAAATCCAAGTGGAGCCTAGACTAGAGTAATTGGGAAGAAGTCTTCCTTGTAAGAGTAGTTTAATGACCATGTTGTTTAAGAAAAAGGAGTCATCATGTCAAAATGAGACTTCTTCCTTTCTATAATATTGCTAATTAAAAAGACAAGTAATTCATAGTGTCTTGGGACCCTTAGCTTATAAGACTTGCCTGTGAAGAAAGGTGTAGGTCGGACTTTGGAATTCTAACCTTTAGATATTAAAGGAGTCCCATACAAATTCTTAAGCTTGATCTTGGTCATCTGCTCACAAGTTGAGAAAGTCTAAGCCTAAGTCTTATAACTTCCTCTCTGCCTTAAAGAAGTGGCATTCACTTAGTCTAGCTAGGGGAATACACTTAGTTTTTACAAGGGAAAATTTTAGGAATTTTTCTTAGGAAAAATAGTAAGGGAAGTATTAAGGCAATTTTGGCAGTTTTGGGTGTATTACATGAAGTTATTTTTCATGTGATACAGCCTGTATCACACAAAAAATAGCTTTGTGTAATACATGCACAAACTTCAAGAAAATGAGTGATTTTTCCTGCATTTCGCTCAAGGGAAAAGTTTGTATGGTGAGATGTATCACACCACAAATTTTTGTGGTGCGACATATCACACTCTTGAATATCTTATGGTGCACTAAACAAGGAGAGAGGCAAGGGATTGACTTTGTAGACAGTGAAGAAAACTTCCCATGGTGCAATGTATCACACCACAAAATTTAGTGGTGTGATACATCACACCATCAAACATCTTTGAAGATGCCACGAGGAATGACTTATCACAAAGTGGAAAAATTTCAGTGCATGAAATACAAGGAAAAAGACAAGGAAGAATCAGAGAGAGGGAAGATTCATTGTAGTGGAAGATTATTTCCAAGGAAGCAACATATTGCAAGTAAGATAATTTCTTGCGATGCAACACTTGAAACCAAAACTTTCCATGACATGAGAAAGAGCATGAGGTTGTCACATGGAGAATATTTTCAAAGTGAAACATGGAGCACGAAAAAATTGTTTTGAGCACGATAAGAAAAAAAATGAAGTTGCAATAAAAGAAGAAGGGGTGTGTTGCATGATGAAAAATATTCATCATTCGACATGTCACCAACTTATAATCATGTGGCATGATAAGAAAGTCAAGGAGGTTTCGACATAGCATGAGAAGAAATATCTTCGAGTTGCACCAAGCATTTGAAGAAAACTTTCCAAGCTGTGATAAACCAAATGAAGAGAGAAATCCCTCGATAAATGTGAAAATCAGGGGATGTCCATAAGAATGGTGATGTGCCACTTTACAATGTTGACATGCCTCTTGTATGGATGATGTCATGGTAGGAAATAGAAAGCCTTAGGAAACTTTAAAGGGGCATAACTTTGTTCTTGGAGCTCGGAATTGAGCAAGACAACAATCATTGGAAAGCTCTCAACGATCATGATACCTTCATAAAAACAAAAGTGGCTTGATAGTTGAATTTTAAGAGGAAATTTTTTCAAATACCCCACCTCCTTAATGTCAATAAGAGGGTCGGGTATGTGACATCTTCCATGTTGTTTGTATTTTTCTTGTACATTAAGTACCTAGTCATAGTCATGCTCTCAATGGTGGAAAGACTCACTTCTATGGGGAGGATAGGATATGGTGTATTGCCTTTAATTTTAAATTATATGTTATAAAATGCTTTGGATTTGCTCTATCTTTCTTTGTGATTCTTGAGAGATTTTTCAGCCCTAAACTTCACAAACATATAAGATAATAAGAGTGATAAGAATCTGAAACATAAGTTTCTTACTATCCCAAAGCCAAAGGTCCACTCATTTACAACTATTTTTAAGTCCATAATAAACTTGCTATTCTCCATTTATCATTTTCTCAAAGTTATAGATCTATTTGAGCTTGTGATGAAGATGGATTATGAAATATTTATATGAAGTCACTTCCTCCAAACTATTATTGCCGTACATGATCTTTTTGGATTTGATTATCATAACCTTTGATTTGTTAGTGTTAACAATCATACCAATACTAGAGAAAAAATCCTTGAGAATATTTAGTTACTTTTTGAGATCATAGAGACTCTTTTCCATAAGAACAATGTCATTAGCATAAAGAAGAAGGATGATGACTATTCCAGATAGAAACATGTTGACACATTCTATTTCTTCTAAAAAACCCTCTAACTTGTTGATGTGTATTTCAAAAAGGGTGGGGAACAAGGGACAACCTTACTTAACTCCTATATAACAATTAATTTCTTTTGACTAGCCCCTGTTGTTCCTAAATTGACAATAACATTCTCATACAACCATATAACAATAGCTTTCAACTCAAAAGGAACTTTTAGCTCTTATAATCTATTCTGGAGGTTAGTTCTAGGCACCATGTCAAATGATTTTCTAAAGTAAATGAAGCAACACATGAGATTGGTTTTATTATTATGACACTCTTATGTAATGATCTTAAGTGTAACAAGGTGGTCCACAATTAATTGATAACTCCTAAATTCAACTTAGCCTTTAGCTCTTTTTCCGTGGCTTTCTAGCCATACACTAATCTTATTTTCCAAAATAATTCCATATAAATCAGGTAAAAGAGGGCTAATCATAATGGTAATATAATTAGAGGGATTGTTTTTATCCTCACCTTTAAAAATAGGAACAATTAGGCTTTGAGTATAGGGTTCACAAAAACCCTACTTAACTGTTAAATTGAAGAGCTTGTGAATGCAAGGGATGAGGATATGCCCTCAAGTTTTTAGGATTTCTACTTGGTAGCCTTCAATGTCCTTAGTTTTCCCTTTTGTAAGTTGCTTCACCCCAAACTCCATGTCTTCTAAAGGAACAATTTCTCCCTCTATAGAAAAGGATTGAATGTTGTCCACAACATTAGGGGATCTATAAAAAAAATCGAGGTAGGAATTGCAATCTCTAAAAGGGATCATATTGTTTTCTTTAATTTTTAAAGTTAGAGTTTGCCTCCATAATTTCTTAGGATCTAGCCTAAAGAAGTGCTTCTCTTACTTTTATTTATATAATACTCTTTTTCTTTTAATTAGGGCTTTGTACCTATTTATCTCGTCAAATTGTAGGTACTCGTTAGAAGCATCCCTAATGGCTTTTCTAACAATTTTAGACTCTTGATCATACAAAGATTTGGTCATTCTATTTTCCTTTTACTTGACACCTCGATAGAGAACTTGTTAGTGGAAGAAGAGAGGGTTATCATAGAATTATGATTAAGGTCTTCAATATTATCTTGGATTAATAGGAGATTTAATTCATTATTTAAATCCTTTATAAAAATATGAACTTTATTTTTGTCAAAGATCAAGTGCTTTCGGTTATCATAATTCTCTTTTATGGAGCTTTTGCATATAATAAAATTTAGAGTTAGGGTTAAAGGTCTATGGTATGAGTTAGGCTCGTGGTCATCACATGGTCATTTGAGATGTCAACATTTACTACTTCGCTGTAAATGGGGATATTATATATGATATAATCTACAACACTATTTACAAGCACATGAATACAAGTCACCCGGTTGGATTTCGACCACTTCATCAGGTCATCACAAATTATTAGATCTTCATAATTACATAGCTTGATCAATTCAAACCCAAACAAATTCTTGATCATGTCTCAAAGTTTCTTTTGTATCTACTAGCTAAAACAAGGTCCTTATCTAGCCATAGAGGATTAGGGTTGGAATCATTGCTTAAGATAATAACTTGGTTAGTTCTTGTTCTGGTATTAAAGTCTCCCTAACAAGAGGATATCGCCTTCATTTATCAACATGTGAATTAATCCTATTCTAAGCCAATCTAAGGACAACATTTTTAGATTGTTTTCCTTATAAAAGATATAATTAATAGATACAAAATAATGCACAGACATATACACACACATGCACACACACACGCACACACATACAAACAGACACATATGTATGTGTGTGTGTGTCTATCTATCTTTTTTTTTTCCAAGTCACATCACTCAAGGAAAACCCCCGAGTACTTCCCCTCATTTTAAGGATGGTACCCCGAGTAAACCCTAGAATCTTCAAGGCATAAGGCCAACCAAAAACAAGGCTCGAAGCCATTACAACAATATACCCATCATGAGCTCAACATGTCACTTGGGAGAATTGAACTTGGGTGGGGAGGATAACATTCATTCCTCCCAATCGCTCGCGCTAAACCCAATTGACACGCACACCAAGCTAAACCCAATTGACACACACACACACAATAGTAACTAGGAGATTTGCATTAGGAAAAAAATACTACAACAAAGCTATAGAATAATTACATATGTATATATGCCAAAGATGTCCAACAATGGCGAAATTCTAGGCTATCTATAATCCAATATCTTAGCCTAATTATGTCCACTAGTAAGATTACTTAGTTTTTTTAGTTGTATATGTTCTACCAAATAAACCAAAGAGTTTAATAACCTTACAAAATACAAAAAACTAATAGAAGACATGTCTACTAGTTGCTTATTCCAGTGTTGCAATGTCTGGTTCCATATTAGGCTTCTCAATCTCCATTTGTTATGAACCAATGCCTTTAAAATGATAAAAAGTCAATGAATAACACTCCACTTCAAGGGGGAAACCTCCTTTTACAATATATTCAAAGTACAAGATGAGATGATATGCCCCTAAGACTAGGTCTCCTTGATATATATATAGGAGACAAAGGGTAAAATTATAATGAAAAGGTACAATGAAAGGTTTTAACTTATAAATATAACACTAGAAATGTAATAATTCAATTTATAGGGCTTAATGAGGAGTTTTTATACTTAACATGGGGCTTTGTCTAGGGCTTAACACGCCTCTCCCCTTCAAACAAGTGTTATCCTCAACACTTGACTAGTTGCGGGTGTTTTGCATGAAGAACTCATCTTCCCACGTCGCCTCTTCCATTGGTAGGTTCTTCCATTTGAAGAGGCACTCAGTAATTGCTCGATTTCATAGTCACTTAATCCTTGTTTCCAGGATTGTTTCCAATTATAGTATGATTTTCCCTTCTTCATTAATCTCTGGTAAAATGGTTTGGACTGAGATCTTGTCACCAATTACCTTCTTTAAGCAAGAAACATGGAAGACTGAATGTACACGTGAAGATGGAGGCAACTCAAACTTGTAAGGCATACTTCCAATCCTTTGCAATACCTTATAAGATCCATAATATTTGGGTGCTAATTTATTGTCCTTCTTTTGTCGCTTGAGGGACATCTATTTATATGGATGTAGCCTAAAAAATACACAATCCCCCACTTCAAATTCCCTTTCACTGTGATGTCGATATGCTTGTTGTTTCATCTTATTTTGTGACATAACCAAGTTGTCCTTCATTAGTTTGAGAACCTCTTGTTGGTGCCTTGTGTGGTCCTCCACCTCCTGGACCTTTATAGTCCATTTCAAGGGTGATGTGATGGATGGAGTATGATATCCATAAAGTGCCAAAAAATTGGCATTTTTTTATGAAGTATGTGTTATGATCCAAAGTGCTTAAAATCTCATAAAATAATAGAAGTACACACCATGTACAGAATGTCAATGTGGAGCACAACTCCAATATAGATAAGTTACACAATAACTCCTTAAAGAATAGCGGAACCCCCTCCAAATAACCAAATACCTTTCATAATTCACCGTTCACATCTCAATAACGAATACATGATCTCTTATATATAGCTATTCAGCACATGAGGCCCCTTTTTCACCAGGCCAACCCTATTACATATGTATTTACACATTACATGTACATTTAGGCCCATAAATGCTCCCCCTTGGGGTCATATCATATACATTTAGCCATATATATGCCCCCCTTGGGTCATAACATGGCCATATTTTGTGAGTGTATAGATCTTATTGCAACCATGATATTGGGTATGGTGGTCATATTAGTAGGTGTCACACACCCACTACAGCAAAATAAAATGTTCACCCTCTTTTTCGAGGGATAGAATCCCCGAATTCCTACGGGGGCCTAATGCATGCTAGCTCTTCCCTTATCCTCCTCCCTCTGATCGATGATTATGACCACGGGCCTTACTAAAAGGCACTCCTGGCTTTCGTGTTTCAAAATTCCTTTGTGCAAGCTCTCCCCGGCTCCCCGTCCTTTGAAACGCCGAAACCCGAAATGGGGTTAACGAGCTCTTTGGCTCCCCTTTTTCCCTACTCCATGTGACCACGCGCTAACACCAAATGGCACTACCGGAACTCGACTTTTGGGATTCCTGTTGTAAGGAACCCTTGTTCCTTCAATCCCCAAAACCCAAAACAGGGCTAAGATTCTTGGCTCTCTCCCTTAAGCCTTCTCCATGTGACCCTATCCTGTGGCCTAGGGCTACTCCTCCGAGTACTTTGGGTTTCGCGATTCGGAGAATCACGATGCAATGCTTCCGCCTTCCCCTTTCAAATCCTCAAAACCCGAAAGCCCGATACCATCCGAATCTACGGTGCAGATCTTCAACTTGATCAACAGCCGGGATCAAACCTCGACATTCTATCTTTCGGGATTCTGGTGGGGTCTTCACTCCTATTTCCCCGATGACCAAACCCCGATGGCTTCTGGATCTTTGCCACATGTTCTCCAAAATGGACGATCCAGATTTGTTCTCAAGACTTTAACGGGTCTCTCTCTCTTGCTTATACGAGGGTTAACCTCGCGCACCTTCTCTCAGATCCAACAACTATCGATCCTCGATGCTAGATCTGACGGCTCTTATTCCTCCTGAACTTTGAGCGTTCAACAGTCCTGCTGTTAACCTCCTTGCAAGTTCGTTAGATCTGACAGTCATGACAAACCTTAGATCCTCTGAAATGATCACGTTCGTTCATCTTCCAAATGAAGGGATACTCCCTTTCATTACTTTAACTTCTCGCTATCCTTCCTAAACTTCATCGGATATGAAGGAACTTAAGAGCTTCGCGCTCTTTCTCCTGGACTAAAACACCTAAAGGGATCTTTGGCACAACTATTGTTGTTCTTCATCAAGTCTAGGACTTTAGGGGTTCTGGGTTTCTGTTTGCCTCGCCAAGAGTCTGTGTATGTCTGCACTACCTCTCCCGAGCTTAACAAACTTTGTCCTCCAAGGGACTCAGAGCGACTAAGAGAGTAAACCTGCGTACATGAGACTACACCTAATGGTAGATGAACTCACAGTTCGTGACTCTGGCTTATGCCAACACAGGACACAAGTATTTACGAGTATAAAACATCTTCTAACCATGTAATTTCTTACTAGCCTAATTATACAACCAAGTAGTAAGGAAAGGGGCACAGTATATCCATTCAAAAAATCAAGCACAATTCCTGAAACATACACAGTATAACCAATTCATGCCCAGTAACAGCTAAATTATGCAGGGTAGGAAAATACTTATCTATTACAGGTTGTTGCCAACCAACTGACTGTGGGTGTTCGTCCTTCCACCCGACCATAGGCACAGAGGCATTCATTCTTAGCACTCTGGCCACCCCTGGGCCAAGCCATGATATCACCAGGGAACTCTCACACTTCTCGAGGGTTCTTCCTCCGTTTCCACTTCTGGTTGGGTCATGTCCTCTGTAACTCAGAGATTTCTCTCTATTATGGCCTCAGAGAGGTTTATTCGATGCTCACTCAGCATCAAACTCACAACCTTCTGTTCATCATTCACTGGAGAGCTCTGCGCATCTCCCTTGCAAGCTTACGCTCTTTCGTCTGGTGTCTCCTCTCCCATGTGTATCCCTCTTACCTTGGAAGGTTTGCTGACCTATCATGTTCCTTCTGTCAGAAGGAAGCTCAGGTCTGTAGGTCCCTACAGTACTTCGGGCTGACAACCCATGTTTCCATTCATGGGGGTGGTTGATTGTTCAACCACCAATCCTTTCTTCATTAACTGATTTCTCTCCTCTAGTGATATCATGGCCAATACTTTCAAGGCTTCACCTCCACAGTCAGTTATTGGCAACTCAATCAATAATACATTTACATTGTCCTCATGCCTTAGCATGGTAATTCCTATTTTATGATTAATTACAAATTGGGGAAAACAGGGTGTTACAATTCCCTCCCCCTTAAAAGAACATCGTCCTCGGTGTTCTTTCTCAAAAACACCTGTCGTGCCTTTCTTATTCAGTTGTTTCAGAAATCTTGATCTTTCTTTCTCAGTCAGGTCCTTTCTCAGACCCTTAGTCTTGGTCACCTGCTTTCAATAATTCTTGGACAATAAGCATGTTAATCATAGTCTTATGCGAAAACATTGCATAAAAATTTCTAGGAAAATTTTCATAATCTTAGCACAATAATTATCTGTGCACTTTGTGGATTTGTATCCACATGGCTGTTTTGTTATCTGGGCTCATCGCTTTCCTTGACATACCCATTG
Organism: Picea engelmannii; assembly: GCA_009831015.1. NCBI lineage: Eukaryota > Viridiplantae > Streptophyta > Pinopsida > Pinales > Pinaceae > Picea > Picea engelmannii. The sequence goes on from ML793083.1 coordinate 533,211, forward strand.
GGTGCATAATCCCAATCAATGGTTTACAATAACTACCAAGGTTTCATCTTCCTTGTGGTCACTCACCCTCTAGGCCCAGGCTCAGGCATCCCTTTCACTGCTACACAGTCCCTCGGGTGATCCATCTTGCCCTACCGAGTTTGTTTTTTTTTTTTTTTTTGCACATAAAGAATTCCATAGACTCTATTGAGTCTTACAGTCGAGGCGTCCTTCCGATTTGTGTTACCTCAATACAATATATTTCAGGTGATCTTGGCATATCACGGGGTTCTCATGGGTCAGTAGTAGCCATTTCTCATGCTTTTCAGCTTGACAGCCTTCTGACTCAACAAAAGTTAAGGATGAAGGTTACTCTCCTTCTCCTGGCACATAAATAGATAGGGATAAAGGTTACTCTCCTTCTCTCGACTCAGTCATAGATAGGGACGAAGGTTACTCTCCTTCTCCCAAGTTAGCCTCTATATCCTACAACCTTCCGGCTCAACGAAAGTTAAGGATGAAGGTTACTCTCCTTCTCCTGGCACATAAATAGGTAGGGACGAAGGTTACTCTTCTTCTCCCGAGTCAATCTCTATTTCCTGCGATCAAAACATACCCCTTTCCACAGTTTTTCCTCGAACTCGAGAGCTCAGTCTCTCATTTATGCACTCTTCACATATATTTTTCTTTCACCTGTATCACAGGCATACAAAAATTCATGAGACATCGTCATAAATTTTAAATTCAGAATTTTATTGCAAAATTGTCACCTACAGATTTCCCATTCCGCGATTTGTTTTCATATTTGTTCTGCACAGGAACCAAATTCATAATTATGGGACTTTCCTTCCCATAACATTTTAGCTCAACAGGAAATCGGTCTTCCTTATGGGCTTACAACATTGCCATATCCAAGACTCTTTCTTCCCGCAATCATCCCTCAACTAATCAAATTGTTAGTTCTCATGCACATACATTTCTATCGCACCTTTTCAACTTCATCACAACAATTTCAGAATTGTGCATACTAACAATCAAATTCACTTTCTCAAAAGGAAATACCATTCCTTGCAATTTGGCTCAGCAAGCAATTAGTCTTTCCTATGGGTTTACTTCACTGCCATATCCATGACCCTTTGCTCCCTGCAATTCTTTCTTTCCACAGCCAAACAAACTGTTAGTCTCATCTCAACATACCAAACTTTTCAAAATGTAATTCAACATTTCAAAGGGTTTTAACAAATGTGCCAATATCCATGGCCACATTCATACCCAATGCACTCTTGCATTGATTTCAAGTTTGTCACACTTTATGACAGGTTCTTGGCCATGGGGTGTTGGAATTTAACCAACCTTTTCCTCATATGGTTTATTCTTTTTCTTTCATTCTTACAGTAGGACCATACTTCCTACTATAGGCCGATCATGATCCCAAATTAGTACACATGAACTCAAAAATTTCACATGAATGCCTTTACGGATTCCTTGATTGTTAATGCATTCATGACATATCAATTCATGAATTCTTCCAAGGGTTACAAACAATGTTTACTACCAGAGGTTCATACTTCCATCATTCAGGTTCTCCTTCCTGAGTCATACCTTACTTGGGTATCCAAGGCATACAATTGCCTTTCAAGTTTATGCATAACACTAAGACAATAACATATTTCACAAGGGGTTCTTACCAAATCCCTTCATACCTTGTGCCACATAGGCACGAATATCTTTATACCGGTTCTTGGTTGTTAGCACTCTCTTTCTGATCTCTACCTCATCAACAGTGCTTTAGCGGGATTTTCACAGTCCTGTCAACAATCTTTCGATCGCAGCCTTCCCATGGTCACCCTCTACTTGAGGTTGTTCATTATTGGCAACTATCTTTCTCAATAATTCCAATCTTATTTCTTTATACACTTGACATACACCATAGGCACATTAGTCGTCATGTAAATTAAAATGCAAGCACCATAGCATTTAAATTAATAAAAAAATTTCAGACATGTCCCAACATATCTGTATGTACTTCATCACACTATCCTTAATGTTTTCATGAGTGCAACACAACAGTTCTCAACCGTTTTCATAGTATTACAACCATCATCACTATGGTATCAAACATTTTTGTTCATCAATGTACTAGCTTTCTCATCCCATAGAAAACATAATACACGACAAGGAAAGAATTGAGGGCTCTCCCCTTCTTCAAATTCTTTCTACATCGCCTAGGGATTCTCAGCCCAGTCGAGTTATCTCTAAGGTCTCACTTCCTTTTCTTAATCATGGCCTCAACCAAGACTAAGTAGTTAAACGTACTTATTTATTCATTTATTCATACTCAGGGGGTTTACTTGCCTTTTAGCAACTATATTGGCTTCCACGATGGTTCTTTTAATCAACAATTTAGGGTTCTTAGGTTGAGGAAAGTGTTCCTCCTTTTCTCCCCCTTTTACTTATGCAATTTACTTCTTATTGTGGTCTTCCTGCTCTTTTCTTGAGCAACCTTGGTTAGGTCTCGCCCTAACCCTTTTTTTTTTTTTTGGAATACAGTAGCATGCTTTAACAACAAACTTTTTGTTCATAGTGGACCATGAACCTGTGCATCCTGCACATTACCATTCGGTTATCAGAATGGTCACATTCAGTTGTTAGTCTTCTATTAATTACATGATACTTTAAAAATGTAATCCAGGATTCTTATATATAGACAGGCTTTGCAGCCCATTGTCCAACCTTCAACAATTATTAGGGTTGTGACTCTGTTCTTTTGATAGAGTTCTTACACAGTATCTTCACAGGGAACTCCTTTAGCATGCAACTTCCTTATTGTACATCCATCACTATCTGTGATGGTCTCAAGTTCAAATTAGCTTCAGCTTGTTAATAAGCATTCTTTAAGGGACATAGACATACATTTCTGACATGCATTCTAGATTATGCATCCACACATGTTCTAGGTTTTTGCTAACTTACATCCATGATGTACTTAGCTATACTCATAATTGTAAGCCTGTGTGCAGTTTCCATAGGTATATTTTACAGCCCATATAACATCTTCATTGTTAAGATCAGTCAACTCAGGATTGTTCATAATCCTTCTCATGTGATGCTTAAAGGTGTAATCATTTTTCTCTTATTATGACAAGAGAGCATCTTTGCTCGTTTACTTTTTATCCAATTATATTAGTATTTCCTGAGGATATGGAATACATTCCCCTCAAGCTATTATTTGGAATAGAACTTTCATGACTCCCCAGAATGGAGCCAACTATGCATTCATAGTATTCACTCAATCCTGACAAGTGCAATGCTTGCCTCACGTTTCACTCATAGGGGCAATCATATTGGGCCTCTAGTATACTTATACTCTTACATCATACATGTGCATCTGTCACACACTTGATATCATTCGTATCTAACCGGTATCGATATCAAGCTTCATATTAAGAAGCTTCATAATGATTTAAACCCATAAACTCAAGCATACACACACAACTAAGTATTCATCATACTAGCTCATGCCTCCTCTTCACGCGACCATCGACAGTGACCACGATCCGAACTAAAAGGCACTTTGCATTTCACGATTTTGGGATTCCTGTTGCAAGGAACTCTGGTCCCTCGATCCCCGAAATCTGAAAACCCGAAAGACTGAGGCTAAGGTTTTCTCAACTCTTTTATCCACATGACCCTTTGCTTGGAACCTGGGGTTAACTCCTAGACATGCATCGAGATCCCATGTTTCGTCAAATCCTCGGACAACGCTCCACCATTTCCCAAACTTCTAATCCACGAGGGTTCGACAACCTGGATCCCATGGTCCAGATCTCTCTGCCAATCAACGGTCCTAATCAAATCCCATATTTACACCTTTCAGGATTCTAGTGGAGTTTTCACCTCCTAACTCCCGATTTCGAATCCCCGAAATGTGTATGCATCAGATCAACGATCCACTACCTATATCGATCCAACGACTTAGGTTTGATGTTGGGATTTCGTGACATGCAAGTTCTCAAAACTCTGCCCGTTGACTTCTAAACCTCCGACTCTTGAAGATCCGATTACATCGGATCTACGATTCAGGTCATTCGCTAACCAACGACCCTGATTGAATCGGTGATTTACCTTGTGTGACTTTGGGAAAGTCTTCGCTTCAATTTTCCCAATAGCCAAAACCTCGAAGCTCTAGATCAATGACTCTCATTGATTCCAATCTAACGGATACTATTCCTCCCGAGCTTGTGAGTGATGAGAGGTTATCAACATTATCTTCTCCGTTGATCTACTAGATCTAACGGTTCACACAATTTTGGTATTCCTCCCTCCGAGAATTCCACCGTCCATTCAGATTTTCAATGACTTCCAGCCACGAACTTGGCATAAACTCTTCTGGAATCAAACTCTGCATTCAACCTCCGGAGCTTTCAAACTTTAAACAAGAATTCCCAAAATCACAAGTTCAATTATGCAGTCCTTCTCCTTAAAGAGTAATGCAGATAATGATATCTCTTTTTGCGACTCGTGCATGATCCCAAGCAGTCCAAGTGTTGTAACCATGCTCTGATACCATTTCTTCACACACCCACTACTGCAAAATAAAATTTTCACCCTCTTTTTCGAGGGACAAAATCCTCGAATTCCTACGAGGGCCTAGCGCAGGCTAGCTCTTCCCTTATCCTCCTCCATGTGATTGATGGTTATGACCACATGCCTTACCAAAAGGCGCTCTCGGCTTTCGCGTTTTGGAATTCCTTTGTGCGAGCTCTCCCCGACTCCCTGTCCTTTGAAACGTCGAAACCCAAAATGGGGTTAACGAGCTCTTTGGCTCCCCTTTTTCCCTACTCCATGCGACCACCTTTGTGACCACGCGCTAACACCAAATGGCTCTACCGGAACTCAACTTTCGAGATTCCTGTTGCAAGGGACCCTTGTTCCTTCAATCCCCGAAACCCGAAACATGGCTAAGATTCTTGGCACCCTCCCTTAAGCCTTCTCCATGTGACCCCTTCCTGTGGCCTAGGGCTACTCCTCTAACTACTTCGGGTTTAATGATTCGTAGAATAATGATGTAGTGCTTTCGCCTTTCCCTTTCAAATCCCCGAAACCCGAAAGCCCGATATCATTCGGATCTATGGTTCAGATTTTCAACTTGATCAATTGCCCGGATCAAACCCCAGCATTCTATCTTTCGGGATTCTGGCGGGGTCTTCACTCTTATTTCCCCGATGACCAAACCCCGGTGGCTTCTGGATCTCTGCCACGTGTTCTCCAAAATGGACGGTCCAGATCTGTTCTTAGGACTTTAACGAGTCTCTCTCTCTTGCTTATACGAGGGTTAACCTCGCACACCTTCTCTCATATTTGATGACTATCAGTCATCGGTGCTAGATCTGATTGCTCTTATTCTTCCTGAACTTTGAGTGTTCAACAGTCTCGTTGTTAACCTCCTTGCAAGTTCGTTAGATCTGACGGTCGTGACAGACCTCATATCCTTCGAAATGATCTCATCCATTCATCTTCCAAACGAAGGGATACTCCCTTTCGTTACTTGAACTTCTCGCTATCCTTCCCGAGCTTCGTCAGATATGAAGGAACTTAAGAGCTTCGCGCTCTTTCTCCTGGACTAAAACACCTAAAGGGATCTTCGACACAACTATTGCGCTTCTTCATCAAGTCTATGACTTTAGGGGTTATGGGTTTCCGTTTGCCTCATCGAGAGTCTGTGTATGTCTGCACTATCTCTCCTGAGCTTAACAAACTCCGTCCTCCAAGGGACTCAAAGCGACTAAGAGAGTAAACTGTTAGAAAAACAGGACCGCAGAGCAATAAAATAAAACAAATGCAGAAACAAAACACAGAAGACACACAATACAAGAGAGACACAGATTTACGTGGTTCACCCAGTGTGGGCTACGTCCACCAGAGAAATTGCCAGGTCCTTCCTTTATTATTATCCAGGAAATGAAAGGATACAACCTACAGCAAAACCCGTTGTAACTTCCTCTTCTTTCTCTCACAGTCTCCTCTCTCAGAATACAATATTCCCCATCATCCATAGCCGCAATACATTTCCCTCATAAAAGAGGGTTGCCTTCTAGGGCAAAAAACCCTAACATAATCTCTACCGTTAGATCTGCGACCTTATAATGAACGGTCCCGATTTACAATGAAATTACAATATACTTTTACAAGGCAATTTTTTCTTCGGGGGCTTTGCCCCTAGACCCCCCAGCCGGGGGGATGGACCCCACAGAGGGGGTACCCCCCCTCTGCACTCCCCCGTGTGGAAGAGTGTACATACTTCTAGGGTGTGAATACTTCATGGGGTAACGGCTGAAAGCAAAAGACCTCTAAATCAGGAAGATAATCAGGCTCCACAACCAACAATCTCCCACTTGGAGACTGATCTCAACAACTCCACCGTTGTTGTATATGTTGGACTCTGAACCTTCTTGGACCTGGCAAATTTCTCATCTTCATCTTC
>ML793083.1:543521-555462 GCA_009831015.1 Picea engelmannii
GCATCTTCCATAACTAGTAGTTTTGGCCGTTAAATTTCTCGACCCTAAACTTTCCATCTTCCGACATTGCTCCCACTCAAACCAGGAACCCTCTTTTCCTGTGAGTTACCTTACGCTCTGATACCAGTTGTTAGAAAAACAGGCCGCGGAGCAATAAAATAAAACAAATGCAGAAACAAAACACAGAAAACACACAATACAAGAGAGACACAGATTTATGTGGTTCACCCAGTGTGGGCTACGTCCACCAGAGAAATTGCCAGGTCCTTCCCTTATTATTATCCAGGAAATGAAGGGATACAACCTACAGCAAAAACCGCTGTAACTTCCTCTTCTTTATCTCACAGTATCCTCTCTAAGAATACAATATTCCCCATCATCCATAGCCGCAATACATTTCCCTCATAAAAGAGGGTTGCCTTCTAGGGCAAAAAACCCTAACATAATCTCTACCGTTAGATCTGCGACCTTATAATGAACGGTCCAGATTTACAATGAAATTACAATATACTTTTACAAGGCAATTTTTGCTTTGGGGGCTTCGCTCCCGAACCCCCATCGGGGGACGCTTCCCCCGAACCCCCGCTGGGGGCCCGCTTGCCCCCAGACCCCCCAGCCGGGGGGATGGACCCTGCAGAGGGGGTACCCCCCCTCCGCACTCCCCCGCGTGGAAGAGTGTACATACTTCTAGGGTGTAAATACTTCATGGGGTATAAACAAGGTTGAAAGCAAAAGACCTCTAAATCAGGAAGATAATTAGGCTCCATAACCAACATAAACCTGCGTACATGAGACTACGCCTAATGGTCGACGAACTCACAGTTCGTGACTCTGGCTTATGCCACCACGGGACACAAGTATTTACAAGTATAAAACATCTTCTAACCATGTAATTTCTTACTGGCCTAATTATACAACCAAACAGTAAGGAAAGGGACATAGTATATCCATTCAAAAAATCAAGCACAATTCCTGAAACATACACAGTATAACCAATTCATGCCCAGTTACAACTAAATTACGCAGGGTAGGAAAATACTTATCTATTACAGGTTGTTGCCAACCAACTGACTGTGGGTGTTCGTCCTTCCAGCCGACCATAGGCACAGAGGCATTCATTCTTAGCACTCTGGCCACCCCCCGTGCCAAGCCATGATATCACCAGGGAACTCTCACACTTCTTGAGGGTTATTCCTCCATTTTCGCTTCTGTTTGGGTCCTGTCCTCTGTAACTCAGAGATTTCTCTTTGTTATGGCCTCGGCGAGGTTTATCCAATGCTCACTCAACATCAAACTCCCAACCTTCTGTTCATCATTTGCTGGAGAGCTCCGCGCATCTCCCTTGTGAGCTTACACTCTTTCGTCCGGTGTCTCCTCTTCCATGTGTATCCCTCTTACCTTGGAAGGTTTTCCAACCTATCATGTTCCTTCTGTCAGAAGGAAGCTCAGGTCTGCAGGTCCCTGCGGTACTTCGGGCTGACAACCCATGTTTCCATTCATGGGGGTGGTTGATTGTTCAACCACCAGTCCTTTCTTCTTAATTGATTTCTCTCCTCTAGTGATATTATGGCCAGTACTTTCAAGGCTTCACCTCCACGGTCAGTTATTGGCAACTCAATCAATAATACATTTACATTGTCCTCATGCCTTAGCATGGTAATTCCTATTTTATGATTAATTACAAATTGGGGGAAACAGGGTGTTATAGTAGGGCCTACCCTATTATATTTTCTAAACCATGGTAAGAAAACCTTTCACTAAAATAATTCCTAAACTATTAGATAGTTGAAACCTAGAAGCCACTCAAAACTATTATTCTAATAGTGCTAAAGTCTACAAACACATACTGCAAAAAATTATAATGAAACTCACAAGTGTATCCTAAATCACATTATTGTTATTAGGAAGAAAAACATAATTAATGTGTACCTACTAATTCAATGTGTCACTATTTGACCATAGTTCCTAACAAACTTGTTGTAATAGCATGTCAATCCTTGGAATACTCTAAGTCTCTTTAAGGTTTTGGGAATTGACCATTCCCTCATAGCCTTAATTTTGTTAGGGTCCACTTTTAAACCTTCATGAGATACAATATGACCCAAATATTCCACTTTTTGAACCCCAAAGGCACACTTGGAAGGATTTGCATAAAGTTGTTGCTCTTCCAAAAGTTGAAATACTTTGTCAACATGTTGTACATGCTCTTCCCAAGATTTGTTGTAGATTAGTATGTCATCAAAAAATACTAAGACAATTTTTCTAAGGGAGGGTTTGAAAATAGAATTCATCAAGCTTTGAAATGTTGAAGGTGCATTAGTAAGTCCAAATGGCATAACCAAAAAATCATAATGACCTTCATGTGTTCTAAAGGTTGTTTTGGGAATGTCATCCTTCCTCATTCTAATTTGATGATATCTAGAATGAATATCCAACTTAGTAAAGAAAATTGATCCAAGCAATTCATCTAATAATTCATCAATGATAGGAAGAGGAAACTTATCTTTGATGGTCATTTTGTTGAGTTTTCTATAATATGGACACATACGCCATGAACCATCCTTCTTCGTAACCATCACTATTGGTGAAGAGAAAGACTTTGGCTAGGTTGAATGATGCCAACCTCTAACATTTCTTGGATCATACGCATAATCTCACCCTTCTGTGCATATGGATACCTAAAAGGCATAATGTTAGGTGGTACACTTCCTCATTGCAAATGAATAGCATGGTCATGATCTTGAGCAGGTAGAAGACCCTTGGGAATATCTCCAAATAACTTGGAATGGTTGTTGATAACTATTTGGAGATCCACTAGATCAGATGATATAGATGTTTGAACATCTAGTGAGCACGATTATGAAATTACACCATGGTGTCCCTTTTTGAGTAATTTTGACATGCTATTAGAGCTTATCACCTTAGAGAGTTTCCCTTGGATACCTCTAAGCTCAATTTCCTTGCCTTCCGAGGAAAATATCATGAAACAATCTTGAAAATTAAGGGCCATTGTTCCCAATGATTGTAACCATTGGACCCCTAATACAACATCAACACCACCCATTTGGATGGAAATCATGGGACTATCCGATAAATACTCCCCCATATTGAGCTTAATATTATGGCACTTCATAGAATAATTATAATACCTCCATATGCAATCATTACTTGAAACTTTGGTGTTGGAAATACAAAGCAATTGAGATCTTTTGCTAATTTGTAATTGATGAAGTTATGGGTACTACTAGAATCAATCAACACTATTACCTTTTTGTTTTTGATGTATCCTTGTATCTTGAGAGTTTGTGGAGTACTAATGCTGGTCAATGCATAACAATATATCATTGGAGTAGTCTCTTCTAGATATATATCTTGTGATGGTTCCATTAATTCTTGATCTTCTTCCTCTCATAGTCTATGTAGAATAATTTACTCTCATTGCATTTATGATCCTTATTATACTTGATGTCACGATTGAAACATAGTCCCTTTGCTCTTCTTTCATCCATTTGTTGAGGTGTCAACCTTGTTGGTTGAGTGAGGTTAGGAGAGGGAACATTGTTCTCTCTATAGTTGTTAGTGGCCACCCTTCTAGTAGCCATATTTTTGTTTTCCACTTTCCTTTCCATATTGAAAGCTTGCTCTAGGGATTTAGGTTCAAAGAGGTGCACCTCATGTTGGATGTTCTCCTTTAAAGTGCCCATAAAGAGATCTAAGAAATTGTCCTCTAGAATGTTATTTACCCTGAGACTGAGCCTTTGGAATTGTTGAATGTGCTTTGTAATTGGGCCTTTCTGTCGAATATTTATCAATCGACTAAATAATGTATTGGTCTTAATATCCCCATAATGTGCTATCAATTCATCCGTAAAAATGGACCAAGAGACAATAACATCCTTTTTTCTTTCACAAATCCATTGATATCAAACAAATGGATCATTTTCTATATACAAGGATGCAATAGTCACCTTTTGTAAGCTTGACACTTGGTGTAGATCAAAGAATTACTTCATATGGAATATCCATGTTGTATGATATTTACCATCAAACTTCCCCATATCGATCTTTGGAATGAAGTAGTTCCTTTGTGCCGACTTGAAGCCATGATGAAGTGGATCTTGGAGTAATGAATGATCATGATTTTGAGATTCAGTATTTGTGCTCTCCAAATGTGATCAAATATTCCCCATATGTGATTGAGTCTCAACAACCTTGTTCTCCTTATTTTCATGTTTTCCTTGGATCTCCATATCCCTATCAAGGATCTTTTGTAAGATAATAATTTCTATGAATTTTTGTAGTTTATTCATGGATTTTTGTACTTCTTCCTTATTTTCATCCATCTTATTTTTCATGTTATTCTTATTTTCATCCATCTTCTTGTCCATTTCATCCATCTTTTCTTTCATTCAATCTTCCATTTCCTCTTTAAGGGATTCATGAGAACTTGATAAATCCATTATTTTCAACATACTACAACTCATTTCATCAACTTGGTTCCTTAATTGGGATAGCTCGTTTTCATAATCTTCATTTTCTTCCAGCGTCCTATGTGATCTTTCTGGAGGTTTACTAGGAGTATTAGTTATTGAAGGACCCCTAGACATTGGGAAAATAATAATACTTTTATTTTTCCTCTTTATTTAAAGACGTCGAAACACGCCTCTGAAAAATTTAAAAGATGAGCTTGCTAACCACAAAAAAAGCTCTTAAAATCACTAGCTAGAAAATAACTTGTGCAAAAACCCCAACTTCCATAAGCAATATGTCGTAAATTATAATGAGTCAAAATCTGTCCACATGTACTTCACTCTATCAACTCAAGATTATAAAAATTTTGAGTCTGAAACTTCATTGAAAAAAAGTTACAGCAAAATGCCAAGATGACTCTTTTAAAATTGATTTCAAGATTAATCACAAACCTTATCTTCCATGAACTATTTATCCAAAAGTACTTTGACATTTCTCCTTAGTCTCCATACAATTTCACTATTTGAAACTTTCCATAAAAAAGTCATAGTGAAAATTCTGAGGTGACTCATTTAAAGTTGATTTCAAGATGAGTCACAAACCCTAACTTCCATATGATATATCTCTAAAATTATAAGGAAGAAGACCTTGAAATTTTTACCACATGTACCTTGATATTTCACCTCAATCTCCTCAAAATTTTGTTTTTTGAAACATCCTAAAACAAAAGTTATAGCAAAAATTCCAAGGTGTCTCAATTGGAGGAGTGAAACCCTGGAATCGTAAGCTCTGATACCAAATGTTATGAACCAATGCCTTGAAAATCATAAAAATTCAATGAATAACAATCCACTTTGAGGGGGGTACCTCCTTTTACAATATATTCAATGTACAATATAAGATGAGATGCCTCTAAGACTAGGTATCCTTAGTGTGTGTGTGTGTGTGGGAGACAAAGGGTACAATTATAATGAAAGGTTACAATGAAGGGTTCTAGTCTACATACAAATATAACAATAGAAATGTAATAATTCAATATCTATGGCTTAATAAGGGGTTTTATACTTAACATGGGGCTTTGTCTAGGGCTTAACACCATTACATCTTCAGGCTAGTACATTGTTTCCTCCTCGTTCAACTTCCCATAGTTTGAATTCACTGTTTGAACTTTGTTTGATGCCATAGAGTGGTCACCCTTGCTCATATTAATCACCATGGTTCACAACATATTGCATTATGGTTCCATGACAATTATACAGGTGTACCCATAATTGTTCCAACTTGAGATTTAATTCATTGTTTAAATCCTTTAGAAAAATATCAACTTTATTTTTGTCAAAGATCAACTGATTTCAATTATCACAATTCTCTTCTATGGGGATTTTCTGTATAATAAAATTTAGAGTTAGGGTTAAAGTTCTATGATCTGAGTCAATCTAATAATTGTCGTATGGTCATTTAAGATGTCAACATTTACTACTTGGTTGTAAATGGGGATATTGGATATGATATAATCTACAACACTATTGCCAATCCCATGAATACAAGTCACCCGATTGGATTTCGACCACTTCATTAGGTCATCACAAATTATTGGATCTTCATAATTGCATAGCTTGATCAACTCAAACCCAAACAAATTCTTGACCAAGTCTCAAAGTTTCTTTTGTATCTACTAGCTAAAACTAGGTCCCCATCTAGCCATAGATGATTAGGGTTGGAATCATTGTTCAAGATAATAACTTGGTTTCTTGTTCTAGTATTAAAGTCTCCCTAGCAAGAGGATATCGTCTTCGTTTCTCAATGTGTGAATTAAGCCTATTCTAAGCAATTGTAAGGAAATCTTTTTTTAGATTGTTTTCCTTATAAAAGATAGAATTAATAGGTGCAAAATAACACATAGACACAGACACATGCACATACACATACACACATATGTATGTATGTATGCATACATGTGCGTGCGTGTGTGTGCATCTATAAAATTTTTTCCAAGTTACATTGCTTGGGGAAAAGTCATGAGTACTTCCCCTCATTTCAAGGATGGTACCTAGGGTAAACCCTAGAATCTTTAGGGCCCAAGGCCAATCAACAACAATGTTTGAATCCATTACAACAATATAATCGTTATGAGCTCAACATGTCACTTGGGAGAATTGAACCTATGTGGGGAGGATAACAATCATTCCTCCCAACAACTCGAGCTAAACCCAATTGACACACACATAATGCATGCATGTATGTATGTATTTATGCGTGTGTGTGTGTGCGCCCGCACATGTAATAGTAACTAGGAGATTTGTATTAAGCAAAAAAGACTACAACAAAGATATAGAATAAGTACATCCATATATATGCCAAAGATATCCAACAATGGAAAAATTCTAGGTTATCTATAAGCCAATATCCTAGCCTAATTATGTCCATGGGTAAGACCACCCAGTTTTTCTGAGTTTTATATGTTCTACCAAATAAACCATAAATTTTAATAACCTTACAAAACATAAAAAGTAATAGAAGACTTGTCTACTAGCTGCTTCTTCCACTGCTATAGTGTCGGGTTCCATGCTAGGCTTCACAATCGCCATTACATCTTCAAGCTAGTGCATTGTTTCCTCCTCATTCAACTTCCCACAATTTGAATTCATTGGTTGAACTTGGTTTGATGCCATAGAGTGGTCACCCTTACTCGTATTAATCACCATGGTTCACAACATATTGCATTACGCTTCCAGTACAACCATTTGACATTTCTGTTGTACAATTGTGCCCATAATTGTTCCAACTTGAGTGGCTACTTGTTGCTCAGTCTCATGAATTTTTGTAGTTGAAGTGAAAACAAATGTCCTATTGGATTGGATGGTTTCTTCATGGTTCATTAGAACCCTCCTAATCTCCCTTAGTTATTGGTAATCCATAATGAGAAAAAATCAAGGAGAACACATATTCAACTAAGTATACACCATTGTACGAGCCACAAACAATCCCTGCACAGTGCGATGTGCCAAAGAAAGAGGATAGGGTTCAAAGTCCCCCAACTAGAGGAAAACATTCATAAGAAACCCGAAGAACAAACCTCCTTTAGCAATGTATATATAAAGTATAGTAGAACCCCCAATGCTTGCGAGGTAAGTTGAATTAAATATTCCTTGGTGCCAAAAACCAAATGTGCACACTTCTTTGTGCCTTCCCATAACCAATTCATAAACACACCACTTTGAAACAACAAAGCATAGTAGGGCTGAAATTGAAGCAAAGACATATAACTTCCAATTGAAAAACCAAACCTAGTGGTTACAAGCTCCCCTACCATAGGTGACAGGGGAGGAGGTTTACTTGCATTCATAAATAGTAAACCAAGAAAGAATACTCCCCAACAAACAAACATACCTTGTCAAGGTTCCACACTTCCCCGATAACTAGAGCTCCTTCCAAGGCATTGCGGTGCAATATTACTTAATCTCGTTGCAACAAAGAAATTCGCTGCTCCAAAGTTCATAATCATGTAGAGACATGCTTGTAATCATGTGACAAGGAGACTGCCATCTCTCCCATAATTGCCTCTGCAATACAGTTGGGCTACTGCACAAAGAGCCATGTGACACCTTAAATTTGTGATATGTGGCTTAAACCTCATGTTGATATGTTATAGAATGGGTAAATCAATGTTGCTTCCATTGATGCTTGTGACCCCCTCTTTTAGAAGGGTGGCTTTATTAGTGAAACTATCTGCAACTTGGTTGTTCTCTTGAAGGACATGAAATAAACTAATATTATAAAATTTAAGCACCTCTTTTCTAGCTCGATCTAGCACATAATATAGGATGTTATCAACAACAAATCTCCTTGAAACCATTTTACCTACAACAATCTTTAATCCCCAACCACAATCAATGGTTGAATATTAGCTTCGATAGATAACCTTGGCCATTGCAATAAAGCATAGGCTTTTGCTAGATTATTAGAAGCTATACCAAGGCCCCAAGAAAGTGATAGTTGCATTGTTCCTTCACAACTTATGCTAGCACCCCCTACACCTGCCACCCAAGGTACAAAATAACATATTTCCATATAAATCTTAATAACATTAATATATGAAATCTACATCCACAATGTAGTGATCAAAAAGATCTTTCTTGTGAAGCCCAATATGAGGAAAAACATGTTATTCTTTATGTAACAAGTTATGCCTTTGATCCCTTTGCGTTGGGATCTCTTGTTACATACTGACCACAAGGCAAATCCTTCCATGTTAGGGACCTTGGATTCTTCATGCTCCCAAGTCTTAACAAGCAATATAATATCAATTTCACTAAATATCCAACTTAACATGGACATTTGTTTTGTCCAAAGTCGCGACAGTTCTAAGAGAGGATCCAGAGTGTCCCAAATTCCCATTTATTTTTATCTTTTTATTTATTTTTTATTTATTTTTATCTCTATTCCTAATAATAGCTTTTTTATTTCTCTATCCCTAATAATAGCTTTTTTATTTTATTTCATTTCTAGTGATTGTCCATTTTCTTCCTTCCTGGCTTCTTTTACCAAGCTTTTGAACTTTCTTCCTTAATTCAACTGGATCTTCTAAATGAAGTCTTCATTTATAAATATTCCTGGCCCTTTTAGACTTAGAGTTTTATTGAGTATGTCATATTTATAGTTATCAAAGCTTACATTAACACAAACTAACCTATTTTTATGCTTGATTATTTTGCCTAGCCTTTTTGCTTCTATGAAACAAGTGGTTTCAATTTGTAGTTTATTTTGTAGTTCTTCATTGACTAGAGCTAGTGTGTTCTCCTCTTTCTCCTCTTTCAAATGAAAATTATGGGGTTCAAGGCTCTTTTGTTATGCTCATGGTCTAACTCTATAAGCTTATTCATTTCCTCTTTGATGTGTTTGATATCCAATTTACCTTTTAGAGTGTTAGGGCTAAATTGTGATTTAATTTTTCTTCTAGCTCTTTAACCTCGTTCTTCGTTTTAAGCTTTTCTAGATTATTGACCTCTCCTTCTTAGATTAATTGTTTCTTTTCTTGGCTTTGCTTTTATATTTCTTGTAATCCAATCCCCATTTTCTATAGTTTATTCTCCAACCCTATTATTTCATTGACTATATGTTTATGAATCTTGTTTTTGAATGATGCAAACTTATTATCAAGCATCACCTCTAACTTTGTTTGAAGTTTGACTTTTCTTTCTTCTATGTGTTTATCTAATGATTCTATATATCCATAAATACTTTATAGGGTTACTTTGATGGGCCTCTCATTGAGAGTTTTTGGTAAATGTGATGAATTGTTCATATCAAAATAAAGAAACAACGAGGAAAATAAATTATAACCAAGAATAGAAGAAGGGACTTGCACTTGATTAGGTTGGTGATGTATCCACTTATACTCTAATAATATATATCCCTTAAGTTTGCTTCATGGAACTATGGCTTTGCCTAATGATAAATATGTTTGTATGTGTGCAAGCTTAATAGATTTCACCAGAAAATTGTCTAATAATGGATCTATTTTTTATAATTATACCAGGGTTAGAGTTTCAAGGGCTAAAAACAAAGTTTCAATTCCACACAAAGCTTCAATTTATAAACTTGATAAGTAATTAAATTCCACTCAAAGCTTCAATTCAACCAAATACACTTTTGTACAATATAACTTACCATAAAACTTCAATTTACCACAAAGCTTCAATATACAATTTACTTGAAATTTCTAGAAATTAAAAAATATGCAATTCAATGCAAAACTTCAATATGTAATATACCACAAAGCTTCAATAAAACCACCTCTAATATATCTATAATAAATATTAGCTAAACTTTAAATTTAATATATAATAATTACATATACTAAAAATAAATAAATAACTAATTCATTCTATCTATTTTATTTTTAAATTTAATAGTCTCTCGATTAAAAAAAAATATTCATAACTAAATACAAAACTCCTCAACATTCCAAAATTTGTTTAGTAATCCATCTCTCATATACCATTTATTTAGTAATTGAAATTAATTGCAAATTCATTAAATAATTCTTTTGCTTTCATTTAATTAAGACATAATGTTTGTTAGGCTTAAATTTTAATAAATTTAAAGTCTTTGTGTGTGAGATAAAATATTTATTTTTTAAAAAAGTATTTTCTTTCATCATAAAAGAGTTAATTATATTATATAAACCAAGATAATTTAAATAAAGTTAAAAAAATATTTTATAATAATAAATACATAATTTTATTAAACACTTTCTTTATTATAACTTCTCCACCACGAAACCTAGATTGAAATTTCTATTAACTTATTAGAAAAGTATAAATAAATCTCGTGTGGTTGGTATTACTCCTTGACTTTATCTTCTTTTAAAATAAATATGTTCATATGGCAAAATTTTGTTATATAAAAAGATATTGTAAAAATTAAAATATGGATAGTTTATCATTATTTTTTAAAATTATAATTTTTTTAATTATAAATAATAATAATAATAATATAATTTTAAGGTTATGAATGAACACATCAAATTAGTGTATAAGACCTCTTTGTTTGTGGGACAAGGGACTCTTTCGCGTAGCGATTTGATTGCTAAAGTTTACAGAGGTATACATACCCTACCCCCTCTAGATTTGAACCTATGACCTTTTAGGAGGAAACACATGTTCTTAACCATTAGGCCCATTGTGAATAATTATTTTAATTACATTGATATATGTATGATGTTAGGAGTTTGATGGGTTTGCTCTGCTCGAGTGGTTAAGAGCTGTGGTTTACATGCAAGAGGTCACAGGGTCAAGTCCCCAGGCATATATATTGTTGAGATTGTTGGGCGTCACTTGTTATCCTCACCGGGTTAGGTTGCCAAAAATGCAACTGGTCGATTTACCTCCCGCACCATCCTTGAAATGAGGGGAAGTATCGAGAGGGTTTCTCGTGACATGTATTCCATCGATTTTTTTTATAAATATGTACGATGTTAGGAGTTTACTGCATATTTTTTGAATCATGTTAATATAAGAAGAAAAAAGGTTTATGATATGTTATTAGTATTTTATGTATTGGAAAATAAAATAAAAAGGTGGTGGTGACGATGATGATGGTTAACGTCCATTGAGACCAGACTGGCCTATCGGACTTTAAGAAAGGTAAGGGATTACTCAGATTTCTTTAGAATTTTATTTATGTACTCAAAAAATATTAAGAGAAGTGTTCCAAGATCAATATAGTTTTGATGAGATAGAAGGTTAAGAAGGTTGGTATTGTGACAAATCTTTTGAAATTGAGATCTAATTTAGGTATATGCGGGACATTCTAAGAGAACATGCTTGTCATCTTCAACCCTTTTAGTGTCAGAAATATTACATATTCTTTCATCACAGGATGTTTTGGGAATTGTACAATGCTTAGTTTCACTATAGAGTTAATGAGTTAAAAATAATTTGTCCATATTTTAGCAATGTTGATTTTT
>ML793083.1:559029-572103 GCA_009831015.1 Picea engelmannii
CTTATAGAAAAAGTTAAAAACCAAAAATAATACTCCGTGTCAATGCGACGTGGAAATCACAATTTCCAACTAAAAAACAAAACCAATTACCGTTTTCCATTAAAAAACAGAACCATTTACAACTTCCAATTAAAGACAAAAAACCATTTACTAATTCTAAAAATGGGCCAAAACAACCTGCACAATACCTGCACGAGTTTGATTTTGATACAACAAACTTAGAAGCGAGGGCTTAAAAGTTGCTCTCAAACATTTAAGGCACCCACGTCCTCTACTATAACGAAAAAATGAAAAGAAAACCGTGAATCCGTAAGTTATGGAACATAAATATTTTTGCCAGAAATATTAATAATTAATAATAGATTTTTATTATAGTAATAATAATAACTACTCCACATCCGCAAACCCTAGCAGTAGTGGTTAGAGTGGTCTAAAACACGAGCCATTCGAGAGAATTTACGGATTAGGGTTTCGATTATATATGGAGGACGTTGCGCCGTCGATCTGAGATCGGACGGTCTAGGTATAGCGGCGAAGTCTTTTATTATTTTGGCTTTAATTTCGTGGGGACTAATATTATTGGTTTTTAATTTTTGTGTGGAGGAGGGGAGTAATGAATGGCTTTACGGTTTCTGGAAGCGATTAAACCCTAGCCTGGTTGTTGAATCACGAAACCCTTGTAAATCTATTGCTGAAAGCCTAATTTACCTTGCATGGATCAGTATACGAGAGCACGGATTTGAAGACTTTTGGGTCAGAATTTTGTCCTGGAATCGTCACGGCTGGTTTGGTTTTCTTCAGATCGATCGGATGAGGTCTGTTTTGGCCCTGATATTACAAGGTATGCATTTTTTTTCCCCTGAAATATGATGGGTTTGTCTGCGCGGCTAGATCCTCTTGAGGACGCCGCAGCCGTGGCTCCAGCAGCCATGGAAGATGGGTAACTGCAAGAATTTTATGAATTCTCTTCGAAATTTTTGAAGGCATGCATAAATTTTCAGTTCTAGTGTACGAACCCTGGCAGGATGAATAATGGATGCTTTTAGTAGTCTCGTCTCTCTGAGGCTTTTTGTAAAATTGCGTGTAATTTTATTCGACTTTGCTAAATGGAACGTGATGCGGAATCTGAGGGTTTGCTGGCACCGGTGTCAAGATCTTTACAAGGAGAAGGTATGGAGATCGAATCTACGGTCGGCGAGGATGTGGCGGATGACACAGCCGGGTCATCGCGGGATTTGAAGAGGAAAACCGTGCAGAGCCGTTCGATAAACAATTCTCAGACGTCCAAGAAACGGAAATCCGGGAACGGCAGGGTTTTAGCGGGATCTAGTAAGAGGAAACGTACAGAGGACGCTTCTGTGAAGCGCTCTCAGCCGGCAGCTAAGAAGAACGGACGAAGTGCCGCCTCTGCTGCGCTTTCATCTCCAGGTACTTCATTAAATATCATAAAACCCGAGCTATCTGAAAAGCCAGATGTCTGCTTTGCTATTAATCAAGAAAGTTCTGATGATTCGGAACCTCTTATTAATAAAATCAATAAAAGTGGTGCAAAATTAGCTCGTATTCGCGCCAAACATGCCATTGATGTTAATGATTCCGGGTTATCCATCAAGAACTCCAAATATGCTTCAAATACATCACAATTCCCTCTGAAAACTGCGGTTCTTCCAAGCCTTTCACGGTTTGCAGACGGCCCCGCAGAACGTACTGTCAAGCCACTGCAAAATGTCGGAGAGACTGTACGAACAGAACACAGTTTCCCGGTTTTGAAAGATTTTGCCACCAAGTCTTTGCGAACATCAAAAAAGAAGACCAAGGCCAGTTCTCTGCAGTCCGAACATTCTTTGAAGAAAGATGAAGGGGAAGCTGCAACTACTTTTGGTGATCGAGTTGTTCCTACTAAGATGTCAAAAACTGCTAAAGACAGAGGGGATTCTGTAACTGCTGCATCAATAACAGATTCGCCTCATCATGTGCATCGGCAGGTATTTTCAAGTGAAGTAAATAATGCCTCTCTCAAGTGGAGTAACCACAAGGCTCGGCATAGAAAGAGAACTGTTTCTAAGCAGAGGCTGCAAACACCATTGTTATCCCAGTCCTACAATGTCAGGCCAACCAATGTTGCCAATGAGGAGCAAAGTTTAGAACAGAATGCAGCTAGAATGTTGTCATCTCGCTTTAGTTCACAGTGTGGCACCTTCGGTCTAAATGGTTCGAGTGTGGCTCAACAGACCACAGAACCAGTTGATTCCTCACTTCCCCTCAATTTGCAAGGACATTGTCAGAGTGATTCTAAGAAGACTGAAATAGCCACTCCAAAGCAGAGTACTGCAAGAGCACTTCGGCCAAGGAAGCGGAGACAAAAAGCCAGTGGCACAAGGCGTTACAAGGAAATTTGTTTCAGTGAAACAGATGCTTTCAAGATTTTGGACAGGAGAATCAAGGTTTTCTGGCCACTTGATATCAAGTGGTATTATGGTTCAGTCAAGAGTTATGATCCAACAAATAAGTTGCATTATGTTCGTTATGATGATCGTGACGAAGAGTGGCTTTCACTTCAAAATGAGAAATTCAAGCTTCAGTTGCTTCCAGGTGAGACTGCTGGCCAATTCAAAATATTGGAAAATTCTGCCCGTGGAAAAGTTGGAGGAAGATTTACAAATGGTATTCAAGCAGTGCCTGAAACTTCCCATCCCCAAGAATCAAACAATGAAATTCACCTGTCTACTGTTGATAATGATGCATTTACATACCGAACTGAAAATGGATCCTTTAAGAAGTATACTTCTGCTGTATTGGATGCTTCTTGTAGGTCTCCCAAGAATGGTGGGGAATGCAGTGGCCGTAAAGATGACAATAACTTGGTACCGCTCAAGGATAATGATTCCATTATTGAAAAAGTAACTTTTCATAACAGTTCTGATAAGAGAAAGTCCGGAAATGTTTATGTTAGAAGACGGTACCACAAAACAGGTTCTGGCTTAAAGGCCATGAATGAGAGTGTTGTCAAGACAGGCGAGGGGAAGGTGACTGGGTTTCAGAAGTTAATTGAAGCTGGACCATCTTGTTCTTACATTGAAAAGCTTGAACAGGATTTCTGTAATGGAAACAATGTGGGCCAGTCATTGTTTAGTAACAATAGCAAGCATATAAACATTTTGAGTCCTGAAAATAATGTGCAGCCTGAAAGATCCCCCACATCTATCAAAAGTCAGGAATTCTATACTGCATCACGCTCGGAGTATTTAGAAAGTGGAGACAACAGTGAGCCTGCAAAATCTCCTGAATATAAAAAAGAGTTAGATAGAGCTATTGCTCCTCTGTCTTTTACTTGTGACGAAATCTCTATCAATGACGACTTCAAGCTTTTGCAGTCTGGTCATGACAGTGAACCTTCAAAGCTTAGATGGCCTGAAGATAATATGGTACCAGAAACCATCACCATTGAAAATAAGCCAGAGCATTTGCAGGTGTCTAAGTTCTCTAACCTTTCGGCAGTCTCTGGAAAAGATTTGCTAAGCTATCAAGGGTCTGACCTTGCCCCCAGGTTAATTCATTCTTTGGAAGAATACCAACCTCTGGGTGGTGCTGTGTTCGTCAGTCATATGGATCTCATAAGGTACCTGATAACTTCTGGAGTGTCTATTCGTTGTGTTATTTCTTCCAAGGAACTTCACAGAGAACATCCAATCTTATCTCTGTGGAACTTCTTGCCTCTACTGTATCCTGGATATGGACTGAAACATGTTTTCTGTCATAATAATTTGATTCCCAAGCAGTGTGGAATGGTCTTTCCTGTGTGGCCAAATGTTTGGATGGATATTTTGGTGGTAGATAATTTCACAGGTTCAAGCTTGTTTTCATTTGGGGGTTCTTTATGGGAAGTTGTGAATGGTTTCAGCAGGATTATGATCTCAGTTTTGAATCCATTACAAAATAAATGTTCTTGCATGTTCTTAGGATCCATGAAGCTTGTTGATGTGCAAGTACCAGTTCCATCAGTCAGTGTTCAGATTTCATCCTCCCGAGGTTTCAGCAAGCCTCTTGTCTTTGTTTTTTACAACTTTCAGGCAATTACAAGATCAAAGTTGAAGGATCTCAAGAGAACGCTAGAAGTTCTCTGCTTCTTCCAGCAAAATTCTCCTCTACCAAGTTCAAATAATGTAAATCTATGCTTATTTGGAAGCTGTAGTGGCCAAATGTCTGGGCATATGGTTTTCAAGGATTCAGTTATGTTTGTGGAGGATTCTGGCACTGTGTCAGTCTCTGATATGACTGTTCCTCTGTTTCAGCCAAGGGCAAGTACTTTAAATGTAAGTAAGATAGAGTTACATTGTTCTTATGGATTAATTCTGTTCTTTCTGTGGGTTTTGTTCATTTATATTTGATGAGGCTGACAGGAGTAATCTATCTATGAATTCATCTGTTGCCTTTTTAATGCCTCTTTATTCTCTTTCCAGGCTTTGCAAAAGAGCAGTTGTCATGATATGGATTATAGGTTTTCTTTTACACCAGAGTCTAGAAAGGTGAATCTTTGCAGAAGCGCGTCTCCTAATTGCAGAAGGAATGGTTTCGGTGTTAATTTTGAGAGTGGTCCAGCTATTCCATCATTTTTCCTGACTTTTGCAGCTGCACCTAGTTCTTTTCTTGGCTTGCATTTAAAGATGTTGTTTGGGAAACCCTTTGACTCCACTGGCTTCCAAAATCTTGGATCAGACTCATCAGACTTGGAAAAAAGGGAGATGATTGATCCTTCAGATGTTCATGTGGGTAATTGTGATGCATCCACTGTGGAAGTATCATCAATGAAAACTGTTCAAACTGTTGCAATGGTGTTCAGTGGAGGTCATACTGCAGATTCCAGTGCTACAAGATGCCTAACTGCTAAGCATTCAAAGGTAGATGTTGATGCTTCCCCTATAAGCACTGCCGATGGCTGGGTAATGTCATCTCCACGATCCTCGTATTCTGAGCTTAATGTGACTGGCAATGCTGCAGGTCTCCCAGCAAAGCAAGATAGCCGTGATCATGTTATGCATGGAAATGCTCTTAAACTTCGGAGATGCTTGATGAATAGAGGCTCATGGCAGTTTTCCAGGAGTTCAAGGCCTCGTTCTTCTCAGGGACTGAATTCCTCAGTAATTGAGTTTGAAGTGGAGGGTTGTTCTCACATGGCTATGAATGGTGGAGAGGAAGCCGCTGCAGGGCAGTTTGTCACCAGTTGTGTTGAATCTGCACAAGTTGAGCCAGATACAAAACAAGGCAGGCAAGCTGTTTATGCTGAGTTATTCACGGCTCAGGGCAACTTTTGGGATCAGGATAGGAATGGCACAGCATCTCAGTCACAAATGTGGCAAGACCATAGGGCTCAAAATGTTTATAATGGTTTCACGGAACCTAGAAAGCGTCGCAGCGGGTTTTCAAATCTGATCTTTGGCGATAATTCTGATGATGTTCCTTTCAAGGACAGAGGTCATTTGAGACGGGGCCGACCTTCAAGGCAAAATAAGGAAGACAAAAAGAAGAAGAACTCTGATAATTCTTCACATCTAAGAATGTATTTAGATTCTGTATTTTGTAGTGCAAATATCCTGGTTGTGGAAGTTGAAAGAGGGTGGAGAGAATGTGGTGCTCAAGTTGTCCTTGAATCTTCAGATCATAATGAATGGATGCTTTCTGTGAAGCTATCTGGATTTACCAGATATACGCATAAGGCGCAGCAGGTTCTTCAATCTGGCACAACAAATCGTTACACCCATGCTATGATATGGAGAGGTGGGAAGGATTGGAGCTTGGAGTTTCCTGATAGGAAGCAATGGACTCTGTTCAAAGAGTTGCATGAAGAATGCCACAATCGGAACTTGCGAGCTGCCTCAGTGAGGCACATACCAATACCTGGAGTGCGCAAGATAGAGGATTATGATTGTAGTTCTAATTTTGTTCGTCCTGCTTCAAGGTACATCCGACAATTGGAGAGTGAAGTTGAAATGGCCTTGGCCACTTCCCGTGTCATGTATGACATGGACAGTGAGGATGAGGAGTGGCTTGGTGACTTAAACAGTATGAAGGTTGGCGATGAAGGTTGCCAACCGAGTCAAGTATCAGAAGAAACATTTGAGAGAATTATGGACTTACTGGAGAAGGCTGCCTTTACACAGCAACGTGAGCTATTGAATAGTGATGAAGTAGCTGACTTCTGTTGGGATATTGCACCTGTGGAAGTAGTGAAAGCCATTCATGCTCATTGGCAAGAGAAGAGGTGGAGGAAAGGCATGGCTCTGGTTCGCCACTTCCAGGTGATATGCTTAGATATATTTTCAAATAGGAAGAACATTCTAGTCTTATTTTTTTTTAATATTTTCAGACTCTCAGTTATTTTATGCAAATATATTGTTCTTATTCATGCAGCCGGCTTCTTGGGAGCGGTACCAGCAGCAAATAAAGGAATGGGAGTCACAGATAAGCGAATTACAAAATTTACCAGCATCAAACAAGCAGCAATTAATGCTGGAAAGACCATCATTGTTTGCATTTTGTTTGAAACCTAGAGGATTGGAAATTCCAAACAAGACACAGAAGCACAGACCTCACAGGAAATTCAACGCAGGGAAGCAAATTACTTTAAGAGATCAGGACAGTGGCATCTGTCCAGGTAATTTGCTATTTCTGTCTTGTCACGACTTAAAAAATGATACATTTATTTCTAAGGCGAGAGTAATGACTCTGTTATTTTTGCTGTTAATAAGCAGCTACCAGGAAGCAGGGTGGGATGAGCATTGGAGAGGACAATTCTTCAGATGCCTTGGGTTATGTGTATAGCTCTAGTCCTCCACACATTGACATTCATTCTCAACCTGGAAGCATCACTGCAGTTTCATTAGAGGCAGCCACACAGTTGGATTCTATGGATTTCAGACTTGAGATGAATAATACCTTCCAGCAAAAGCAGAAAATGAAGCTAAGTCGAAGGAAATCAAAGAGGATGAAAATATTTGTGCCTTCTAAAGACACACAAAGGGATAGAATATCACGTTGTGACTTGGACCATAGAAAGCAATACATGTCTCATTCTTGGGAAACGACTTCCGGTGATCAATGGAATGATTCTTGTACTTCCTCCAAGTATAACTTGCCAAGTGTGAATTCAAGACATGCTTATCCACCTTCTGATTTTGATGCAGAACTAAGGGTTCAGGAGGCCACAAATGCCACACGAGCTGCAGCTGAACTGGCTGCAGTGAAACGTGCTAAGGCTCAAAGGCTACTTCAGAAGGCAGATCTGGCTATCCATAAAGCTGCAGTAGCTGTAGTGACTGCAGAGGCTATACAAGCTGCTGAAAGAAATGTCCAAGAAAGAAACCATATGGATGTTGAAAAGATGCAGAGTGAGCATCTTGACTCGTATAGGTGTAAAGTCAGCAGTCGGGCAATACCTTTTCCCAATGGAACCAGTGGTGTGGCAAATGAGTCTGTAATAATGAGTGTTGCAAATTGGCAGCCTGCTATGGTTGACGCTTCTCCTATAAAAGATGATGCAACAATCAGACAGAGCCCAAATAGATCTCCATCAGCTTCTTTGCTTACTACAAGCTGTCTCATTTCGAAAAGGCAGGTAGAATTGATGCCAGTCACAACAATAGGTTCCTCAGCAGTCCAGGATTTAGGTTCCAATCAGGCCCCAAAAACTAAAGTTGAGGATTCACTGTTGCCAAATGATGCATTCATGCCGCGTGCTAGTTGGGGTCGTGAAATCAATACCTGACTTCAAACGACAATGTATGGAGTGGAGATCTTTTTGCAATTCTTCCTATGTGTGAGGGATAGGGAATTGGGCTAACTGTATAGCCTCAATTTAGACACAGTGCTCATGGGCAGTTGCCAAGTTGCCACTTTCTGTGAAAGTATTGACTTTGAAGGAGCAAGTTTACAGCGAAATATCCGGCCGTCTTTTGTAGCATCTAGAGGGAGAAGGTTTGTAGATTTATTCTCATTACGAATTCTGTACAGAAAATTGTTTTCGGGTGCACTTCACAAATAGTTGAGCAGGAATGAACTCTCCGTTCAAATAAGTTTTTTTGCTCAAGTCAATATTCTTTTTTAATCTACTAATGCCTTCTTGGCAACAGATGACAGATCACTATAGGAGCAATTGTCGGGGAGTGTATGAGACCATCTGAATCTGTAATTAATTATAACATGACTTGTAGTGATGGTTGGGAGTTCAGATGTTGATCAAAGTGTTTTTAATTAGCCTAAGGTTGCATCATTCAGTACTGTTTTTTCCATTCTTGTTTAAATAGTAGTGCTGCCTACATTTATTTCTTATGATGTGTGTTTATTGTCGAGGAGGATGATCACCTGATGTGGAACCCAGCACTTATTTTGCATAGTTGATGTGTAACAGGAATCTACATGGACAACGTTATTCGTTTATATCCGTGTGTCAATGATGTCAGACATTAGAGGTTAAAGACAAGGTTGATGCAGGTTAAGATTTAAAGGATTTGATCCAAAGTATTTGATGTTTCTTAAGCATACAAGGGATTGCTGTGGTGTCTCCCTCTACCATGTCATCATGAAGGCCACAGGCTGTTTCATTGGCATGTGTAGGCTAAATGTAAGTGATTTGGAAAAGAAGCGTGTGCCTTGAAGACGACAGTAGTCTTGTGTTATTCTTGGTGTGGAGGAGTGGCAATAGGCTGTTTAATTGGTTAGGTTGAGGGGTGTTGCATTGTGCTTTGCATGTTATTCGTCTTCTTGAGGCACTTCCTTCATCTAGTTTATCCTTGGGGTTGGTTGGACGGTTGAGCTATGATGCCTATGACTGATTGGGCATTAATAGAACCCAAACAACACGAGCCAGGGCGGTTTAAGGCAAGCACTGAGCTTGTACTGCTCATTTTGCTCCAAGAAAAGACTGTTTAGATGCACGGGTTGAGTCTTACACTTTTCCGAGGGCATGTAGAGGCAAATTAATGAGCTACTGCTCATATGCTCCAAGAAAAACTAGTTTGGATGTATGTATAGAGCCTATCATTTTTTCAGTGCATGTATAGGCAAATTAATGAGCTTTTATTGTTCATCTATGCCAAGAAAATGAGTTTGGATCTTGCCTCAGGTAGCTAGGATCGAATCAAATCACACCATATGGTCTGTGTAGACCTTCAAATTTATAAAGAGAATGTGGGCATGTAATAAATGTGGGGTCTCTCACCAGCTTGAAATTGAAAATCCTACTAAATGCCGAGGCATTTTTTAGTTCCAAAAGATTTACTTTAAATATGATAGTTCAGAAGCAAGTCTCTCGGATAGAAAGGTATATAGAAAGGTGATTCAAGATCCAATATTTTCTTTTCCGATTTCTAGGCACAAATGTTTCTGAAGTTTTTATCGTGGTGTAGTACTGGTATTTTGGTAAGGTGAAGAAGAATACACAGTTACTGCACATACTCATTAGTGGGAAAAGGGATTAGCACTCGGACATGTCTTTTTTATACAATTTAATAGGGGCTTTAGTTATTTAATAGGTTGCTCTGTGTATCTCTCCGTGTACAATTTAATTAGGGATTTGCCAAGTCATCTTTTGTTTTTGCTAATATTTCTTTCTATATAATATTAAACTCTCAATGAAGAGAGATCTATACAATAAAGCGGACATAGATCTTAATGTGATTGCTATGATGAACAAACGTCATAAACTTCACAAAATTTATAATCCTATGGACCTTAGAATTGTTCATACTTCTAAGTACTGTAACTTTGGAACAGAGAACTGTCTATCATTGTTACTTTCTGGTCATTAAGGAACACAAAAACTGTAATGAGAAATAGATCAATAGAGGGTTTAAGGACAAAACAGTTTACCTTGAGCAACTTCATCTGGACTTTTGGTATGGATCTTGCTTCATTGGCTCTGGGCGATTGAGGCCGTCTTCAATGATGGCGACTAGAATGTTGAGAAGAATTCTTCATTGTTTTGCCGTAAATCGATGCTGTTAACCGTTTAGATATCAATTCTCAGCTGGTACGACTGCGCACTTATGCTTGAGTTAGGTTTGGGTCTCTTCTTTTATCAAACTGTATGTCTCCTATTGGCTGACATCCAAAATTACGCTTGATACCTTTCTACGGGAACGTCTACCTAAGGTAAAAAAAAATGCTGTTCCATGAATTCGTTTGACAAGGCCCAAGTATTAATGAGATTATTACTAGCTGTAGCATGGGCGGTTCTAGAAGTTCGAAGTATAATCCGAGGTTGCTCTTGGTTCCCCGGTTTATGTTTTGAAACATGTTGGTAAATTTCTCCCAAGGAAGGTGGGTAATAGATGAAAGACGAGACATTGGAACGAACCCTCCAAATTGGATTATACATTGCATTTGCTGGAACTAGTGTAGGGCCGACCTCTGCGGCACGCTGTAGCGGTTTGCGAAATAATTGGAAATAAAGTCTGAATAAAATATCTTGGGAAGAGGGGAGATCATGATTGGGGATGGATGGGTAGCGCATGTTAAGGGGTTAAAAGGTAGGATAAGACGGAAATGGAAGGGAAATGGAGGGAGAACAGCCCTAAGAGGAGATAACTCATCGTGGGTAGCCAGCGGGCTGGAGATTCTTTAGGCAAGAACTCCTAAGGTGAATAAGCGGGCTGGAGATTCCTTCCATAATATGTGGGGTGGGGAATCTGTTTATAATAGAAATTGATGAGTGTTTGTTACAGAAATTGATAAGCAATTGTTAATTATTCAAGCTCATGAGAAATTAATTATTCAAGCTCATGAGAAATTCGACTGAAAGTGGGATGATGTAGTCTAGTAGAAATTGAGAAATTCGACTGAAATTGACTAGAGGTGGTCTAATAGAAATTGATTAGAGGTGGTCAATTATTCAAGCACATGATATTGATCAGTGAGCGTTACATTAATTGATAGAGTTGGTTAATTAATCGAACTCATGAGAAAGTGGAGGCGTAGTCTAAGAGAAATTGATTAGAGGTAGGATAAGATGGAAATGGAAGAGGAACTGGAGGGAGAAACCTAAGAATCGAGAACTCATAGGGTTTAGTAAGTGGGCTGGGGATTCTTTACATAATAACTCCTAGGRGTTAACGAGCCGGTTGGACATTCCTTCCATAAGGTGTGGTAAGAATCGAGAACTCATAGGGTTTAGTAAGTGGGCTGGGGATTCTTTACATAATAACTCCTAGGGGTTAACGAGCYGGTTGGAYATTCCTTCCATAAGGTGTGGTGGTTCAATTTTTGATAGAAATTGATCAGTGTTTGTTATAGAAATCGATAAACAAGTGCTAATTGTTAATATTCAAGTTCATGAGAAATTGGACAGAAAGTGGGATGATGTAGTCTAGTAGAAATTGATCATAGTAATTATTCAAGCAGGTGATATTGATCAGTGTGTTACATAAGTTGATTAGGGTTAGCTAATTATTCAAACTTATGAGAAATTGGATTGAATTGAATGTGGGATGGTGTAGTCTTAACCGAAAGTGATTGATTAGGGTTAGCTAATTATTCAAACTCATGAGAAATTGGATTGGATTGAATGTGGGATGGTGTATTCTTAACTGAAATTGATTAGAGGTAGAGGATAAGATGGAAATGGAAGGGGAACTGGAGGGAGAACCCTAAGAATAGAGAACCTTATAAAGTTTAGTAAGTGGGCTGGAGATTTTTTACATAATATCTCCTAGGGGTTAATGAGCAGGTTGGACATTCCTTCCATAAGGTGTGGTGGTTCAATTTATGATAGAGAAATCGATAAGGTGTGGTGGTTTAATTTATGATGGAAATTGATGTGTTTGTTACAGTAATCGATAAACAATCGATAATGGTTAAATATTCAAGTTCATGAGAAATTGGACTGAAAGTGGGATGATGTAGTCTAGTAGAAATTGATCAGAGTAATTATTCAAGTACACTGATATTGATCAGTGTTTGTTGTTACATAAGTTGATTAGGGTTAGCTAATTATTGAAACTAATGAGAAATTGGACTGAATGTGGGATGGTGTAGTGTTAACCGAAATTGATCAGAGGTTCAATAATTATTGAAGCACATGAAAGTTGAATAGTTAATTATTTAAGCACATAAAAAAATTCAGTGTCATAACTTGATTATTAATGATTATTAGTGAATGAAGTGCATGGGTGTAGTTGATTTTGGAAAATGATGTTTCAAATAGTGAGTGTTATATATATATATATATATATATATAACACTCACTACTGATATTCCCTGTCATGTCATAACACTCACTACTGATATTCCCTGTCATGTCATATATATATATGACATGACATGACTTGATAGGGAATATTAGGGAATATCAGTTATGGGAGATGTAAAGAATGAAATCTTAACATAGAAATATGCCATTGACAAGATAGAAACAAAAAATATTTTAGAATCAAATTATGTAGAATTTATGTTATTTTGATAATTGTTGTCAATATACAATTTCTACATTGTTTCCTCTTTAAAAATTTGGGTCCTTATTGAGATGGATCACTTTTTTGAATTGTTGTCAATATACAATTTCTACATTGTTTTCTCTTTAAAGATTTGGGTCCTTATTGAGATGGATCACGTCCTTATTGAGATGGATCACTTTTTTGAACTTGAGTTGAAGATTACATAAGAAGGGATTATACTGATGGATCGCTTTTTTGAAATTGAGTTGAAGATTACACAAGRAGGGATTCCAGTATAAGAATAATTTCCCCTTCATTTAATGGTCCTAGGTTTTAATCAAAAAGTTTTTGGTTAGTTGTAAAATTTTGTTGGTGTATTAATGGGAGGGATGATTTTGGTCAGTTATAAAATTTTGTTGGTGTATTAATGGGAGGGATGATTTCATTGTTTTCTTTTTACATAAAATTATATGTGAAATGCTTTCAAAATAGATGGTTGTTTCTTTTTTAGATTAGATTTTAGTTTTACATAAAAATTATATGTAAAATGCTTTCAAATTAGATGGTACATAAAATTATATGTGGAATGCTTTCAAAATAGATGCTTGTTTCTTTTTTAGATTAGATTTTAGTTTTACATAAAAATTAT